>CAWUFW010002600.1:1747500-2135473 GCA_963921515.1 Calotriton arnoldi | reverse complement strand
GTACATGTTGTTGGTGCAGCTAACCATGCCCTTGCTGCAGTGATGGTGATATCTGGTCTCATGATTATGAAGTGTTACTGTGCAGGAACCCATGTGGTCCAGGGGGAATGTGTCCTATCATGTGGTGTATCCATGTCATCAATAGCAGCATCTGAGGGTGTCATGTGTTCAGTATTTGGCAATGGGTTTCCTACTTACATTGGCAATTTCATATCTGTGGCTTCCACCCCTGCACATCTGTTGTGCCTGCCATCGTTGCATTTGTCTACTTCCCTGACCGTGTTGCCATCTCCAGTGGACATGCAGGTTTGGGCATCAATGGGGAGGGACTCATCCGTGTAGTCAGTGCAACATTGCTATACAAGTGTGTTGGATCTGTGCTGATGATTCCGTTGGCACATCCATGACCAGGCTGATGTGATGGGAGCCCTCATTTGGTGCTAATTGTTGATTGTGTGACCAAGTGCTCAGCTGACATGATGGGGCCCTACTGAGGCAACATATGGCACAGCTTTCCTCACACAGGAGTGGAGTCCCCTCATGGCAGTGTGTACACGTGTGACATTGCCTGCGCCCAAGGTGTGTGTTGTATGTGCATGTCTGTGTGTTCACTTCCATTCATCTGCGCATGCTGTGATCCCTAGTGTTGTACCTGTTTGTGATGCTTGCTGACTTGAGCTATGTTCCCCCAAAGTCTTCTCCCTGTGTTCTCTGTGATGTGGGTGCATGGCACATTACTGGTCATCAGGGTGTCACCCATAGGTGTGTTTGCTGTCAGGGCAGAGTTTGTGTGCAGACGCAGATGGGTCACAGTCAGGTTTCCCTTTGGCACTTGTTGTTTGCCCCTGTCATGTGATTTCCAGTTTGTGTTATCTTTCAGTGATTGTGACACGTTGTGTGTGTGACTGCTGGCACTCCTTAGGGTCCGGGCTGCAATGTTGGTTGTTGTCTATGTGTGTTCTTTGTGGGTGACCTTGGCTTCTTCATTGGTGTGTGACTGTGGCTGGGATCCCATTGGTCGGTGTGGTATTGCCGTCATGTCCATGTACAGCGTAGTGTGCAGTGTGTCAGACATTCAGGAGTCTTGTTGAGTGTCCATGTGTGATGTGTTTCTACACCTTGGTTCCCACCCACCACCCTGGAATAGTAATGGGTGCATGTGCAATGTCACCAGTGCATGTGTACTTCACTGCTGCACATTGTTGGAGGTCGAGGGGTGTGGTCTTGAGTGTGTGCAGATGAGAGTTGTTGCCCGGCTAGTCCCCTGCCTCCATGTTGGCCTTGGCTTACTGGCCATGCTGATTGATTTGTGCTTGTGTAGGTGTGATGGTAGTTAGTTGCTCAGGACACCTGACTGTGGTTCACAGTGTGAACGACATTTAGCTTTGTCATCACAGTGGTATTTTTCTTCAGCCCAGGGTCACCACATTGTGGGGGCCCTGGGGGTGGTGCTGTGGTGTGTCTGTGACTTGCTGTGTCAGTTGTTGTTCCTACGTGCCTGTGTGACATGTGTGTTTTGTGCTCCCTCTCACCTGTCAATGCCTGCTTGCCCACATAGGGGATTTGGATCCATGAGTTACCTTAGTGTGGCAGTGTATGCACATCTGTATGATTGGTATTCAGCTCTCCTCATGTGTTGTGTTGTTGCCTGGGGACACTGGCACCCCCACCCCTCACCTGCTGTGTATGATGACAGTGTTGGTCTGCCTGTTTGTGTTTGTGCATCTGCACCACTGCATTGGCATATCTTGGGTGTGCCATTGGCTGTATGTTGTTTGGTGTGTTTCCCCTGCTGTCCCTGGGACTCCTAGGTCATCGGTCAGCACAGTGATCATGGTTTGTGTGTCCCATTGCTGCCATGGTATGGTATCTGTTCACCTCACATCTGCTGTCTCCACAGGGTATCTGCATTTGTGTGCCCATTGGTGCAAATATGTGGTTCTGCATTCTGATGGTCACTTCTGTCATTGTGTCATTGATGACTGTTGACGGTCTCAGCCCCCATGGGTGTTGTTTGTCTGCACATGGCCAAAGGAATGTTTCATTTGCACTGCAGTATTTGGCTCCCCAATTTATGTTGCAATGGGACACATACACTACTTTGCCACAGATGAGTTTTTGGTTCTGTGACCAGGAATGATCCATGCAGTTTGGCAGTTGCAGCTCTTTCTTTGTCAACAATTACCTTTTGGTCACTGTGATGATGAGGGTGTAGACCCCATTGCCACAATGGTCAAAATGTGCTTCAGCTATGGACCCCACACTTGCCTTTTGGTCACTGTGATGATGGGGGTTTAGACCCCATTGCCACAATGGTCAAAATGTGCTTCAGCTATGGACCCCACACTTGCCTTTTGGTCACTGTGATGATGGGGGTTTAGGCCCCATTGCCACAATGGTCAAAATGTGCTTCAGCTATGGACCCCACACTTGCCTTTTGGTCACTGTGATGATGGGGGTTTAGACCCCATTGCCACAATGGTCAAAATGTGCTTCAGCTATGGACCCCACACTTGCCTTTTGGTCACTGTGATGATGGGGGTTTAGGCCCCATTGCCACAATGGTCAAAATGTGCTTCAGCTATGGACCCCACACTTGCCTTTTGGTCACTGTGATGATGGGGGTTTAGACCCCATTGCCACAATGGTCAAAATGTGCTTCAGCTATGGACCCCACACTTGCCTTTTGGTCACTGTGATGATGGGGGTTTAGGCCCCATTGCCACAATGGTCAAAATGTGCTTCAGCTATGGACCCCACACTTGCCTTTTGGTCACTGTGATGATGGGGGTTTAGACCCCATTGCCACAATGGTCAAAATGTGCTTCAGCTATGGACCCCACACTTGCCTTTTGGTCACTGTGATGATGGGGGTTTAGGCCCCATTGCCACAATGGTCATGGGCTGCTTGCATTGTGGGTGCCACACACATATATGTGTGGCACATGTGCTAGGGGGTCACATTATATGTTCAATGTCATGTTCGGTGTTGTAGGCATTTGACACAGCCTGCTCACACGCTTGTCATGGTGGTGGGGGGATGTCTTAATCTTGCATTCCCTAGGTTGTGGTGTGCTTGTTGTGTCATGCATTGTCCATCCTATGAGTGGGGGTGGTAGTAGTGGTAGGCATCCAGCCCCCTGGCTAAGGGTGGTAGTAGTGGTGGGCATCCTGCCCCCCTGGGTGAGGGTGGTAGTAGTGGTGGGCATCCTGCCCCCCTGGGTGAGGGTGGTAGTAGTGGTGGGCATCCTGCCCCCCTGGCTAAGGGTGGTGGTAGGCATCCAGCCCCCCTGGCTAAGGGTGGTAGTAGTGGTAGGCATCCAGCCCCCCTGGGTGAGGGTGGTAGTAGTGGTGGGCATCCTGCCCCCCTGGGTGAGGGTGGTAGTAGTGGTAGGCATCCTGCCCCCCTGGGTGGGGGTGGTAGTAGTGGTGGGCATCCTGCCCCCTGGCTAAGGGTGGTAGTAGTGGTGGGCATCCTGCCCCCCTGGGTGAGGGTGGTAGTAGTGGTGGGCATCCTGCCCCCCTGGGTGAGGGTGGTAGTAGTGGTGGGCATCCTGCTCCCCTGGCTAAGGGTGGTAGTAGTGGTGGGCATCCTGCCCCCCTGGCTAAGGGTGGTAGTAGTGGTGGGCATCCTGCCCCCCTGGGTGAGGGTGGTAGTAGTGGTGGGCATCCTGCCCCCCTGGGTGAGGGTGGTAGTAGTGGTGGGCATCCTGCCCCCCTGGGTGAGGGTGGTAGTAGTGGTAGGCATCCTGCCCCCCTGTGTAAGGGTGGTAGTAGTGGTAGGCATCCAGCCCCCCTGGCTAAGGGTGGTGGTAGGCATCCAGCCCCCTGGCTAAGGGTGGTAGTAGTGGTAGGCATCCAGCCCCCTGGCTAAGGGTGGTAGTAGTGGTGGGCATCCTGCCCCCTGGGTGAGGGTGGTAGTAGTGGTGGGCATCCTGCCCCCTGGCTAAGGGTGGTAGTAGTGGTGGGCATCCTGCCCCCCTGGGTGAGGGTGGTAGTAGTGGTGGGCATCCTGCCCCCCTGTGTAAGGGTGGTAGTAGTGGTAGGCATCCTGCCCCCCTGTGTAAGGGTGGTAGTAGTGGTAGGCATCCTGCCCCCCTGGGTGAGGGTGGTAGTAGTGGTGGGCATCCTGCCCCCCTGGGTGAGGGTGGTAGTAGTGGTGGGCATCCTGCCCCCTGGGTGAGGGTGGTAGTAGTGGTGGGCATCCTGCCCCCTGGCTAAGGGTGGTAGTAGTGGTGGGCATCCTGCCCCCCTGGGTGAGGGTGGTAGTAGTGGTGGGCATCCTGCCCCCCTGGGTGAGGGTGGTAGTAGTGGTGGGCATCCTGCCCCCCTGGGTGAGGGTGGTAGTAGTGGTAGGCATCCTGCCCCCTGGGTGGGGGTGGTAGTAGTGGTAGGCATCCAGCCCCCTGGGTGAGGGTGGTAGTAGTGGTGGGCATCCTGCTCCCCTGGCTAAGGGTGGTAGTAGTGGTGGGCATCCTGCCCCCCCTGGGTGAGGGTGGTAGTAGTGGTGGGCATCCTGCCCCCCCTGGGTGAGGGTGGTAGTAGTGGTGGGCATCCTGCTCCCCTGGCTAAGGGTGGTAGTAGTGGTGGGCATCCTGCCCCCCTGGGTGGGGGTGGTAGTAGTGGTAGGCATCCAGCCCCCCCTGGCTAAGGGTGGTGATAGGCATCCAGCCCCCCCTGGGTGAGGGTGGTAGTAGTGGTGGGCATCCTGCTCCCCTGGCTAAGGGTGGTAGTAGTGGTGGGCATCCTGCCCCCCCTGGGTGAGGGTGGTAGTAGTGGTGGGCATCCTGCCCCCCTGGGTGAGGGTGGTAGTAGTGGTGGGCATCCTGCCCCCCTGGGTGAGGGTGGTAGTAGTGGTGGGCATCCTGCTCCCCTGGCTAAGGGTGGTAGTAGTGGTGGGCATCCTGCCCCCCTGGCTAAGGGTGGTAGTAGTGGTGGGCATCCTGCCCCCCTGGGTGAGGGTGGTAGTAGTGGTGGGCATCCTGCCCCCCTGGGTGAGGGTGGTAGTAGTGGTAGGCATCCTGCCCCCCTGTGTAAGGGTGGTAGTAGTGGTAGGCATCCAGCCCCCTCTGGCTAAGGGTGGTGATAGGCATCCAGCCCGCCCTGGGTGAGGGTGGTAGGAGTGGTAGGCATCCAGCCCCCCTGGCTAAGGGTGGTAGTGGTGGTGGGCATCTGGCACCCCCTGGCTAAGGGTGGTAGTAGTGGTGGGCATCCTGCCCCCCTGGGTGAGGGTGGTAGTAGTGGTGGGCATCCTGCCCCCCTGGGTGAGGGTGGTAGTAGTGGTGGGCATCCTGCTCCCCTGGCTAAGGGTGGTAGTAGTGGTGGGCATCCTGCCCCCCTGGCTAAGGGTGGTAGTAGTGGTGGGCATCCTGCCCCCCTGGGTGAGGGTGGTAGTAGTGGTGGGCATCCTGCCCCCCTGGGTGAGGGTGGTAGTAGTGGTAGGCATCCTGCCCCCTGTGTAAGGGTGGTAGTAGTGGTAGGCATCCAGCCCCCCTGGCTAAGGGTGGTGGTAGGCATCCAGCCCCCTGGCTAAGGGTGGTAGTAGTGGTAGGCATCCAGCCCCCTGGCTAAGGGTGGTAGTAGTGGTGGGCATCCTGCCCCCTGGGTGAGGGTGGTAGTCAGTGGTGGGCATCCTGCCCCCTGGCTAAGGGTGGTAGTAGTGGTGGGCATCCTGCCCCCCTGGGTGAGGGTGGTAGTAGTGGTGGGCATCCTGCCCCCCTGGGTGAGGGTGGTAGTAGTGGTGGGCATCCTGCCCCCCTGGGTGAGGGTGGTAGTAGTGGTAGGCATCCTGCCCCCTGGGTGGGGGTGGTAGTAGTGGTAGGCATCCAGCCCCCCTGGCTAAGGGTGGTGATAGGCATCCAGCCCGCCCTGGGTGAGGGTGGTAGTAGTGGTAGGCATCCAGCCCCCTGGCTAAGGGTGGTAGTGGTGGTGGGCATCTGGCACCCCCTGGCTAAGGGTGGTTGTGGTGGTTGGCATCCAGCCCCCTGGGTTGGGGTGGTGGCGCGCATTCAGGCCCCTGTGTGCATATGTGGCATTGGTGATGGGCATCCCGCCCCTATGGTGCTGCTGGTGTAAGTATATTCAGATTCCCAGTGTATGTGTGTGATGTGTCGTGTACGTGTTGTATGTGTTTTGTGGTTGGTGTCTGACTTACCTTCTGCGCCGTACGCGTCCGTGCCTGTTCCGGTAGTAGATGTAGAATATTGGTATGATCGGGACGAAGGGATTCATGGTTGGTTCGTGTCGTTCGTCCTTCTCGTTGCTTCGCGTCGTCCTCGTCGCTTGGCTTCGTCCTCGTCGCTTCGCTTCGTCCTCGTCGCTTCGCGTCGTCCTCGTCTGTGCTGTGTTCGTCTCGTAGCCGTGGATCGTGTTGTGGCGCGATTCGGAGCTTATGTGCGCCTCTCCCGGATGCTTTGACGTGCCGTGCGTAGCGACGGGTTCGGCGCGTACGGAAAGCGCATCGTACTTGTCCGGCCGGACGGGGCTGCATTTTCCCTTCCGTGCGACTCGATTCGGCGTTTCCGGATTCGCCTCGGTCGGAGAACAGGACCTGGTTTGGGTGAGTACGGCTCGGCCGGGATTTTTGCTGTTGTGCGCATCGTACTTGCTCGTTCGGTGTGCTGTACGGATCGGTCGGGAAACTGGCTTTCGCATGGCTTTTTTCCCGACCGAATAGTATTGGGTGCGCCTCCGACCGAGATCGGAATCGGCCCCTAAGTGTTGTCTCTCACAGGGTGGAAGCCAATGAGTTCCAGTCCAGTTTTTGTAAATCTCATATTTATTGCAGCCTTCACCGTGACTATAAATTCTTCCATTGTTGTCAAAACATGAGCGCAGAGGAGTACGTTCAAAAAGTGATTGACAAAGAACACATAATCTGTCCATGTGGGGAGGGAGGCTGCGATTATAATCCATTTCTCCTGACTCCACAGTTTTCACCCTGTCAACTAGAACCCAAACTATGTGGTGTAGTTCTAATGGCACAGTGAAGACACTGCCCTTCTCCGCTAAATGCAACTATGTTGGGGGCCATGCACATATTTCGATTATGTTTATTCTTAGCATGTTTAGGTAATAGTAAAGCTGGGATTTAGATGTTGGGTATCCCATTTCCACAGCTAAAATTGATCCACTGTACCACATCTAGCAGTGGTGCCAGCCCAAACCAGTGAATTGCCCACCTTGCTGAGGGGGGCCCTGTCATTGTTATTTTTTATAGCATTCACTACATAAATCAGACCCTGTTCCTAAGCACTATTAAAGTTTGCAAAAAAAAAGAGACTAATAGCATAAATAAATCATCACAACTGGGTGTTTTTCTTTGGGCTCTGGGGCCGCACGTGGCAATGGGGCAGTGTCGGTGGTGGAGACACTCTTTCATTTCACGGGATCAAGAAAGGAAGGGTGAAGAGCTCCTTTCTTGATCCCTTAATTTTCTGCATGTAGGCTTTTTCATTATTTATCTCTCAAACTAACCACAAATGATCTTCATCACACCTTCATTTTATCACCATTGCAGGATTGCATGGGAGATTTTGCGTCTAAATTATGTTTCCATTGTGATCGGCACATTCGCATGGTTCTAATCCGTGACTACATTTCCTGGTGTTTCCTATTTCTGTTCCTAAATAAGAGAGATTATGTAATCACTGAAAAACAATACTCCTGGAACAATAAGCATCCTCCTGTTTTTGAACAACTGAAGAATTTTCTGTTTCGGATCCTAGAGTTTCTTTTATCTTCTTCTGGCTTAAGCTTAAGACAAGAATTTAGTTTACCTTTCATCAATATACCGTGTTCTACCACAGTTCCGAATTTTTAATACTGATCGACAACTATGTTGAGTGCAGAATATAAATAACTATGTTGTCATGATAAGTATATATATTAATGTTTAGATTTACTATTCTTGGGTCCACCCTATTTAGGGGACCCCTGCTGCTCCCAGCCAGGGCATGTGAGCTTCTAATGTGGCAACACGTATTCCTGCGGAGTGGAAGGCCCTTCACAAAGGTTGACTAGACATCTTTCTGTTGTTTATTGCTGTATTTTCGTTATAAACTGATACTGATGAGGTGAAATCTTTCCTCGGTGTTACAGTGTGTAAAAAATGTCAAAATAATGAAGCAATACTATCCCAAAATATGCGGCCTCACATAGCATTATTTATATTTACTTACCATATAATTTAGTAGAGCCTGTCGCATAATTTGGTCCTCACCTACCTCATAATTCCAGTAGCTATGCCTATAGGTTTAGAATTTTTTGTCAGGAGGGGGTCCTTACGCCAGAAATGTTTGACTGGGGGGTCTCGGCATCCAAAAGTTTGAAGACCTCTGCTCTACACGTATACTCAAGCAAACTTTCAGACATTACCATGCAATTATAGTTCTTTTTTTAACCAGATAAGGTAGTTCTGAGAAGAACAGTTTTTTTTCTTTTTTTCTTTTGTATTTTTTTTGTAGTTTTTGAACAATTTTGTACTTTTTTTGGTGTTTTTTAAAAATTGAACAAAAAAGGAACTAAGTAAACAGTTAGCTTTTGGAATTAAACATCATTCCAAAAACAAACAAACAAAAAAAAATTAGCACTTATGGTTCCGTTGTGCTGCACAAATAGCATCCACTGACTGTTCACCATAACAAATGATGGTTTTGCACTTAGTGCAGTGCTGCTCCAGAAAAGCAAATTCGGGGCGAATGTCTATTGGAGGTGCTGATGTGGACGCTCCGGAGGTGCTAGCAATGCCTGGTGGTGGATTTTTTGCTGCACGTCTCATTTCTTCTCGTGCCAGATTCCGGGGGTGAATGGTCCGCAGATGTTTATACATACTCGCTGTTCCACAGGAGTATTTCTTGTCACTCCCTCGCGACAGGACCCTTTCACACAGCAAGCATGTAACTTTCCTAGCGTTCACCTTTTTTTCTCCAGCAGGAAAGGTAAAAAATTTCCACACCACTGACTCAGGTCTCTTCTTGGGTGGATCTTCCTCCAAGATATCTTCTTCAGAAGAATGATGAGGAGCTTCTGAACCAGATGCCATTGCTGTAATGCAATTTTTTCAAAACACCAAAAAAAATACAAAATCAGCTCTGGAACGAGAAGAGATGTGTTTCATCCAGTGCTCTAAACAGAATAATTAAAAAGGGTGGGGTCCTTCAATAGTTACAGTGGGAAATATTATGGACCAATCAAATCCTTTTTTTTGGAGGTCACATGGGATTCGCGCACCGTGCACACACGGCGCGCGCACCCGACGCGGTTTCGCGAAAATACATTTAAAAGTAATATAAGTGTATTACAAGTAGAAATATATTATTTTTATGAATACCTTAGATAATCTCTTGCCTTCATATGTACATTAAAGACATACATATTATTTTTGAATATAAAAACTTTCACGGGAGTCGCGCACCCTGCGCGCCCGGGCACGTATCGGACGTCACGCGGGGCCTGCCACCGCGCAAGCGTCGCGTACGCTAATTCGTATGTGTCGCGTATAAGCCGGAGCAGGAATCGCGTACCGGTCGCATACCAAACGCGCACACATGTAATATACGTATGTAACGTGACTAAAAACACGCACCCGTCGCATACCATACGCGGATCCTTCACGAGTTCCTTAAACAGGCAGCTGGGGTACGCGTATTCACCGCGTTCGGTACGCTTTCAGTGCGCGATTCCCCCAAAATATTTTTTTGAAAAATTAAACAATACAAATATATTAAAATAAAAATATAACAGAAAAAAATTATACTATATTTTACTTTTAATTTATTAAAAAAAAATTGGGGCAAAATACACAAAAATATACAATATTGTTTAATAAATAATATATTTACAAATAAACAAAAAACTAAAGAAATTCAGTACAAGAAACATAGGTATAACTATTATTACACTTAAATATTAGCTTTTAAAAAACCGTTGAAATTCACTGAAAAAACCATAGGTTTCAGACACGTTATAGTTAGGAATTAGCATTTAAAAACCTTTGAAATTCACTGGAAAAACCATAGGTTTCAGGCACGTTATAGTTAGGAATTAGCATTTAAAAAACCTTTGCAATTCACTGAAAAAAACATAGGTTTCAGGGGCGTTATAGTTAGTTGGACATTGCACTCGTACAAAACCCGTGAAATTCCCCCGTTATAGTTAGTTCAGCTAACTATAACTCGCGCCCCCGCAATGCACTGCTGATGACGTCACATATTACATCACTCATGACATGGTCAGTGACATCACTGATGACATCTCAAATGACATCACTGATGACATCATCCAGTGACTGTGTGTTTCGGTAAAGTTTAAATATTTTTAATATATATAGGGAAAGGTGTATTGAAGAATGAGTGGGTGTATAAGTGTCTGTATGGATGATTTAGTAGGTGCGTGACTGACTCTATAAGTGAGTGATTAAACGTATCTTACTAAATGCATGGGTTAGTGACTAAACTGGGTGAATGTCTGTATCCGTCTGTCTGTTGGTGTGTAAGCGGCTGCATGGGTTTGTGAATAGCTACATGAGTGTCTATATGAGTTATTGATTGGTTATCTGAGTATCTGTATGGGTGCCTGAGTGGTTATGTGGGTGGGGTGTGTGGGACTCTGTGCATAGATGTGTGAGTGGGTGATTCACTGGGTGGATGGTTTCAAGAGTGCATCTGTGATTGACTGTATGGGTGGGTAAGTGTGTGTAAGAGTGTGTTAGTGAGTGAATGTATATCTCAGTAGTACATGTGTGAGTAACTACATATGTGAAAGGCAGTATATATGTGTGTTAGAGTACATAAATGGCTATAAGTGAGAGTGTGTGATTGTGAGAGAGGCTGTAAGGATGAGTGTGTGCTTGTATCAGTGATTGTATAAGAGTGTAAGAATGTGCTAGTATTTGTATGAGTAAGTGAGCTGGTGTGTGTATAACTGTATAGTATAACTGTATAGGTGAGTAAATGGCAGTGTGATTAATTATTTGCATGACTGACTAGGTGTGTGAGTACCTCTATGGATGAGTGGCGGTGTGTGAGTGTTTATATAGGTGTATGCGTGCATATGATAGTCCTGTACTGAGTGACCGTAAGTATGAGTGACTGTACGGGTGAGTGAGTGGATGTGTGTGTAGACCTAAGAATCAGTGAGTGGGTATGTAGTTATTGGTGTTGGAGTGTCTATGGTTTTGCGAATGGCAGTTTGTAATTTAGAGTGGGTGTATCAAAGGTTATATTAGGGTGTGAGGAGGTGCGTCAGATTATCACGTGGATGATGTCATCAGTGATGTCATTTGAGATGTCATCAGTGATGTCACTGACCATGTCATGAGTGATGTAATATGTGACGTCATCAGCAGTGCATTGCGGGCGCGAGTTATAGTTAGCTGAACTAACTATAACGGGGGAATTTCACGGGTTTTGTATGAGTGCAATGTCCAACTAACTATAACGCCCCTGAAACCTATGGTTTTTTCAGTGAATATATATATATATATATATATATATATATATATATATATATATATATACACACCAATCGAACTTGCTCCACAAGAGAGAAAACCACACCCAACGTTCAATTCAGCCTTCGTTATTCCAGCCGGCAGCAGCACACTGAAGAAAAGCCTTGACAGTGGAAAAAATTGCACCATGGTAGCCATACGCGTTTCGGGGACCTTTCCCCTTGCTCACCGGCTTGGTACTGGGGAGATGAAACAGGATTTGCACTCGGCTTTTTCAGGTGTTAATAGCTTCTAAGACCGCCCACCTGGGCGTGTCATTACCAAGCATTGTGGTTTCCGTAGTTCAAAGTTATAGTAACTGAATTCAAAGTTATAGTAACTGGCGCTGCTGTGTCTCTTCCTCCAAAATTATATATCCCATCGGGTCACTGCCCTAGACTTGGCCGGTATGCTGCTGTATATATAACCACAATGCTTTGTAATGACACACCCAAGTTCGATTGGTGTATATATATATATTCAGCTCTTTGGGGATTTGTCCATCAAATAAGCCGCACTCGAGTCACAGGTAAGCGTTTCCCCACTTGCTTTTATTGGTATGGGCAGTCGCGCATTCAATTCACCGCACCTGATATAGCCCAACGCGTTTCGAGTCATCTCTTCTTCAGGGGCCAATCAGAAGAGAGCATGCGAATCATCTTCTCCTGATTTGGCGATATCGTGCGCCCAGATGGGCTGCTCTTTACCTATAACGCAAGTGGGGAAACGCACAGCAGCGTTATGATTGGTCAGGGGAGCCAGGAGCCTGGGTGCTTCCTGGTTCGTTAACCTGAAGAGGACGAGGACGGAGGAAAGCGGCCGCCGGGAAGGTAAGTGTGTTTTTTTCTTTGCCACTTTACCCCTTTTCTTTTTTTAACCGCCAGCCCCACCACTACTGCCCGGTAGCAGCCGCTACTGACCATGCAGAGCCAAGACATGTCTGGCATAAACTAAACAAGAAGTAAAGTGTCTTAATATTTAAAATGAGCATCAACTGCTTCCTGGTTGCCTTGTGTTTCATCTGACAAGTTTTGGTTGGTGCTTGGTTTTATGTCCATGCCTGACAACAGCACCAAGAAAGACTGCTCATGGCATAAATGAGAGGAGGCCTTCCTGGGGGTCTGATGCCTCACCGGTCCTGGGCTCTGCTCAGCAAGGCATTAGAAACCAGTGGCCTCTGAAGAACAAGGGTGGGCAGCAAACAATCTGTGGCTTATTTACAAGCCCCTTGCCCCATTGCAGTGTCACTTTTTGTGACGCACCTGCGGCACAACCTGCTGCCCCATATTTATAAGGACACAAAGCCACCTTGCGTGGCTTTTTGTGTCCTTGTAAATATGGCCCCTTTTCACGCAGCACTTTGCGTGAAAGGGGCGTGCCATGGGTGTTGCTTAGGGTGTTCCCACGCAACACCCATGGCTTCTGTCGCATTTCCAGATTTACGAGAAATTTTAAACCTGGAAATGTGTCAGAATGCTATGCCTCCCCAGGGGAGGCGTAGGGAGGTGCAACGAGAAGAAATGTTTTTTTTTTCTCTTTGTAAGCGTGCTGCATTCTGCAGCATGCATAGGAAGAGGAAATCACCTCTTGCAATTGTTTTTGTGCAGGAAGGTGTCCCTTCCTGCACAAAAAAAATCCTCCCCGTGACGCAGGCACCCTTACACCATGGTGCAAGGGTGCCAGCGTCCGTCCCATGGCAGCTAATTGTGTGCCAGCGCAGGGGAGAGCAAAGGGATCCATCATATCTTTGTAGATATGATGTATCCCTTTGCTTCGGAATTAACGCAGAGCGGTGCAGCCAAAAGGCTTGCAGCACCACACTGTGTTAATTCCTTGTAAATAAGGCCTGCTGTCTTTTTCATGGCACTGGTCCGTACGTAGCTCGCTGTAAAATCTTGAGTAGGTCAGGTATTTGCCTTGTACTGTAGCTCCATATGTTTAGAGCTTCTTATGCCAGATGAGGTGCCAGAGGTTGTTAGGAGAGGGGTAGTCGGCTACGACGTGGGGTAGAGCTTTAACTTGCACTGTGGTCAATGTGGGAAACGTGTTGGTGCCTAGCATGAGTGGCCAAAATGGTGTTTTCATGCAGCCACATGTTGCCTTAGCTCACAGTGCTAAAGCAACGGTAAACTGCGTGATGGTGGGAAAAGTGACCACTTGCTGCAGGTCCCTATAGAATTCTCTTGGGGAGGCAGCAGGCCAGCTCATGGCAGTGCCAAACACAGCAGTCATGCTAATGTACCACATAATCTGAGACATTTGATGGACCTACAAGAATGGATGGTCTAGAGTCATCCCTGATAAATGATCTTTCTAGGACTGAGGGAGGGCTTAAAGGCCTTCGAAGGAGTACCGGCGCACCTACATTCTTTCTTCTGAACACACTTCCTGCATTGTAATTTTGCATCACATGGCAACCCAGGCAGCCTGTGCGGCCATGCACAGCAAAGGTGCATGTACAACTGAGTTATTTGCCACATCTCATATGAGCAAGATGTGGAAAGTAAATAACAGTCCTGAATTAATGAAGAGTCCCACAAGATACAGGATGGTTGGCCACCCAACACTCAAAACGCCACACAGAGTGATTGGAAGAGCACTGAAAACTAAGGAAGGTGTGCACCGCATCCTTGCTGATTAAAGGTCAAGGCGCCACTGCCTGCGCTATGCATTGCTGAACTGCACAGTGTCAGTCACTAAACACAGAGTGCTCTGAGGAGTGCTGTCAGCAGACTCTCTTAGTGTTGTCACCAGAGTCTAGGGAAAAACAAGCACAACTACTTCTAAAAACAAAAAAAACAATGATAGCATGAGTGAAATGGAAGCAGTTCGTGCGCTTACTAAATATGAAGAAGGAAATGGGACATTTTCTTAGGGCCTCCTCCTTCTTCCATGACAGTGGCCCGCCCTGCGAATTACTTTAGGTGTAAGCGAAGAGAGAGAGCAGCCAGGCCCCACTCTCCCAAAAGACTCATGGCTACAAACATGCTGCCATGTGTACCCTGCTGTGTACACTTTCTAGCCGCTGTGAGCACAGTCTGTTCATCCTGAATCTTCCACACATTTCCCACCGACTGACACAGCACCCCCACAAAACGGCAATTGCCATACTGGCATGACAATGACGTCAGGCTGCATTAGCATCATATACTACCATTACCCATACTCAATTCCTTGCACCCTTCATTCGAAGCACTCACTCATTGAACATGCCAACCATGCACTGAACCACTCATTTATCCAAACACTAATTTACTCAACCATCCATGCATTTAGTCTCCCACCAATTCAAATAACCATTCACTCAGTCTCGTATGCATCCACTCACTTAATAATACACATAGAGTCGCCAAGCAGCGAAGAAGCACTTTACTTTGTGAATGTTAAGCACATTCTTTTTACTCCTTTTTAGGTCTCGCCTGAGCCAGCGCGCATGCGCTGCTCTGCGAGGCTTATTGTAAGGGCTTCCATCTCACACATCTTTTCCTCGTGTTGTTTTTTTTTCCGGCCACGCATTTGATTGGCCATTTGCGTAAGGCTTCCACAAAAGAAAGCACGCAAATGGCCAAAGGCTCGGGTATGTCCCGCCTTATCTTTAAATGTTCCCTCCCATAGCCTATGTGTCTCGGGAGCGAGCGCAGTCATCAGCGGCACGCAGTGTGCCCGCTGGACGGCAGGCCTCATTCCAGTATCAGGTTACTTGTTTCCGTTGCTTGTTATTCCTCCCTCAGGCCGATTGCTGAGCTCGGCTCTGCTCTCTGTGCCGCTGGGCCCCGCCGCCAAACCTTCCTCGCCTCAGTCACTTTACCAGCCTTGATCTTTGTTTTCTGATCTACTCGCTGCTCTTGTCTCTGATTCTGAGGTTATTTTCTCCGATGAAAGCAGAATGTCGCATGACCAGTCTCCATACTGAGGCACCCAGGAGCGCCACGAGGCCCTGCACACGCGAACGCTGCGCTAAACACAATAAAACAACAACATTACACGGCTCACGGCAATGCCGCCTGACCCAAGTACACGCATCGGCATGCAGACACTGGGTGTGGGTGTAGCTACGAAAACTTTAAAAACATTAGTTTTCATAAGCTGCTCCTAGAAATCAAGCAGTGGTAACTAATTAATCTTTTTTAGCTTCTGTATCAAGGGGCCTATTGTTTTAAATTCCTCATGCGTCGTTTGTTTTTATTGATTTTTCTATAACCACACTAAGGGCTTAAATGTATTGTATTTTATTCTTAAAGGTTTCTTGGTTGTAATTGTAAGCATATATGGCCTTGTTAGCCTAATGCTAAATATGCGGTTATATGGCCTCCCAGCGTCTGCATTTACAGCCTCGTATGTTAATGTCAAAGGAACATGTACATTGAAAGAGGATCCACTCCTTTGCATTATTTTTGGGATTCACAAAGTTAAGAAAAACTTAATGTGTCCAGCTGCACCCCAGCTCTATGATATATGTCTCCAGTTGCCCCATCGGTGCGCAAGATAACTCAGTGTGTCCATGTGGCATCTGTCGAAGGTATCCGTTGGTAAACTTCAGCCAGCCTGTTTAACTCCAGGCCCAGCCTCCTTAGACCTAGCATGTTTACTGCCACTGGCGGAAGAACAAGGGCAGACCAGAAGTAACTCTCTTAGCACGAGGGGCCATTTCACTCTCATGTTTATTAGGGAAGACATTTACAGCGTCAACTCACAAGAATTCCGTTTGTTCCGTGTCAGGCGTGAATCTTCGGTTCATCCTTTGCATTCTGGCACTTGCAGATTTTCTTCTCTCATTTTAAATCCAAATCTTTGAACGCACACAAAAGAACAGTCTTGGGCGAGCTAAGCCTGACATGGGGCACTACGGAGCTCTGGAGGTGCGCGCTACAGTGACATCAAGGACTAAATATATATGTGTGTGTGCCAGTGACCCTGTGTCATGTATGACAGTCAGTCCTGACTTTTCAGCAAGTATCACTTTGCTGTGATTTTTGGAACAAACTCGTAATACTAAATATAAAAACCACAGGTCCCAGAATGCATGTCGGTTTGAAAGCGCGGGCTGGCTGGCAGTGTTACGGGTGGAACAAGTCACTTTCCAGCTTTACATAATTTACATTTAGAAAACGCACCGTAGGTTTGATGCCAGAAAGCTAACAGAAGGGATAAACGGAAGTGTGTGTGTGTGGGAGGGTGGTTCTGGTGGGGAGGGTGTTTCGTATTCCTCTGAGTGGGTGCTTGCGGGGGGAAGTCAGCGAGAACACTTGTAGTTTTAAAACTCTGGTGATTTCTTCCAGCAGACTGAAGCTGTTCAGTGACAGGCTACATGGCCTGCAGGCCTTTTGTTTTTGGGACAGGGTTTTGTTTTGCCAATGTCTGGGGGGTGGGCACGGCTCCCCCTGTCGCCCCCACCCCTCCTAGAGTTCTTTAAGCCCGAGAGCACACAGGTCAATCTTTGTGACCCCTGGGGGTGTTGAGGGAGTTCTGCTGACAGGAGAGGAAAGTTAAATCCACATTTGTGCCTCAGCTGAATCAGCCACCAAGCCCTCGCCTGACGCCTCCCTTGTCACGGACTCTCACTGGGCCCTCCCATTGTTGTTTTTAATCACCCCCACCCTTCCGTCGTTGTTTTCAATCAACCCCACCCTCCCGTTGTTGTTTTCAATCCCCCCCACCATTCCGTCCTTTTCAATTTCCCCCCACCCTCCCATTGTTGTTTGCTGACCTCTCACCTCCCCCAACCACCATGTCATAAGAAGAAAAAAAACATCGGCAAAGCTTGGCAATGCGTTTATTCATTTCTTTATTCATATACCTGTTTTTGTTAGACAATTAACATGTTTGGAAGTTCTTCCACAAATATTTTCTTCACATAACGATTTTACTAGATGTTGTGTTCTACTTATGATTGCACGCACTCTTTCACGTGCAGTTGTTCCCTAGTTACCCGGTAATTCTAGATTGTGAGGACAGTTAGTCCAGGGAGCCGGTGGAGCAGGGAAGGTGTCCAAGCTGTTGTCTCCCTTTTAACTTTGGTGTTTCCAGCATAATAAACCCTTCAACCTACTTCGTGGATCGTCATTCTTAACAATTTGGCGACGATTACTTCCACACTGGAACACCAAGAACCTACGCGTGTGGGAGTTCAGCTTTTTGTTTTGAAGGATTTTGTCTAAACTTCTACTCGCCTTCAAGTGACTGACATATTTCACGGAGGATTGTGTCTGGCGTCTAGAGATTACAACCTGCCTTTGTTGGATTTTCTCAACTAAGTTCCACTTTATTTGGCTCATCATAGACTTTAGACTTGGTTTACCTTCAAACCCTTCAACTGCCGCCTTCGAACCCTGCTCTCTCCACACTCCAATTGCTGTTGCCACGGACGGAATGTTCGTGTTTCCCGCACTCCTTGAGGATCATTCTTTCTGACGTGCGTCTCTTCTTGGCTGTGACGTTCCACGTACAACGTCCTACGTAGAAGGAGTCCTGTTTCCTGCCAACGTCATCGCCTCTAGGATTCGTTTCTGTATCCTAGCAACGCCACGCATCGGATCATCAAAACTAGGAGTCACGCTGTTACGGCGTGTATCCTAGCAACGTTTTCTTTTCCATTTGGAACCAGTTATTGCCACCGCGCAGCTCTGCTTTGAGGATTTTTTTTTTCTTCCCTTCTACCAGTGTCTGCCCTACGCAAGCCACTCCGCTGCCTAAAAGGAACTGTATTACTACTACTTAACTGCTTCGCAAGCCTTTGGAACATTGTTTTGATGTCCCCGTGTCACTGGGACACATCGTGACGTAACGTATATTGCTGCTCTTCTTTGTTTTTCTTTCCTCTTCCTCTTCATTTCTCTTCCTTTTCTTTCTGCAGCATTCATTTACATTTACTCCTTATCCACATAAGGTTATTCTAATTTTGCGAGTGGTTTTATTTCTTTATTTGTGAATTTTAGGTGGTTGCAATAATGAGTACACAAAATTACTCATTAACTCCACCTCAAGCATTTTGGCCAGCGGGGGAGGAACCTTGTATGAAATGGCCTGATTGGAAGGCATATTTCCAAAACTATCTAGACACCATTGATTTAGATGGCAAAATGAAACCAGATCAAAAGAAACGTATATTCTTACACTCTATTGGTCCTTTGGGTTTGAAAGTTTTTGAACAACTACCAGTGTTGCAGGTGTCGGTGATATTAATGTGTTCGATGCTGCTATAGCGGCTTTTGATAAGTATTTTGCACCTAATGTATGCATTGGTATCGTTAGGTACAAATTTTTTAAAAGGAAACAAAATGCTAATGAAGGTGTGGATGACTACGTAGCAGCTTTACGCAAATTGTCTCTTGATTGCAAATTTGAAGGTTTACAAGAGCAATTTATCAGGGACCAAGTTGTAATGCATGTGCATGACCCAGTTATCCAAGACAGGCTCTGGATTAATGGTGACGCCAATTTAGCTGACATTCTAGCCATTGTAAGTAAAGCCGAAATGTCAAGTCGTAGTTTAAAGGAGGTTAAGGGTGAGACTTCTAGTAAACAGGATGATTCCATAAACAAAATTAAAGGTAACAAGGAAAAAAGTTTTGTCCCTAATGATAAAATTTATGACAAAGAGAAACTTGGTAAAAATGTTAAGTTTCAACCGAACAAAAAGAAAGAGATTTTTAGATGTTATTGTTGTATCAGTGAAACACATTTAGCACATTGTAAATCTTGCCCTGCTCTTAAAGTTAAATGTTCCTCCTGTGGTAAAATTGGGCATTTTACCAAGCTTTGTAAGACAAAGAAGACTTCAAAAGTTAAGTATGTTGAGGAAAGTGATGATTCCGATACTGAGGAACGAGTCAATAGAGTCTTTCATACAAAGGACTCATTTTTATTAATGGTTAATGATGGTGAAAATGTGAGGAAGAAACCTATGTGTTCAATGAAAATTGGGGGTGTTCATATCAATATTTATGCTGATTCAGGTTCACCCTATACTATTATTAATGAAATAGGTTTGTAGAACATATTGGTGAAAAATTATTACATACTGACATTAGATCAGAGAGTTTTTCTGGCGAAAGGATTGATATGCTGGGTTACAGACCTTTACTTTTCAAGTTCAAGGATAGAGAAAGTCGAGGTCATCTGTATATTGCAAAAAGAGGCCCTTCAGTTTTAGGTTGGCACGATCAAGGCAACCTGGGGATGATTTTAAATCCAAATTCTGCTGAAACTGTCATGATTGTTGATGATGGTGAGAGAATAGGTAAAGTCATGCTTGAGAAATTTCCCAAAGTCTTTTCGGGAAAAATTGGTAACCTTACAAATTTTGAGCATTGTATTATCCTTAAGGACACTGCTCAACCCAAAGTCCATAAGGGTAGAAACATTCCGTTCTTGTTGAGGGATGAGGTACAAATGGAATTGGACAAATTATTACAAGCAGGCATAATTGAAGAGATAGATGCAGCTGAATTGTTATCTTCGGTGGTTATTGCCAGACGGATCAATGGCAAAATTAGGCTATGCATTGACATGCGCTATCTTAATAACAACATTATCATTGACAAATTTCCATTGCCAAAAATCTCTGAAATGCTTGCCTCTGTGAATGGTGCTAAATGGTTCACCTCTCTTGATCTATCTGCGGCTTATCATCAAATTTCATTGCAAGAGGATTGTAAAAAGTACACTGCATTCATCACTCCAATGGGTTGCTTTCAGTATAAGAGAATGCCGTTTGGGCTGGCATCTGCAGCCGCAGTCTTTCAAAGACTAATGCATCACCTTTTTGGAAAATTAAAAAACATCAAATGTTTTCAAGACGATATTTTAGTCTACGGTAAATCTAAGGAAGAACATAACTCTGTCTTAAATTCTGTTTTAGAGATTTTTAAATGATAGGAATCTCACCGTTGAATTTTCAAAGTGCAAATTTGCGAGAACATCTGTCTCTTATTTAGGACATGTTTTGAGTGCGGAAGGTATATCACCCAAACCGGAATTGATTGATGCCATCATTAAAGCTCCTGCACCATCTAACAAGGAGGAATTAAGATCTTTTTTGGGACTCGCAGAGTTTTATTCTAAGTTTGTCAAGGGTTTCTCTAGTAAAATCTATAATGTAAGGCAACTGTTAAAACAAAGATGTAAATTTGAGTGGTCTACCAGGTGTCAGTTAGAATTTGAACAGATCAAAAAGGACATTGCTACTGCCCCTGCATTAAGAAATTTTGACCCTGAACTTGATAACATTGCCACTGTGGATGCCAGCAATAAGGGTTTAGGTGGTGTGCTGATTCAAAAAGATTCAAAAGGCACAGAGAAATCTATTGCTTTTGCATCCAGGGCTTTATCACCGTTAGAAGAAAAATTCTCTGTGATTGAAAAAGAGACCTTGGCATGTGTTTGGGCCCTTGAACGTTTCAGACCTTTTGTGTGGGGTAAAGCATGTTTGGTGAGGTCTGATCATAAACCTCTAGTCAAATTACTAACCACTGAAGGCATGCTTAGAGCATCAGCTAGGATAGCCAGAATGTCTATGAGACTTCAAGATTTTATTTACACCGTTGAATATGTTCCTGGCAAAAGTAATGTTACTGCCGATTTCCTTTCTAGGATGCCATTAGAAATTGAGGAAGAAGTGTCTGAGTGGGAGGATTTCAGTATTGCATATATTTTTGATCAGGGAGTCACATGCATCAAGAAGGAAGAATGGATCGAAGAATGTTCTCGTGACAGAGTTTTAGTCAAATTGGGAGAATACATTAAGGATGGTTGGCCTAACAAGTCAGGTCTTTCTGTGGAACTAAGACAGTTCTGGGAAGTGAGGAGTGAATTGTCTGTGGAGGATAACATAACCAAAAGAGGAGAGAGGGTAATTCCTCCTAGGAGTCTTATAAAGAAAATGGTTTCCTTATGTCATGAGGGGCATTCGGGTATTGTGAGAACTAAACAGAAAGTTAAACAGTGGTTTTGGTGGCCTGGAATAGATCTTTTTGTAGAGAGATTCGTGAGAAATTGTGTTGCTTGTGCCAATTCCGATAAATCCTTAAGAACTCTTAAACCATCTATGTGTGAACCCATTGTTCCATTTAGTCCTTGGGAAACTTTAGCTATTGACATTACAGGTCACATTGGAGAGAATCATAAGTTTATCATTGCCTTAATTGATATGTTTTCCAGGTGGCCTGTCATCAAAATTGTTGATAGAGTAGACTCCAATGCTGTTTTGGAATTTTTGGATGAAGTTTTTCTTAACGAAGGTGTTCTCAAACTTTTAATTAGCGACAATGGTGTGCAATTTGTTTCTGGTAAGGCACAAGATTATTTTGCAAAAGTTGGCATTAAACACAAGACCACGTCCCTTTATAACCCCAGCGGGAATGGCATGATAGAACGCTTCAATAGAGTGATTAAGAATGCCATTCAATTATCCATGAAAAACAATGAAAGTTGGGAAATTCATGTTGTCAGAGCGGTATGGGTCTATAGGACTTCTGTGCACGATGCCTTAGGAGTTTCTCCTTTTGTTGTCATGAGGGGCAGAGAAGCGAGAACAAAAGCTAATCCTGATTGGCTTCTGCGTCCCATTAGCGAAGATATAGCCATGGGGGATATTAGGAAAAGAATTGTTGATACACACTTAAAATATAAGGAACAGTATGATCTTAGAACCAACTCCAAGGACATCAAAATGGAGGTAGGGATGTTAGTTAAAGTGAGAAATCCAAGCAAAGTTAAGAAGGGGAGAGTCAATTTTTAGAGCCTTTGTCCGTTGTTGAAGTTTTACGTAATGCTGTTTTATTAAGCGATGGTAAGGTCTGGAACCTTAAAAGAATTGCTGTAGTCAATCAAGACTTAGCTATGGAGGATACATTTCCTAAGAAGCTTGATTTATTTGATGATGTTTATGAAAGCATTGAAGGTAAGAATAGTACGGTGGATGGTAAGGGTCCTTGTGTGATAACACAGGACATTGAGGGTGTTGTTTTGAATGGAAATGATGGTGGAAATGTGGCAAGTGGAAGCAGTCGCATCGACATGTTACCTGATTCTAACAATAGTAAAATCTTGGAAGAAAGTGGTTGTTGCAGTGATACGTTGCCTGAGGTGAGCAGTAACAAATCCCTTGATGTAGGCAAACGTGTAAGAAGCAAACCCATTTGGCTTTCGGACTATGAGTGTGATCTTGATACTGTTTAGTTTTTGCATTGTAATATAGTTTTTCATTCGTTTGCTTCATCATTTGTTTTCCCTGTATTTCTTATTTCTTTATTGTTTTCTCTTTGTATATTTTGTTCGGGGGAAGATGTGTTGTGTTCTACTTATGATTGCACGCACTCTTTCACGTGCAGTTTTTTCCCTAGCTACCCGGTAATTCTAGATTGTGAGGACAGTTAGTCCAGGGAGCCGGTGGAGCAGGGAAGGTGTCCAAGCTGTTGTCTCCCTTTTAACTTTGGTGTTTCCAGCATAATAAACCCTTCAACCTACTTTGTGGATCGTCATTCTTAACACTAGACCATATAAATAAATATGTAAGTATCCAAAACGATCGTATGTGCAATGTTTACCTACCCCACTTCAAAAGCACAACACAATCACAGGATTGTTGTAGATGTGGGAGAGCTAACTTGATCCCAATAGCTACAGCACAAGCCGAGCCTGGAAAGCATCGCTGTGTAACACACTAATCCCCAGGAATGCGTTATGGCATTTTTTATGTTAATTTTTTTTTTTTATACAGTCACTCAGTTATACATAATATCTTAATTATATCTAAGGTAACAAAAATGTTTATAACACTTATTATAAATTTATAACATACTGTACAGCAGCCACACTGCTCTACATCATCGCTTAAACACATTGGCAAAGCCAATAGCTCTCTCTAAACACTTATAAGGTCCCAAAGGCGAGACCTATTGGCAATGCCAATGCTTGTTCTGTAAAACCTGGAGTTTTGCTCCCAGTGTGTCTTAGCTTAGCCACTCTGGATAGGCTGGAAGACCAAAGTTCTGCTATGCAGGTTATATCATGAGACCAAGAAATGAATGGGCATGGATATGGGACTACCAATCAGAAGACATCCCTTCAGGCCTTCCGATATCTTCAGAGCTCTCAAGTTTTCATATTCCATACATGAGTGGTTCATTCAGTTCAGGGGGTTTTCCATTCTGTGACTTGTACGCCTGATTTTATAATGGGATAAACTAGACTACAGGTGCCCAAATGCAAAGCTACTCACCAATGGACTAGGGAAACTCGAGAGCTCTGTCTTCCACTTTACTCTGTTCCCTAATGCCCCAGTAGCTGCCTGCGTTCGACCTCTACAGCAGTATCTCGTTCCTTCTTCATTTTAAAGTGGATTGAGGAAGTTGGGACTGAGACGTTCACTATTTTAAGCTTTCATATACAATGCCAGCTGCACGTTGTTAACAAAATGATTTTGTTGATCTGCTCTTCTTTTCCTCATGGTTATGGACTCCCTTTTCAATACTTGCATGCTTTTTACCTTTATATATATTTTGCACTGTCTAATGGAATTTTTGGAAAGTTCTTACTACCATGAAATACATGCAAAGGGCAGTGAGGTGGAAGGTTTTCCACCTGTGGTATCAGAAGACACGCAGGATTTGTGTTTCCAGAACTCTTAGTCTTAACTCCGTTAACCTCGCGTCTTGCCAAAGTTTTCATTGCTTAACAAGCTGGTGCGCAGGACAGCCTGTCACTGCCGCCCGACACGCGCCCGCCTCCTCTCTGGAGGCGACGTCTTTACGTAACAAAGCAGCTTCTACCGTGACAAGTGATTGGCGGCGCAGTCAATTAAGCCTAGCCAGCTGTTCCTGTGATGTCCGCGGGTACATGACGAGGCCTTAACCGGTGCAGGCCTTGCTCAGGGGGGCGAGTGGGATCCCTCCGAGGGTTCCCATGGGAGAGCGAAGCTGCCTGAAACATCAGGGATTACAAATAATTGATTGCCACTCGGTACAAAATGGAAGGTTCCCCTGAAAGGATGATGAATGAGCCTCCGCCAGATGCGTCCGTAGTCAGCACTGCCAGCATCCCTGATCCGTGTGGGCTGACCTTGTTTTGGATCCAGGATCTTTCACTCCTCAGCAGTTCACAGTTGTCGAGGAATTGTACACCTTGCTACTTCTGTCAAAAATATTAAATGCAACAGTCTCGCAAGTTTGAAGGTAGGAACCTGGTTTTATGACACCAGTGAACACTATCAAATACCATCCGTTTAAGCAGAAAACAGAGAAATTTACCATAAGGAGGAGACAGCTAACACTCGCCCTACGCGTGACATCAACCACCACAAAGTGAAACACCACCAAATCCTCTAAAAAAGGCGGAAAATGTTCTGAAATAGATTTACTCATACCACAAAGACACAAAAAGCTTGGTGTACCTACCACCTTTCCCATCAGCCGCTCACACCCAACATTGTGGGTCCTGGACATCACCTCTCTTATTCAACATGTTCCTAACCTTACGAGATTCCATTTTCAACCCTACCTGATAACTTTGCAGATGATAGGCAAATCATTCTAAAAATATGGAAGACCCAAAAGACCTTTACAAGTCAATACTTGATTGCTGCTTCTGGGCCTTAAATGCATGGGTGATGAGTAAAACCCAACACAACAAAAACAGAGATCATGACCTTTGGATAAAGGTACAAACATCAATCTACCGCCATATGGCCCAGAGAACTCCGTGCCTCTCTAACTACAGCAAAAGAGGTAAAAAACCTATGGATAAACATAGATGTAGGGGCATAGCTTGGTCAGTATGATTGGGTGGGAGGGGAGCATCATATTTCCCGACTATCACGCTGGCATATAATGTTAAAATATATTATATGACAAGGAGGGCACATGAGTGGGGCTTAAGAGGCAGTGAAAAGGGAGAGTAATATGGATTAATAGGAGTACTAAATGAGAGAAACACCAAATTTTGTAATATATCCATTTTTAGGGCTTTCAAAACAGAGATGAGTGAGTGTGTGTGGATTTTTTGTCAGTGTATTCATGCAAAAATCCCAGGTGAAATCCGACAGACACCTCACCATATCAGACTGAAAGCACCTGTACCCAACTATTCATCTGAAAATACATTTATTAGGGGGGTGTAACACCCCAAACACTCCCCTGAAGCTACACCCCTGCATGGATGCATACCTATCTTTGATAGCACATGTCAACAATGTCACAAAGAGAACCCTCTATGCCATGAAAATACTGTGACGCATCTTCCCATACCTTGAATACCAAAAGAAGCTAAAAATCCATCTTTCCACTCAATCTCCTAAACTCCACTATGCCAACAGACTGTACCTCTGCGTCCCCAGTTTCATCATTCACAAAATACAACAAATCCAAAATGCTGCTGAAAGACTCCTTGTCCAACTTTTCCCCAGATAACCTATTAAGCCAGTCGTGCAAGCACTCCACTGTCTACCTCTAGCTAGACGAGCAATATTAAAGGCACTTTGCATCGTCCACTGAGCCATGGGCACAGTTTTCCTTGGGTTGAGAACATAAATCTGATCCAAGGGGCAGAAAAGGCCACATCACCTTGTTGGCCATGGTGGTACTGTCTGCCTACTGGGATGCATCTATGAGCAAGTTAAGGTAAGGAGCTTCACAGATGGGTTCCACAAGTATGGGGAAGGGTTCCTCATGGGTTGATCCAGTGGCTCAGGAGAATATTGAACCGAGTTCAGAATGGCTTAGAACTGGCAAGTGCCTCTGTAGTAGTGGGCCATTGTTCACATTCTGTCTCCTGAGCAGGGAAGTCCATCAAAGTATTGAAGAGTCTACTCTGGCTTTAGGCTGGAGGCAGGTCATGTTGGACCTGGCCCTCTCTGCGGGGTCACCATAAACTTTTTGCCCTCACCCCTCCTGCTTCCTGAAACGGTTTTCATTGGCTTTTAGGACTCTGCACACTTTACCACAGCTACCCAGTGCTAAAGTGCCTTTGCTTGCTCCTCTAAACATGGTAAAATTGGCTTACACCCAATTGGCACATTTAATATACTTGTAAGTCCCGATTAAGTGGTACTACATGTATACCCAGGGCCTGTAAATTGGATGCTACAAGTGGGCCTGCAGCCCTTATTGTGCCACCCACTTAAGTAGCCCTTTGAAAACATGTCTCAGGCCTGCCATTGCAGCCTATGTGAGCAGTTTTGAACTGACATTTCAGCCTGACAAAGTTAACCAATTGCCAGACCTAAACCTTCCTTTTTAATATATATAAATCACCCATTAGGTAGGCCGTAAACAGCCCATAGGGAAGGATGCAGTGTATTTAAAATGTTGAGAATGTATTTTTAAGTTTTACATGTCCTGGTAGCAAAAACTCCTAAATTCATTTTTTACTACTGTGAGGCCTAACTTTCCTGTAGGGTAACATTGGGTTAGTTTTTATACATTTAATAAGTGATAACTTTTGTTTGGGAGCAGGTAGGAATGTCATGTTTGATGCCTGAGTATTTGTAATTTAAAACTCTCTTTAATGGTAAAGTCTGATTTAAAATCACAATTCTGAAAATACCACTTTTAGAAAATTGGCATTTTCTGGTCTTAAACATTTGGTGCCTGCAGCCTGTATCCTGGGTCACATGACTAGGTGTAGTTGGCAGTTGGTCTTTGTGTATTCCTCCCAGACAGCATCACAATAGAGGGTCATCCTGGATTGATGGGCCGGCTACCACACTCGCACTTCAAAGGCACTGGCCCAGCACACTCACAAAGAACTTCACACTAGCTTATAATGCCCCAGACAGAGTTGGACCAGGGTAGGGAGGCAGGAAATTCCAGACACTTCTGTAAGGGGAAAACTCCTGGAGCTTTTCCCACTTCAAAGCAGGCACAGGTATGAAAATAGGAGAGCCTCAGATCCACTCTTCGGTACACTCCTGGACCTGACGATACTACAGAAGAAGGACTGCCCAGCACCAGAGTACTTCCCTGCTGCTTGAGGGCTGTCTGAGAAGGAATACTGGACATCCACCCTTCATTCCAGGATGAAGTGACTCCAAGGGTTAGAAGACTGACCTCCTGTTCTGAGCTACAGAGACACAACAAGTTCTAGAGGCTCCCTGCAACAGCACAGCTGACTTGCTGCACTGGGCCAACCTGGACCTACAACTGGACCTGCCTGAGTCCTGCTGGCATCTGCTGAAGTGAGTTCCTGTTTCCCAAGAGGTGCCTCTCAGATCCTGACCTTTGGTGTGTTTGGTTTCAGTTGAGCTCCTCCTTGAAGAAAAGGGGAAATCCTAAAGGTTTGGGCTCTTTGCGACCGCAAACAGGCCTTTTCAGGCTAACATCTTGCCGGACATGCCAGACACAAATTCGCAGCTTTGGTGAACCCGACACTTCTTGCTACAATGACCACTAGCAACGAACGGCAACCTGAGATCTACACTGCGTACTACAGCATCGACAGCCCGCGGTGACCGGCAGCGTGAATCTCCAGCAATGATCGTCCGCTACTCTCAACAGGATCTTTGCGCTACAGTGATGACCATCCGTGATGCCCAGCCTGCTCTTCGCGCACAGCTACGACCATCCGCGATGCTCTGTCTGCTCTTCACTGTGTCTCACTGCCTCCTCCACCCCAAACGGTAACTTTTTCAGCAAGACTAACCTGGTCCCTGTATCCATCCTCAGCATTGGAGTTGGCTTGAACTTGTGACTTTCAACCGGTCTGGCACGACCAAATAGCGACGAGTAGCGCTTTGTGCTTTTAGGTGTTATACTTACCTTAAATCTTCCAAATTGTATATCTCTGCTTCTATGGATTGTATTTTTGTCATTTTGGTGTCAAGTAATTTATTATACTTTATTCTATTTTTTAAAATTGGTGTGGGATTTTTCTTGTGTTGTGTATTCACTTTAGTGCTATTTGTGTGCTGCATAAATACTTTACACAAATTCCTCTATGTTAAGCCGGCCAGCTTTTGTGCCAAGCTATCAGAGGGTTAAGCACAGGTTATTTTAGTGACTTTTTGTGGTTTACCCTGACATGGTTTGTGGATATTGCGTAGGTAAGGTATCACCCCCCAACCAGCAACCCAACCATGGAGTAACATATGAGCCCTGGAAAACAGGTATTCACACCTTGCTCAAAGGTAACGTCATAAGCAACAGACTGGAATTACAGATGTACAAACTGTGCTTTTTGGCTAGTTAACTGGCATCCATGGAAAAAAGCTGTATCCACCATGCTTGAGCCAAGGAAGAATCCCATTGAAACCTTGGAATGACAGGTGTATGTGAAAAATTTGGAGGCAGAGCCACATTAAAGGAAAATGTTACCTTTGTGAAGACTCCATTACTCCTAGGCCTTCGTCTTTCCTCCGTTAGCAACATGTGGTTTTTTCACCAACTAGTGGTGGGACAGTTAACTTCTTCTATAGCGAAGTAATAGATTTTGTGCAAACAGTATCATACATGCAGGCATACGTCATATATGGGTATGTCCCTTTTCGGAGTGCATCACGCACCTTCACCAGTAATCCATCTTTAAAAACTTGCCAGTCAGGGGTTTGCTTCTGGCTACTGCAACAGAAGTTAGCAAGAGGGGGTTGATAGTGGAACAGACATTCTACACCAGGAGTAAGACCATCACTATAAAGGTAACTTTACCTATTCCTGCAACCTGACTCCCATATTTACAATCTCTAAGTACATTTCACAGCAAAGTGAATTGAAGGAAGAAAGAATGCTCTATTGGCAAAGAGGATAAATGGAACCTCCTTCTCAAAGGGTGCATAGGTTCAGGAGGAATCTTGAAATGCATAATGCCTGAACAATGTATGTGGATTATATATTTCTCTGGTTAATTTTGGGAGAAAGACACTGATGCTGCCATCTGCTTGGACACAGGATGTGGAATCAGTTCCAAGCAGTGTGTAACAGTAAGAGTTGCTGGATATAATCCAATAGAACACCTACATTTTATATTCCAAGAAGGAGGGAATGATAAGTGATACAGAGTTCACTCACCTTCCCAAACATCTAACCATACAAAACAACAGAAGGGAAACCATACAGTGCATAGCCTATCTATCCATACAAACCCAAGGGGATCACCTTGTAATATTAAAAGGACTCTCCCCCACTGGAATTCTAAGTGGCATGCGTCATCATGGAGACCTCGTCCAGATACCTAGAGTATCTGGATTAGTGCAACCTTCGTAGTCAAAGGGGGCTCTTTGGTTACTGGGTGGAATCCTAGATTTAAAATCATCTAGGGTAGAGTTCTTCAAACTGGAGGTGGCCCCCCTAGGAGGACCTCAAGTGATCCCAGGTGAGAGTCCGTCTCTGGCCAAAAGAAGCATTATGCTGATAGCAGCGCTTTGTTTTAAGTGGGAAAAAAATGAGTGACCTTAAGCCGCTCTGTTATGGGCCATTACTAACCTCTTTTGTCATTCATATCCTAGCTGGGAGTATGTGTCAAAAGGGAAGGGACTCCAAATATTATTCAATACCCCCACCCCCATTTCTAACAATCACACTGGATACAGGGCCGGACTGGGAACCAAAACCTGCCCTGGCAAAGTGCTCGGCCGGCCCCCCGGGGGGTTGGGGGTGCGGCCGAGCTGTTTGCCAGGGCCGGTTTCGTCCGATTTTGTTACAGGGGCCGATATTGCAACTATGCTGCAAAAATGGCCCTGTAACAAAAACGGCCCCCAGGGGCCCAAAATCGGTCCCCACCCTAGCGGCCCACCGGGGAAACGCCCGGTGCCCGCTACGGCCAGTCTGGCCCTGACTGGATATTTTTACATGTTAGTAAGGCCTGCCTGACCAGAATAGTATGTTTGGCAATCATGTATTTGGTTGCATTTTTAAAACGGTAACAGAATTTAACTGCAATGTTTAAATATGTCTCATGTTTAAATGAGTCAAGATGTATTTAAGCATTGCCAATTTAATAGAATAATTGTGAAAATTCTGAGGGGGGCCCGATGAATCTTATTTTTTCACTGGGGGGGCACGACATAAAAAGATTTGAGGATCTCTGGCTCAGGGTGAACTGAGGGTGAATTTTATTTTCAAAGGGCACCCTGACAGAGTTGAAAACAGGTGGGGATAAACGAAAGACATTATAATCCTCTGGAACCCTGGGTCAACATGTTTCAGCCATCACACCAATGCCTCACTGGGCCAGCTGGCTTTCGTCAGAACCTCCCAAGGATTCCGTCAGTATCCTATTTGTGTGCATTCAATTGTGAAACATCCATTCACCATACTCATAAATGCCATTCATACCAACCCATTTGGTCCCTATGTTCGCATTTCTCAAGCACAACATCATGGCATATATCTGTGTGTATCCTTATACATGTCTCCAAGTGATCCCTGTGATCATTTCACATTATGCAGGACCAATGTATTAGTAGTACAAAGTGTGATCATCCATCACAGTTAATTTAAAAATGTGCCCATAATCAGCATGCACTAGGTTGATATGCAGTGTGAAGTATTATCCTTGAGATTACCAAAATATTATATGTGCTACACTCACCATGCATATAAAGTGTGATTTTTGTTCATTCCCCCTACTTAGTAGTGTTTTATTTAGCACTCCATGAGGATGAGGAAGAATGTGGACCTTGTAGTCAAACTCTGTTAACAAATAGATAAAATAACTTTCATAAGAGTGTCAGGGTCTAGGTTCTCCTAGCCAAAGGACCCATCAAAGACTCCCCACTTACTTAATCAAAGGTCTCTTCTATTTGGTTCCTCCTTCCCCCGCATCTTAGCATGGAGATATTTTCCTGGCCTTAAATAACGAGTGTTCCTTTGAGTAATGTGACCCAGGTGTGTCATCACATGACGACGTGCTGCTATCTCTTTGGGCTAGTGCCACAGGAGGCTGTTCTACTGCCACTTTATCTCATTTTGTATAGAAAATCATCCACTGTTCTCACTTGTGAGATGTTCTTATTGTTTGGATTTGTATAGAAAATCACCCAAATGTTCTCAATTGTGAGATATCCTTTTACTGCCTATTCATTTCGTTATGTGTTGAAAAAGACACACATGTTCTAAATGAGCTGTGTAGAGACTCCCATATCTTAGACTTCCCAGGATTATCCCTTATTTAAATGAGAGTCTGGAATTAATTCTCTCTAGGGCTCTATCTTTCTTGCATTGTCTGTGTACATATGTGATTATTACACAGACTCAAGATTCTTAAGAGCTAACATTTTCATGTGGTGAAAATATAAAAACATAAAAACGAGGAGGAGCCTTGTGACTTGGTTACTTATATGCTGCACTCTTACACTCTTTCATTATATATTATTCTGATTCTGAGTTCCCAGGGATGACCACTAATCTCCAATTTTCATATGTAAGGGTGAGTCAGGATTCCATGACTGTAGTAACATCCATGGGATCTCATAATTTAATCCTGTCTTATGAGTTGACAAACAGTAAGTCCATCTTTGTTCTTTTTCATATAGGGCTCTCTCTGGGTTCTTGATATTTTCTTCTTGTAGTTGTTCTATTACTACCCATCTCAGGTCCTCAACTGTATGTCCTACTGTCAAAAAGTGCTATGACATTTTTGTTGTACATCGGCCACACCTTAGATTACTGGGGTATTCACAATTCCAGGTCTTTACCTTTCTCATCGTCATGCCTATGTACCTATGGTTGCATGGGCAAGTGATCAGGTAAATGACTTGGTGGAATTGCGACTGGTATGTTTTCTTAAAAAACACATTTTCTTCAAGCCTAGGCCAATCGTCTTTGTTGTCAAACTACAGACACTACAATGTCAGCATGGGTAATATCCGACCACCCTAGGGAGGTTCCACGTTAAGGATGGCGATACTGGTTCCCATGCCAGTGTTCGTGGTCTTTTATTCACTAAGAGGTCACACAAGTTGATAGTGCATCTGTGTGAGAAGAGAGGCTTTTCTAATCTAAGATTGGCTGAGTTCAGAATTCTCTAATTCTTGTTGATGATCTTCTTTATATGATTCGAGGCTAAGTCAATCATGGTGATACAGATCATCCTCTCCTCTCCCTGGTTCCTCGGAATGTTTTCTTAAAAGGCTTCACTATTTTGGTTAAATGCTCTTTTCCTTGACCTCTCTATAATTTTCTCTGGATAGTTTCTTGTTTTAAGTTCTCCGTTAATCTATCTGCTTGTTTTTGAAAGTTTCTACGAAGACGTAGAAACTGTCCATATGGTAGGTTTTCTTTCAGTGGTCTCGGATGGAAACTATCGAACATAAACAGGTTGTTTTTGTCTGCTGGTTTGTAATAAGTTTCTATATTTAGCATTCCATGTTCCACTGTGATAGTTAAGTCAAGGAATACCAGCTCTTTGTTGCTGGTCATGTGTGTGAATTTCAAATTGGGGGGACAGTTTCCATCCGAGACCACTGAAAGAACCTGCCAACTAAAACAAACATTTCACTTGAGGAGGGGGTGGGGCCTCGTGCCGAGAAGTACCTAAGAGGCACTTTTGCCCAGGACCCCACCCCAAAATCCCTCCTCCAAAAAAAGAAAAAAGAGCTTTCTGGGGTGTCTTCACATTTAAATTTTGTATAGCGCAATTACCCGAAGGTGTCTTAGTGCTAGCGGTTTGTCACCAGAAAGTCAGTAAAGAAAGAGCAGGTCACTAAGCTTAACTAAGTGATTCAGCAAAGAGCCAGGTTTTTAGCTGTTTCTTAAATTGCAGCAGGTTAGATTGGGTTCGCTGAGTTAGAGTCAAAGAATTCCAGAGTTTACTAGAACCGAAGCTTTGTTTATTCTGGGAACATTTACCACTCTGGCTGAACTAGATCTAAGGATCTGATTGGGAAAGAACCAGGAGAACATTTTCTGAAAATATTCTGGTCTGGTCCGGTTAAGAGCCTTATGGACCCGACACAGTGCCTTAAACTTGATCCTGTTCCTAACTGGATGCCAGTGTAGACCCTGAAACGATTGAGAGATGGGTGCAAACTTGGGAACTTTCAGAAGCAATCTGGCGGCTACATTTTATAGGGATTGAAGTTTTTCACTAGTTGCTTATGAGTGCCTAGGTACAAGGCATTGCAGTAGTCTACCCTTGAGATGACGAGCGCCGCCCCCACTGTTTTTTGTAGTTCCAGAGTAATATACAGGAAGATCTTTAATGTCCTGAGCAAGAAAAAGCACAAACAGGTGATTTGGTTTATTTAATCTGAGAAGCACAGTTTGGTATCAAAGTTGACTCCCAGATTTCTAGCTTTTGAGCTGGAGAAGGGAGGGGGCCAAGATCAGATTGCCACCATAACGAGTTCCAGAAGGTGGAGTGATTCCCAAAAAGCAAGACCTCAATTTTATCTGAGTTTAGCTTCAAGCAGTTTCTTTGCATCCACTTTGCAAAGTGAGACATGCAGCTACAGAAATATTTTGCCTCCTCTTCGACCTCAGATGATATAGACACCACAATTTGTGTGTCATCGGCGTAGGACAAAACTGCGAAGCCATAAATGCAGATGAGACGGACCAGAGGGGTAACATAGATATTGAAAAGCAGTGGGGCTAAGAGAGGACCCCTGAGGTACCCCACAGGGAAGGGAGAAGGGTTCCGAGATGGAATCTCCCAGCTCCACTGTCTGTTGCCTATCGCATAAGAATAAACTCAGCAAGGCCAGTGCTGGATTTTTAAAGCCCAGCGACTGAAGCCGATTTAGGAGGAGTATGTGGTGGACTGTATCAAAGGCGGCAGATAGATCAAGTAAAATCAATGCCGCCTTTCCGCCCTAGTCCACCACCATTCTCAATTCTTCAGAGGCTGCTACCAAAGCCGATTCGGTACAGTGATTTGCTCTGAAACCATACTGTGAGGAATCGAGAAGCTGGTTAGCATCTAAAAAGGATAAAATGTCTTCATTCATAGCCCTCTCTAGTATCTTTGCAGGAAGGGGAAGGTGAAATATAGGCCTGTAGTTTCTCACATCATCCGGATCCAATGAAGGTTTTTTCACCAGAGGTAGAATGGAGGCTTTTTTCCAAATAGCCGAGAACTGTCCTGTGGTCAGTTTCTTATTTAGTGTAGGACCTGAGGGGGGCAAAGGTCCAAAGGAGCCCCAGACTTGGTGGAGTTGATGAGATTAATCACCTTTTCTTTAGAAAATAAGCTACATTTTTCACATTTTGTAGAATCTGGGCCATTTTGGACTGTTGGGTGTTCAAACCCTCTATGGGGGCCAGAACATCCCCAAACACAAAACGTCTTCTGGTTTTGATTGAAATCCTGGAAGATAAGATTTACTTTGGCCTGGAAGAAATCTGCCAATTAATTGCAGATGGATTGGTTGGAGTTAAAAGTGCTGCCATTACTAAAATTAGACAAGGACTTAACTGTTTTGAATAGTTCTCTGGTGGTATCTTTAGCTGAATGTATCTTTTCAGTAAAGTATTGGGACTTTGCTGCAATGATTAGAGCCTTATACTCCATAAGGGACCTTTGATATTTAGTCTTTTCTTCCGGGCAGTACTTTTTCCTCCATCTCGTTTTTCTGGCACCAATCTGAGAACTGTTGATTCTAACCAATGTGTGTCATTCACTGCAGCCGTTTACACGTTGTTATCTGAGACTGGGTTGGAGTTGGAAAGAATGCCACTTAACTCAACAAAATTAAGGTTTTTCCAGGGACAGTATTTCACGGTTCTGGATACATTTGTGCAGGGGCCCTTATTAGGGAGATCATTAAGAGAGAGAAAAATGGCCTTGTGGACAAACCATACTGTTGGCAAAACCTTATCCAAACTCAGATCGTGATTGTTAGTGAATACTCCATCAGGAGTAGGACTGGCCTGGGGAGTGGGTTCCTTTATAATATGCGTAAGATTAAAACTATTAAAATTATCCACCAGATGATCAGTGTCAGGGTTGGTTGTGAGCAATAAATGGAAGGTAAAATAGCCCATAATCGTAAGATTTGGAAAGTCAACACAGGATTCCATGTAATCCTGAATTTTTAAATAAAATTACCCCTGAGGCATGGTGGTAGTCGGAAGTTCAAAGAATCTGAAAACGTGCTGAAAATCCACTTTCAGCTTGTTTCCCCTGCCATCGTGTGATATTGGCTCCCCACCGTGTGACCATATGAAGAGAGCCGATATAGTGTGTCACACGATGGCACCGTGTGAATTGGCAGGTCTGAGGGAAGCCCTTTTAAAAAACTTGGCAGACTCACTGGAATCTTGTGGATATAGCATCAAGCCTCTTCCTTTGTTTATAGATTTTGTTGCAAATACTGGATGTGAGTACTTTTTTCAGAAGCCCCAGGGACGTCAGGGGATAATGGGATCAAATTGTGACAGTGAGAGATTTTTAGCACCGGTGACCTGGGGCTTTCCCTTATTATTGAGTCTAAAACCTGGCAACAAGTATACCCCTTTAGCACTTTAAACTGGTATTAGTGAAGTCTAGCAGTCCAGCATTTACTCAGGGAGGTGGTCTGGGGTACAGACTAAGACTTCAAACATCTATTATCACTCAATTCAATGCCCATCCAGTGCTTTTACTGAAAGGGAAAAAGTACTTTACTTCAGTCAACACTATATGGTACATAAAATGTGAGAGGGCAAGGAATATGTGATACACAGTTATCACTGGAACAATTAATGTGTGATAAAACTAGTGATTACTGGCAAATGTTATTCCCCATGCTAATGCAGATACCATCCCTTCATTGCAAGCGCAGGCTCCTTGACCTATTAGAAACCTGGTGGGTATAGGCCTTCTAGCCTGCCTTTCTGGGGCTCTGCCCATCTACTACTCCTGTGCAAAATATGGCTAAGTTTTAGGTAGTAGATATCAGTCTCTAAAGTCACAGTTCCTTTAAGCCGTTGCCTTGCTCCACACCTTAGTCTATTTTAGTTCTGAGCTGATCGCTCTGCTCTTGCTAGCTGCAGGTTAGGCTTTGCAGTTCCTGGTGATCTGCAACCCTGCTTGGCCCACTAAGAGCAAGTGCCCTGACTCAGTCCCGGCCAAACCAATTTGGTTGGGGCTTTCAGCCTCAAATCAATTGCACATGTGTGAATTCCAGCAAAGAAGGAGGGATGGCACACACCAAGGTGAGATGAAAGCAGTGCTCTGCCAGTGCTGTTCAGATTCAGACAAGACCTTCTTTTTGGTTCTTACTCAAACCCAAACACAACAAATCCACTCAAGCAAACTGTGGAACTCACCACAATTGCACCAGTGGTCATGTGGACAGTGGTGAAAGACTGCCAACTTCAGTTTGCTATTTTCCTTATATCCCAGGTCACTACACTTAAAACCTATAAGTGACTCCTATGGCAGGCTCCTCAGTCCTGAGGGCAGGGTGCTTGGTTACAAGTGTGAGGGTGCCCCTGCACAAGCAGGGCACCCCTACAAACCCAGGAGTTGATTCTCCAGGCTTTGTAAGTGCGGTCAGCCATTTAATACATTTAGTGGGCATCAAGTCAATTACAAGATGTGTAACTATATATTGGCTGCACCAAAACTGGTCATGTTTGATATCAAACATGTTGAAATCCTACCCCAACACTGATTCCAGGGTGCCCCCTGTATTCCCGGTACCAGCCTTTCAGGATCTAACAGCAAGCTAGTGCTGCTGCCGTCCACAGAACTGTTTCTGCCCTCCTGCTGCTGAACTGAGCTGAGGGTTTCCTGCCACAGGTAGGTGTGACCATCTCCCAGACAGGACTTAGTGTATTGGCCTGGGGTGGGGGTGCTTGCCAGCGCCACTAGACTGCTTTAAAGGGCACATTTGGTGCCCCCTTGCATACTCCAGTTTAAGCCAGTTCAGGGAGCCCTTGGCTCCTGCTCTGGTGTGAAACTGGACAAAGGACATGGGAATATCCTCCCCTCTGTCCAGCCCCTCCTCTGGGAGGGATGCTTGAATCATCCCAACACTTTCCCTAGGGTACTTAAGGGCTTCCCTGTGGGTGGCTCTTCAGATTCATCGTGGGACAAGATTCAAACTCGAAACCGCTTCAACTTCGACCGTCTGGGCACTTTGGACTTCGCTGGACTTCGCCTGGAATCGAGACTGCACCAAGGAGGACTCCTGCAGCTCCTGGTCTCGTTGTTCTATCAGTCTTCTTCATTGTCTGTGCCTGTGCTTCATCCAGTATCCTCTCCAGGCCTGTGGGCATCAAGGACACCCAAAGTAATCTCCAGTGGAGTGAAGGAGACACTCCCCTGTATCTGCAGGCACCGCAACGAAACTGACCGGTCTGCTCCTCCTGATGTCCCACGGACTCCGAAATGCTCAGCAACACAGGTGGTGGTTCTGCAACTCCCTCGAGGCTGACCTGTCCTCTCAGCAAGGTTGAGGCCAGTATCCCTCGTCGGAACCGCTGGAACAGAACCCCTGTGCCTCATGTCCACTTGCCGTTGCCAAGGCTTGTTGGCTCTGTCCTCCAGAGATCTTCGGGCTACAAGAAGCTCCAGCCTCAAGCATCTCTTCCTGCCAAGATCTTTTTCCGCACCACATCCTCTGAACAGTGGGCCTGCATCTTTGGTGAGCTGCTTGAGGTCCTCTTGCGAGTCCTGTGCCTTCAGCCTGTGGGTACTCTTGAGGATCTTCTTTGGCTTCAGTGGGCTCCCCTGCTTGCTTGGGTCCTGCTCTGACTCTCCTGCTTTTGGTGAGTCCCTTGGACCTTGCTGGTCCCAACGTTACACCTTTTTTATGTACCTCGTCTGTTGCTGCTGCCAATGTTTGTTGGTGCTCCCCCCGGACACCGACGCCCTGGTTCTTGGCTCCCAACGTGGGACAGCTCGTGAATGGCTCCTGGTCTTCCACAGCTTCACCTGGTCCTCACAGCTGCAACGACAAGGTCACCATCATCACTCCTGCATAATCCGTCGTCGGTGGTCATTGCTCTTCCGTGCTTCCTGGTCACTTCCAAGTGGCATAGACTCTGCCCCCTCTGCTTGCAGGTTCTTCTCTTCAAGACTACACCCTTGGATTCCACCGGACCGTTTCAACTTCTTCGCCAAAGGCATCTTTTCTGAAGCTCTCCATTGTGGTCTATGGCGGTTTCCTACGTCATTTTGCACCTATACAAAAGGCTTCTCTGGTGTAGGTATCCTGGTTCCTGGGGTATCCACGGGTGGGGTGACTCTACCAACCTTCTGTCTTCCACAGGGTTTTTTCAGGGTCCACTGGGAAGAGTCTTTCTTCTTAAAATTTCAACCGCAACTTTCCCATTGACTTCCATCGAGTATGCACGGTGTTTCCACTCTGCACACAGCCTCCGTGGTACTTACCTCGGGTGGTTCCTTGTGTCCTCAGCTCTTCTGAGTCTTCTGGTCCAAGTCCCGACTTCGGTCGCTGTTCGCATTCCTCTTCTTTATTATATGGTTTGGTCTCCCCTGGAGACCAATGTGTATTTGTGCTTACTTACATGTTTGCATTTGAAATATTGTGTGTATTGTGTTGATATCTCTGGGTAGGAGATATACCAATGTGTTAGTGAGTGTGTATAATAAATATACTTATTTTTTTAACAACACTGTGGTGTTCTTTTTCATTTAACCTACATTATATGATTAGTTCTGGTGAAACAAGCTGCTTAACACTCCTTCTGGATTAAACCTGAAGGCTGCTTTCCACAGCTACCACTTAGAAAGCTTTCTATGGTTGTCTAAGACCACTAAAATCACCATAAGGGTTGTCTGGATTAGTGCAAGGTGCTTCACTTAAATAAGTGTGCGCACTATACTAAGCCAGCCTCCTACAGTAGGGATTTGGTTTTAGTCGAGATGACCCCTGACATGAAGTCTCGATTCTTCAGGCCCCCCTGCAGTCAGAGGTAAATGATTTTTCTTAGGGAGATTGCAAGATGCCGTGGCTGTCTCTATGAGCCCATAGCCATTCACAGGTGCTTTAACTTCTGTGGTACACCACATGGTCTCACAGTAGTCTTCCCTGGGTTGCAGTGGGCTATTGTGTTACTTCAGCCTTGAAACAATAGGTCACACTTAGAAAAAGGAACTCGGCACTCTCAAAATGAGGCAAATTAATTTATCAATGCACTTTAAAAATGAGGCAAATTAATTTATGAATGCACTGTCAACATGAAGCAAATGCCTTTATTAATGCAGCACTTTTAAGAGGAAGACAAATATATTTATTACTGCACTTTCCCAGATGTCAAATGAAAATAACCAAGCATAGCAAATACATATATATATATATACACACATATATATATATATATATATACAAAGCAAGAAATCAAAACTTAGTATACACTCCATCGGTGATGTATACTAAGTTTCGATTTCTTGTCCTTCAACATTCTGGCCAGCATGACTGGGGAGCCCTCACAGCAAGGCAGAAGTCTCGATCAGGATTACAAAACGTTCCTGGGCAAAGCGTCCGTTCCACAGGCGAGCTCCTGTCTGAGAGCCAAGAGTCCCTATCTTTAATACCTTTACTCAACTCAAGGAGAGATTTCTAGAAACCTCTACCCTCTTCCTTTGGTTGCGAAATCAAAGCTGGCCGCCCCAGTCTGCATCTAGGTCACTCACAGGAGCTGGCCAGACTCCGGTGTTTGCTCCGAGGCAAGACAGTACATTCCTCTCTCACGCTTGTGAACGATATCAACTTCGCATCCCACACTACATGTTTCAGAAACTGTTTTACTCTGTGCTGTGAAATGCTGTGAAGAATGAAACATTCCCATCCTGTAGCTACAAGAAAGCACAAAATGAAGTCATGCACACAAAATGGAGTTGATGGTCACCATATTACTCATTGTATTACAGCTATGCTATGTTCCTCCTGCCTCCTTCTCAAGGAAGTGCATTTGTCATGCATGGGCACCTCCAGCACCCCCTCCCCTAGCAACCAGTCAGCTCCTTCCCTCAAGACAAGCATCATGCAGCTCCTACTGTCAGATTTGCAGAACTTTCCAGCTTCCTGGTCCAGAGAACCTGGCGAAGCAAAGTTGCCATTTGGTGACCCCAAACATGGCACACAAAAGAGCTAATAGTATTCATGCACCTGATGTGATCTTCTAGACTACAAAGCCATGTTCATAATTCTCACAAATGTTGTGTGTGCAGACATTAAAATATAAAATGAAAACAGCAGAAACTCGCTATGAAGAACTTAAGGCAGGGATGGGCATTCTCCAGGGCTGTGCAGAGGACCTTTTCAGTCTCAATACTGAAGTCACCTGGTAGGAGTGTGGGAGGAATCCATCCCTTTAAAGAGCAGGGTTCCCCTGAGCATGATGACCTCTCAGCTTCTCTTGTGCAGCTGACTGCTGCCTTGAAATCTGACCTCTGAGGCTTGACTGAATGAGCTAGAATCAACTTAGGGAAGTTGACCAATTTTGACCAACCTGGCCAGTGAATGCAAGCCCACCAAGCTATGGACAAAGTCCACTTTGATAAAAGTTCCACATTGGTTTGCACACTATATTTGCTTGTGCCCACACAGTGGACTAAAGAGTAGCTCCTTTGAGTCAATAACATGTACTTCATTTGATCTTCGAAGATGCCCTTCACACCAGAAAGACGTTTGCTAGGATACAAGATTTTATGATATCTGTAATTCTTAAGGGCTATAGATATGCCCTGGACTTTGAAATAACCCTGGCTGCTCTGGCTGACTAGAAGAAGGGGAGCGGATCTTCACAGCGTGGAGCTAAACCAACTACTAACTACCAGAAACATCTGCAAAAGGCCAAGCTGACCAGTGGCATAGCAAGGGGACAATTGGCCCTAATGCAAGCAAGAAAACTGGACCTTATATCCACTGGTTTAGTAGGCAATAACTGGCACTAATTGGGGTGAAGTGGCCCACCAGACTGCTGGCGCCAGCGCCACTGCACAACTGATAACTGTGCCCCTGAAGCTGACCAAAATTGTATATCCAGGTTCTGTCACATGACCTAGCAACTCAGGAACCATGAAAAGGAGGAAAGGAAGTGAAAAAGAAAGTGCCCATAATGAATTATGGTTATCTAACACATCCCAAATAAGTATTCGAGGACAAGTGCTACATATACCACTCACAAAATCCCATCGACATAGCAAGGAAGTAAAATCCACCCAGTGAACAATAAGGGAACAATGGAAAGTCTCGCAAATCACAGACTGTTACTTTTGTTAAATACAGGGAGAAGCATTAAACAAAAGAACTAGCATTAGAAACCATATACTGTGTATCACACTAAAGGTCCCGGTAAGCATAGAAAGCAGGTGCGGCCGGTACAGGTAATAGCGGTGGGGCGGGGAGGTTGAAGGGGGGGGGGGTCAACATATGACGGGATAGGGAAAATAAAATAAATAAATAAAACCATTACCTTGTGCTTGCCAAATCGCCGAGCGCAAGGTAAGTGGTTTTATTTATTTGTTTTATCTTCCATCCCGTCGTATGTTGACTTCCCACCCGCCCGCCTAACCGATCTTACCTGTACCAGCCGTGCCTGATAGACAGACAGAAATATGGTTGAATTACACGACACAAAAACGAGGAGACAACAAATGCCTTCATAGTGGAAGAATATAAATTTTCCTAATTTCAAAATATACCCATGGATGTCATTAAGGGGTCGCCAAGGTTTGCAACTGTGACCCCTGGCTTACCCCTTGCCACCCTTGGGACTGCCTTTGCGACACCTAGACTTAGAGGTGGCTAAATCAGTGCCAGGAACACAGGGGCAGCTTGTCTTCACGGGCATCGGTTGGGGTTTACTCTCCTTGTTTTCTGAATATGTTTTTATTACAATGATAGTGAAAAACATTACAATATTCACTATTATTGTAACAAAAAATGGAATGCAATTACCTGGAATGGGTTCTTCCCTGACAGCTGATGTAAGTAAAAAAGAATAGTTTAAATGAATATTGTGTACATGTTTGTGGGTGAAAGTGTGCTTATTTGAGAGATAGCATGTGTATGTGTGTGTAAGTGAAAGTGAATGAGAGTGACAGGTAGTGAGTGACAATATGTGAGATTGAGTGTCAATGAGCATGAGCAAGTCAGAGTGAGTAAGACTGTGTGAAAGTAATAGTGACTGCAGGTGAGCAACTGAGAATTATCAAGTGTAAAGGAGCGTCAGAGATTGTAAGAATCAATGTGAGTGAGAAAGTATGATTGAGTCAGAGTTAGAGTGAATTTGAGTGAGTGTTAGTATGAATAAGTGAGAGTGTGTGAGTCAGAGTGAATGATAAGTGATAGTGAGTGAGAATTAGAGTGAGATTAAGAGAGTGAGTGACAATGAAAGAGTGAATGTAAGTTAATGAAAATAAATAGTGTGAGTGAGTGAGTGAGAATGAATGTGCATAAGTGTAAGTGAGCATGTATGAGAATGTGGTATTATACTTGTGAGTCTGCTGCTCGCTTTGGCATAGTGAAGGTAATGCTTGCCTTAAGGAATCACCCATGCCAAAATACTGACACTGGCAATCCTTAGCATGACAGGCACATGTGACAAATTACTGGAAGACTGTTGGTAATTCTTAACATAATATTACAATATTGGTACTGACATACTGGATGTAATTAGTATTGCTGGTAGATCTTCGCATAATGGTACAATGCTGGTACTGGTATACTGGAGGTAATTCTTGGCCTGGTGGCACCCATAGCAAAATGCTGCAGCTAGTACACTGGAGGTAATTATTGTGATGAGGGAGGACAACAGTGGCATTTGAGAGGCGTCAACTATGTCAAAATGCTGGTCCTGAGATAGTGAGGTCATTTTTGACATAAAGATCATCCATAATGTATAGATGGCATAAATGGCAAAATTCTACTTCCGGTATATTGTATGTAAGTTTTGGCCTACATGGGCACCCATGATAAAATAGTGGCCATGGGACAATGTAGGTCATTTTGGACATACAGGAGGTCATTTTGAAAAAATGGGGTAAACTCCTGGGGAGTGTCAGGTTTCGTTGTGTTGGCACACCATGAAATGACTGGAATATGTAAGGAGTGTCCCTTCAGAGCCTATGGCTTTTAAAAAAATGTTTGTGAAAGTTGTGCTTTAAAATGCAATATAAAGTCCCATTAAAAAAAATTGCTGGGACAGGAGCCTTAGCCCTGCTAGTAGAGGTTTGGCTCACTTACTTCTCTCGCTTACTAAAATTTAGGGCAAATAATATGCCCCAGAATTTTCAAAGATCATGTCAGTAACCTAATACAGGTGGTATCTAAAATAGACATGATTATTATGTGTTGTCATAATAATTGTGCACTTATTATGGATCTTAAGCAATGTCACTTATGAGTACATCAGGGTTAAGGTCATGTGACATAACCTCCTGGGAAAATTTTGGGTCAAAGTTCATAATATGTCACTACTTGTGATGTCATTAAGGTGAAAGGGCATGTGATGTCACTTCCTGTGCCCCTAGACAAAAGTCCTGTGAATGTGTCCGACTCCCTGCACTGTTTTCAGTTGATCCTATTATTATCTGTTATAATGTTTCGTTGAGGTCAGAATTACAGATAATGCAGTAATCTCTATACATGCTTCATTGATGAAAATTAGTCTTTTTCAGCACTTGTGTGTTAACACTCAAAACTGAAGAAAAAGCTGAGAAGTGCACATCAGATATTTGAGCAAATGCTATTTAAATTACATTGCGCTGCTTCCTTCAAGACCTGCATAACAATAGGATAGTTGAAAAGAAGTGTACCAACCAGGGCTCATGTGTGAATGACATTTCACAATTGGCATTTACAAGTGATGTTGGAAGAATTTTTTGAGTGGCAGTGTTGCCATTAATGTTACAAGACTGAAGTCATAGAGAATATGAAAAATCCATGTTCATAGAAAGAACAAGTGTAGCAAATGTATGCAGCAGGTCAGTGGCAAGACTGTAGTATTTAGCTGGTGGTACATTTTGGAGCACACTGTCGCAAATATATTACTAGAGCATGATGTGACAGCACAATGCCATGTACAGACAACACATTATCCATTGAAATGACCGCTAAATTTGCCCAAACATACAGTTTTAATGCTAGAATTATGCAGTGCACCAAAAGTAATGTGTGGAAATTGGGGATCAGAGAATATTTCATTTACATTTACGCATCACCAAGTGTATTAATTTGTTTTGATCTTATTCAAATCTTTGTTTCCACCACATTTCAGAACTACACAAATATGTGCTTTACTCATCCTTTATAACTGCTGATATTTTCGGAAATATTTGTACAGTTCAGTTACACTTACTTAAATTTTGTTGTGTGCTAGAAAAAAATTACATCCTACAGCCTTTCCTTTCACACTCCCAGTACCCAGCAAGATTATCACACAGTTCACTTTTAATTATCATCTTATTTTTCAGTCTAAGACTAAAAGTAAACACCAACTTCACTCTAAAAACCATAAACAGCAATGTGTCAGAAGACAGAGCCGGACATTTAACCGCTGTCTTTGAAAGCTCAGTTAATATAAGGTTAAAACTAAATTTAAAGGGCTCTTTATTGCTCATTCGACTTCTGAACTCCAGTATGGTTATTTTGGAAGTGCTGCAGTGGCCCCCACACTCCTACTTCCAGCACCTAATTCATGAAACTGAGGAAGAGGATCATTTAAGTTATTCTATTGGTAAGGAACTATGAGCAAAATAAACAAGATCATAGATATAACATTGTCCCTCAGAGGCATGCGTGATTGATGAACTTGCGGTGCCAGAGAGAAGTAGAAACATAGAAAGATAGGAGGCAGAAAACCTTTTAAAAGAAATACAGCATGTTTACTGCAGCAGCTGCTTCATGAACTGGCATACAAGGGAGACAGCTGAAAACACATGCGCTCTCATTGAGTGCCTCATAAAAAAGAACAAAAGAATTCCTGGAAAGTGAGCGCGCTTGAAAGAATACAAGGAGCCAGCCAGAGAGGTGGTAAACAGGCTATACTCCACGGGAGGGACAACGACATACTGGAAGAACTAAAGCAAATAAAGCCATCCAATATAAAGCAAGCAAATGTGAGTTACAAACACAAAGCCAATGGTAAGCAATGGGTGGAAATCATTTCTAGGTAAGCTTTCAGCATGTCCCCAATAGGTATTTGCAACCAGACAGCTGAGCTGTCTCGTAGAGTTTGAATTAATCAGGTTGATTAACTCTCCTTAGAGGCACTCTATGGGCACCCTGGAGAGCTAAGAATTAAATTCAAAGTCCTTTGGACCATGCACAAATCTTTCTGGAGCCGAGAGTAGCTACCCAGGAACCCCATGCCCTAAACCACACACCAATTAAGGTTTTACAGTTGGCCAACATACAGACTATCCATCAAAAAAGTCCAAAACTCTGGTAAACTCAATCCATTTTTGACAACATAACCAAAACTCCTGCTGCTCAGAAAATTTCTGAGATTCACACTGTTCTAACAAGCCTTGAAATGAAGTTGAGTACCATGAGTCCCAGGAACTGAGTAACTCCAGACCCATCCCAGAAGCTTGCAAGTTTGTCTGTATCATACAGTGTACGGGCTGCACTGCTTCCCCTAATAAATAACACCAATTATGGTCGGATTTTAACATTCAGTTCCAAACGCAGACCCATAATATCACTATCAAATTATCATGCAAACGTCTTGTACAGTGTTATTTTGTGACCATTAACCTGAACACTGTTTAGGTTGCCAAAATAACACCATCGCTATTGTGTTTATGACTAAATCGAACACAATTATCAGAATAGACCATAACAACTAATGAAGATAGAATATTGAATAATTCAACTGCTACAACCCCTTATATAATAAAAGTAAGCTAGGCTCTAGTGTGCCTTGCCCATTGTTTAACTGTATTCTTCAATTAATCACTTAGTTCACAGTTCACTCTTCACTGATACCTAGTAGTATTACTCATCGCAGTAATATAGATAACAGTTATCTATCCCTACAGGCCTGCATTGGCCCATATTGCAGCGATAGCAGTGGATGTCTAATACTGCCAGGCAGAGAGTAAAAAAGAACAAGCATTGGCAAAGACAATAGTTCTGGCTTTAATGTGCTGCACCCTGCACTCACAAAAGCATGCAGCTTACTCTGCAATCACAGGGGACTCACGCACCTCTCGCCCTGAACTCAAACATCTCTCACCTTGCACTCATTCACCACTCATACACCTCTCATCTAGCTGTCACTCATCGCCTACCAGCACTCACTCACCATTCATCCTGGACTCAAACACCGTTCACAAGTGTGAAAGTATTTATATAAATAATTATCAGAACATTTATACTTCAAGCTACAGGCAACAGAGCATATAACTTTAACACAAGCAATCAAGCAAAGGCATTCATTTTAAGAATAAGAAAGAAAAAATACTATTCTTCCATAGAGAGCTATGTTAAGGTGTGTAAAAACGCATATAGATTAGTGTAGCCTCGGGCATTCCATGCCAGTCTCGAACACACAACGGCACTGTGAAGTTGATGAGGGAAAGGCAAGGAGCAGCAAGGCTGGGACTGCAGTACAGCAACACATTCGTCCCGACTTTGCCCATCCCATCTGTACTGCATTCAGAGGATAACAAACATCGTCCATCATTTTCTAATTACCTACGAGACGTTGTTTAATAGCATCACATTGGAGTGTGCAAAAACAATGATCATGAGAGCATGGAGGGTAAGCACTCTTTCTGTGGAAGCGCACAGCTTTTCCCAAATCAACAGCTGTACTCATGTGACCCAACCGGTCCCTTTCTATAGTACTCATAGTTTCGAAATGTAGTACTCATGATAGCTGTTATTTTTGATCACATAAGGTCTGTTGACAACTGCAGCATCAGGCCACACCTAAAAAGTGAGACACTTGAGCTTCTCTTGTAGATTGCAAATCGAATCGAACAACAGAAGGGTTAGTAGGCGCTGCAGGTTGAGTGAGCCTTAATGACTTATTAAATATTCTCCTGGCCCATACAATCACTTACAGATAGAGAGAAAATATTTTTAGTTCTAGAATGTATGGAGACATAGGCACTGTGTGAATTTGCTTAGATTTTGTTGCAACGTGTTGTTGCTGTGTAAAAATAACAGTTCAATTATTTGTCCCTGTAATGGAAAATAGGTCCATGGACCTATTTTATTCGATTTAGACATCCACTCTATGGCCAAATTGCATTTATCAATACTGTTGATAAGCAAGACGGAATAAAAATATACTATGGGAATCTTTTTCATTTAAAATATTTAATGGCGCATGTAGGGCAAGCTATAATTGTTTGTTTTAGGACTTAATACTGCAGGTGGCTGAGAGAGAAACTAATGTTGTATATTGAGTTATGGTGATTGGGATTTTAGATTTAATTTATTTTGCCTCTCTCCTGCTCAGCGTCTACATACATGAGCTGCAGAAGGGTCTACCTTTTGGCCAAGTTTCACCCGGACCACACCTGCACCATGTAGGTCTGCAGTGCATGTGGCCCATGCATCATTTTGTTGAAGTATGCCCTCCCACCCTATTTCAAGGACAGCAGGAGGAAGGTGTAGGTCCCCAGAAGCCGGGTCAGCAGAAACCAAGGGCTGAAATTAGATGACCCCTTCCGGGTCACACTGTGGAACAGCTGCCAGGCAGCAGAAGGTGGCAACCAAACCCCTTGCACATCAGTCACCTGGGGAAACATCTATTACGAGGCAGGCATTACAACGTAGTGCCTTTACAACGCAGTCAGTACCACGACTGCGATGTTACTACGAGTTCCATTACAACGCAAGTCATTACAACGACTTGCTTTAGGGAATGCAGTGTTGGATTTTAAGTCCAACACCTTTCCTACTGATACACTGACTGGAGTTGAAATAGTAATTTAAACTATTCCAAAGTCCAGTGCTTCCCTAAAGCAAGTTGTTGTAATGACTTGTGTTGTAATGGAACTCATGGTAACGACGCAGTCGTGGTATAGACTGCGTTGTTAAGCCAAGTGTGGTTTTGGCATGCGTGGTAACAGATGCTATTCGTCACATGTGCAATATTTACATACATACTAAATTATGCACACTAGTAAAAAGTCACGGACGGAAACACAGAGACTGGAAAGATTCCCAGAGTCTCATGAATACTACGTTAACATTACCGTGCCTGCTACCTTCCTACAAACTAACAGGTTGTCATTTCTCCACAGCTATGATCACTTGCATGCCACCATGAATGGGTGATCGAAAATGTGCCAATCTTTGCAAGTCTCCCTTTTGGTGTCACAAATAGCAGAGCTGCGACTTTGTATCAATCTACAAATGTCTTTATTTCTAAAAGCTCGATGTTTCCCAGCCTGTTGATTGTTATTAGATCATGGATTTTAAAGGACAGATGGTAAGTCTATGCAATTAATACCAAACTAAGCAAGCATGTTGGAGAATCAAATACCTGACCCACCCCCACCCAATAAACTTGTCAAAAAGGGTCACTAAAGAAATGTCCCAGCATGTGGTTTTCACCTCAGCGAATGTGATGTGGTATTCAGAGTATTGGCAATTTTAACAACCCGCATTTTGGAAAGTGGGCTTTCAGCCCAACCACTAAAATTGTTGGTAGGTTTTTTGCTACTCACAACATGCACATCTCAGTACCCATCACCCCCCCTACCCTCTCGCCTGAATGTATGACTGAACCCCTCATGCATTTACCACACATATCTTTGCAACGTAGTCTCTATCTTGACTGCGACGTTACCCAGTGGCGTCACTAGGGAGGTGCGGGGGTGCGGACCTCACCGGGTGACACCATCACATGGGGTGACACCTTGAGCCTCTGCTCACCCCATGTGATGGTGTCACCCGCCCCGGTCCGCACCCCCCGCACCCCCGGACTCGGGAGTTACCGCACTGGGTGACACCAACCCTAGTGACGCCACTGACGTTACCACGCATTTCTTTACAGCGCAAGTCATTACAACGACTTGCCTTAGGGGCGTGCTGAACTTTGGAATAGTAAAACTTACTATTCCAACTCCAGTCTACGCAACAGTAGAGAAAGTGTTGGACTTCAAATCCAACACCTGTCCAACAATGCGCCCTCTAAAGCAAGTCGTTGCAATGACTTGCGTGGTAAAGGAACGTGTGGTAACATGGCAGTCGAGGTAGTGACTGTGTTGTAAAGGCAGATCGTGGCAGTGACTGCGTGTTAAAGGATGTTTCCCCTCTCGCCTTTCATAGACAGCTATTATCTCTGGCCTGCACTAGTGACGCTTCCAAGCTTTAATCTAATGCATCTTTTGGTCATGTTAGATTTGAAATTTCATTTCTGTGTTGCCTAGGCCTGAAATGTTGTTCCCTTGCACTATAGGCCGTGTACTTTCTTATGTTAGCATTGATGGCGCCATTTTTATTCGTGCCATATTGCACTATGGCTGAAGATGGAGCTTTCTGTCTCATGGTGCTCACCTCAGCGGAGCCGCTGCTCCTGCCCCCCCTTCTCTGCCACTAAACTCAAGGCTGAAATCTTGCTGCTCTAGTCGAATGTATTATTTGTTTTGCATACCTTTGCTGTTGGATATGTTTGTTCCCACATCTTAGAATGGTAGGCCCCAGCCGAGTGGCCTTGGGGTCGAGATAGCCTGTACCCGGCTCTGTAACATGACTCATCCTTGTGTGCCTTCTTTGTTCATCCTGGCCTGAACTGGAATTTTCCAGCTTGGGCGGACCCTTGAATGTGCAAGTATTGTATAATTGTTAGCCCTGAGTTGGGGGAAGTCAGTCCCTCGGCTGTCCTCCCAGGAGACAGGTCAGGCTGGGCTCCATTGCAACGCTATTGCTAATAAATCAGTGGTTTGTATTCTCCTCTGTCTGACCGACTCTTCATTATTGGGAAGGCATAGAGGTGGTCCCGAGTGACCCGAATGACCCCTATTTTCGGGTCATTTCCTTCATTTGGCGCCCGAACGGGGACTCCATCACCCGGGTGTCCCATTCTCGCCTGTAATCGGGTGTGGAGGGCGAGGGGTGCGTCGGGTCGGATAGGCGGATCGGGTATCCCCACACGATTGAGCTTAGTTTTTGCAGCTGCCCAGCCTGTCTGATTGGGCATTTCCTCGTCCAGTGGTCACCCTGACTGGAGTCCTGAAAGGCGAAACCCTGGGAGCTGACCGTTTGGTCCGGAGAGTCGGCAGTGGAGGATAACTTTGTTCGACCTGTGTGCACCAGGTGAGTTTGTTTTGGTCCTTGGAGAACATGGCGCGCCTGGAGTCATTTGAATATGGTCGAGAGGCCATTTCTTAGTCTGCTTGTGAATTTGGTGGGTCTGCAGACCGTTTTGGGAATACAGAGTGCCTGTTGGCGCCCTGCCAGGCAACTTGGTAATTCAATTTGTTGTTCTTTTGAGAAAGCCTGGAGTTTGGTTGGTGTTTTGGACTTGTGTTGCCGAGTCTGACTAGAAGAATTGGAGCGGTCTGTGAACCGATTGTTCTTTGTTCCTTTTTACCCGTTTGGGGGACAAGTGTAGGTGACTTGTTGAATAGAGGGAAAGAAAATGCTGTGCCTTAGTAAAATTTGCTGTTTTGGGTGCCGGTGTTGTTCTGCTGATGCTCGCCTGGAGGAGAGGCAGCCTGCACCTCCAGAAGGTACTCCTAATTTTGACATGTATGTTAAGCACGGCCTTGGCCCTATTATGTTTAGTATATTATGGCACAAGTATACGAGGGACAATGCCAAGCTGCAGTGGCCCTTGACGGCCACTTTTGACGAACAGAAATTGAACTTCCTGCAGGACAAATTGTTTGCGAAAAGAAGTCGACAGTCGATGTTTGATAATCTCCAAATATGGCAGAAAGAAAGTAAGCAAAGGCGGATCAGAGCGGAGAAAGAGGCAAGGAGGGGGAAGACGCAGACAGTCATGCAAAAGGCTATAGCGTACAAGAGAGAGAAGGTAGAGAAGGGCATTGAATGTGCTGATCGAAGGTTCAGGTTGCAATGTGACAAGTCTTATGTCACTCGTGAAGATGGTGACTCATTTGTGGAGGATTTGTTAGATGTACAACCACCACCTTCTCACGCCCCGGAAGGTGCACCTGCAGCGGTACCACCTGCCCCCCGTCCTGCCTCCTCTGTCTTCCCCGCCCCTGGTTCGGTCGCTCCGGACGGAGCAGTTTCGCTTTCCTCTCCGCCCCAACCAGCAACGGTTGCGGGGCAAACAGGCCAACCTGGTGGAACAGTTGCCCCTGGTTCCTCCCTGTCCCTCCCCGCTACGCCTACCTCCCAGCCGTTGTTTTCCCCATTCCCCAGCCCCGGGACATCTTCGAGCGCACCCACCACTCAACTTCCTCCCTCACTTCTGCCATACGATGGGACACCAGCGAGGGGTCCGGTAGGGGGAGATCGGGAGGCGGCTAAGGAAAGAATGGGGAGAGTGTTGATGCGATCTGATGTGAGTGATGTGGAAAAGAAGATGGTGGCTGACCAGGCCTCTCAGTGGGCCCGGAACCCAATTTATAGTGTGGAAGATGTGTGGAGTGTCTTGAAGGATTATGAGCCGTTTGTGCAGCAGCATGCCCTTAAACACATGTCGGCCACTTTTGATTGGGCTATGGGAGCAGTGTTTTAATGGGGTGGCCCCACAAATTATTTACGACATCCGGGACAGAGTGTATGCAGCTGGAATGGCGCCCAATGAGGTTTTTAGTAATGTTGCTACCCTGATTGGATACCGAGGTAGGTTGGTTCAGCGAAGTCCGATTGCTATTTCCCAGTTTCCCATGAGGGAGGTGCATCCCATTTATCACCCTGAAATACCAGAGCTCCGAGACGGGAATGATGTTGTTCGACAGAGAGTGGAGGCCCATTTCCAGGAGCAATGGGTTTATACGCCTTGGAAAAGAAGTGAAGTTTTGACCCTTAAGACTCAGTTATCTGACCCTAGGAAGAATCTGACGGCATACTATAAGGAGTTGACTGAGGCAGCGTCTTCAACAGTTATGACCCTGGCCGACATTGAAATGTTTTTTGGATTGCTAGTCCCGGTTGACATCTGGTGACAGGTGCATTTGCAGGACCATGCAGGGGAGCTCGGGGGTACATGGGATCAGATTAGGGCATGGGACAAAGAGCGGAAGCCTGGTGAGAAGCCTAAGGCTGAGATACTGGCCTTACCAGGAAGAATAATAACGTATATGCACTCTTTGATCCCACCAAGGAGGGTGGATTGGGACAAGTTGACGGCATGCCGCCAGAAGAAAGATGAAAGTATGTCTGATTTTTTCACAAGGTTCGAAGGGGTGTTTCTGGATTTTAGTGGACAGGACTTGTCGGTGGAGGGAGGAATTCGGTTATTTGTAAATAGATTTGTCTCGAACCTGCTTCCTGAGATCGCGACTCGGTTGCATGCTTCGGAGAGCACTTGGACGACTTCCTCTCCGTCGGTCATACTAAGTATGGCTCAGTACTACGAGCACAGGGAGAATGAGGACAAAGAAAAAGTGGAAATGAAAAATAAAGACCTGAAGACGAAGGTGTTGCTGCAGCAGGCATCGAGGGGGAACGGAAATGGACGGGGCAGGGGAATTGGTCCGGCCCGGCAGTTACCACGTACTAGTGGAAATGCAGGGCCCGTGGGGCCGAACCAATGTGTGTATTGCAAGGAGGAGGGGCATTGGCGTAGTAAGTGTCCGGTGCTACTAAAAAGAGTGGAGGCACCCCGTGGAAGGGGATACAGGGGGCGAGCGCAAGGAGGGACGGGCGGAGACAGGCAAGGAGAGGATGAGCGATCGGGTCAGTCTGGCCAGAATTATTTTGATGACCCGAGGGGGCGACAGTATTACCATGACGACTACGATTTGGACGAGGTGACGGGATTCTCGCACGGCTAGGACAGCCAGGGGCAGGGTACGGGACCAGTCCAGAACCCTGTGAATCAGCAGGGACCATATGTTACCGTTGATCTGCAGGGCTCGACGAAGAAATTTTTGGTGGATACAGGCGCAATGAATAGCTCTGTTTCTCGTTCACTGGTCACCGGGGCACCTCTGTCTGGCCAAAATAATGTTTTGGTAGGCTTCTCAGGCATACCAGTTATGAGCCCCATCTCCAAGCCGCTGGCTTTGACTATAGGTCCTTTCACAGTGGATTCGCCCTTCTTATTGACATCTAATTGTGGGGAGAATTTAATGGGTTTGGACTTGTTGAAGAGGTTACACGCCACTATTTCGTGCTCCCCGGATGGTGTCTACATGCCAATTGGACCCAGAGTAGTGAATTCCAAGCAGTGTTTTTTCGAAGGATGAGCCCCTACCTGCGGAGTTTAAGGAGGTGCCTTCAACATTATGGGCCACAGGTGACACAGCTGTGGGTCTGTTGCAGATTCCCCCAGTCTCTATTAGAGTGAAAAAGAATGCAGTTCTGCCCCGTCTTCCCCAGTATAAAATACCTAAGGCTGGAGAACAGGCGCTGTTGCAGATTATACAGGATTTGATCGAGTCTGGAGTGGTGGAAGAGATGAATGCGAATGTGTGCAAAAGCCCTATTCTCCCCATATTGAAGAGGGCACCCTCAGGCTCCCCCGATGTCTATCGTTTCATTATCGACCTGCGCGAGGTGAATAAGATCGTGGTCCCCCAGTTCCCGGTTGTTCCAGATATCACTGCCCTTTTGACAATGATCCCGCCCTCCGCCACATATTTCTCTGTCATTGATTTAAAGAATGCCTTTTTCAGTATACCCATACACCCCCAAAGCAGATACCTTTTTGGGTTCTCCCTAGCCGGCAGGAGCTTTAGATTCTGTCGGGCTCCTCAGGGCTATACTGAAAGTCCCAGTATCTACAGTCAAGATCTGAAGGCACAATTGGACTCCCTGGTCCTTCCCTCAGGGAATGTCCTACTGCAATATGTGGACGATTTGCTAATTGCTTCTGATACGAAAGAGGGCTGCACATATGCAGCGGTTAAATTATTACTGCATTTGGCAAATAAAGGAGATAAGGTGTCCCTTTCAAAATTTCAATATTGTCGACAGGAGGTCACCTATTTAGGTCACCTACTGTCGAAGGAGGGAAGGAGACTAACACCTGAGCGCATTGCGGCTATTATTAAGATGCCCATCCCTAAGACGCAGAGAGATGTGCGGGCCTTCATAGGCATCACCTCGTATTGTCGCCACTGGATCCCCAATTTTGCTTTACTAACAAAGCCCCTGCTGTTCCTAACTGCTAAAGATGTGCATGAACCCCTCTCTTGGACACATGATTGCCAGCTTGCTTTTGAACAGCTAAAGGCAGCTCTTTGCTCTGCACCTGTGCTTGGTACTCCTATTTACCAGAAGCCATTCTTGCTGTACGTACACGAAATGGCTGGTTGCGTGCTTTCTGTCTTAACACAGGCTTTTGGTGGTAAGCAAAGACCATGTGCGTACTTCTCTGCTTTGCTTGATAATGTCGCCAGAGCTCTCCCGAGCTGCCTGAGAGCTGCCGCGGCCGTCTCTATCAGGCAATCGGCAGGGCTCGTCCTTGATACTGATCTCATAGTTATGGTCCCGCATGCTGTGGACACGCTTCTGAATAGAACAAAGACACAGCACCTTACTAATGCACGTCTGACCGGCTATGAACTGACCCTGTTTGCACCACATGTCACCATCAAAAGATGCACCACTCTGAACCCAGCCACGTTACTACCCCTCCCTTCAGAGAGCGATGAGGTGGATGTGCATGATTGCGTTTTCCGTATGGAGGAAGAGACGATGGGACGGGTAGACTTGACTGATGTTCCCTTATCTGAACCCCAAGGGGAACTATATGTCGATGGCTCTTGTTTTAAATTACCGGATGGTACGACAACTGCTGCTTATGCCATCACCACCTCACGCACTCTAGTTGAGACGTCACGGGTTCCCTACAAGTCAGCGCAAGCAGCGGAGTTAGTGGCCCTTATTCGGGCCTGTGAGCTGAGTGAGGGACTGGCTGTGAATATCTACACTGACAAATGCAAAAACAACAATTGATGGACAGAATGCAGAACAATGTCATACATTCACCCCAGTACAGAGATCTTGGCCTAAATCCATAGTTTTTTTGGTAACTGGATTCAAGCTAGCCTGGCTGATGAAGGGTATTACCCAGAAACCGGTCCCAGGATGCTTGTTTCCGGTTCAGGGAAGACCTGGCTTGGCAGTTCGGGCTGGACTGTTCCCATGAGGCACACGGTCAAGACTGATTTGCATATGGCTGGGTCTGAACTGAGGTGGCAAAGTGAGCTAAAGAATGTTGATGGATTCAACCCAGATCTGTGACTGGGGGTGAGTCTCTGAAAAGTTGCAGTGCTCCGTCCATCATCTCCTTGTGTTTGCCCTAAGTTGGCAGGGTATGCCCATACGTGGGTCCCTTGCTCACTTTGCCACTGGATTCAAGCTAGCCTGGCTGATGAAGGGTATTACCCAGAAACCGGTCCCAGGATGCTTGTTTCCGGTTCAGGGAAGACCTGGCTTGGCAGTTCGGGCTGGACTGTTCCCATGAGGCACAGGGTCAAGACTGATTTGCATATGGCTGGGTCTGAACTGAGGTGGCAAAGTGAGCTAAAGAATGATGATGGATTCAACCCAGATCTGTGACTGGGGGTGAGTGTCTGAAAAGTTTCAGTGCTCCGTCCATCATCTCCTTGTGTTTGCTTTACCTACAGTGACAGCCAGTACGCCTTTGGAGTGGCTCATAATTTCGGGCGGCTCTGGGCAGAGAGGGGGTTTCTAACATCACACAGTTCAAAGATACAGACTGGCCCCTTGATCCACAGACTCTTGTCATCTCTGGCACTCCCTGGGAAATTGGCAGTGATAAAGTGTAGTGCACACAAGGCAATAACTGATGATGTTGGGAGGGGAAATGCATTTGCAGATCAGACAGCCAAGGAGACAGCGTGGTCTAAGATGAAGAGAATGTTTGTGGCAGGACCAGCGAGGTGGGTGCCTGACAATGGAATGTTTGAAGACACACTGGACAGTGTGAAGGAGATTCAGAGTGAGGCCACAATGGAGGAGTTGGCAATATGGCAGGAGAGTACGGCACAGTTGGATCAGGATGGATGTTGGACGGATTTGTCTGGCAAAAAGAGATGGATGTTTCCCGATGCGTATGTTCTCCCTGTGGTTACTATGGCACACGGACCCGCACACATTAGTGCGAAAGGGATCTGTAAGTTATTAGATCCTGTGTGGCGGAACGACAATATTCCCAAAGTTGCAGCGCACTTAGTAAAATACTGCATGGTTTGTTTAATGCACAATCCTGAGAAAGGTATCCCCACTCCTGTTGGCAGTTTCGCACCGCCTTCCTTCCCTTTCGAGGTTCTCCAGATGGATTACATCGAAATGGAATGAGTCAATAACTTGAAATGTGTGCTGGTGGTTGTCTGTGCATTCAGAAAATGGGTTGAGGCTTACCCCACCAAAGAGAATACTGCTCTAGCGACGGCAAAGGTGCTCTTAAAAGAGTTCTTCCCGCGCTTTGGGATGCCCCGCTTGATCTGGAGTGATAACGGCAGTCACTTTCCCCCCCCCCCCCCAATCTTTATTGAACATAATCAGCATTACCAACATACATTTTGCATCAAGTCAAAGCACTGTGCACATAGGGTCATTTTCGAAGCACCTCAATAGTGGGGGGAGTATTTAGACAAAAAAACAATATAATATGCAGCATGACAAAGCACCCATGAGCAACAAATATCTGGAATATATGGGGGCAGCACTGCAGAGAGGGCGCTAGGTCCGGTCAGGGGGGAGAAAGGGGGACCGGGAGGGAGAGGGCCACCGACCAACATCGGCGGCCACCGCGGGCGGAGAGCCGGCGGGGAGCGCGGGAGAGGCAGTCTGGCTCGAATGTGATTGGGTGTGGAGGTATGTCACCAGGGGGCCCCATATGTCAATCGGGCGAGACCTAGCAGGCATAAGGTCCCAGAATTCAGACAGAAGAGTTTGACATCTCGATGCATCTTCCAGCCAGTGAGCGAACTGAGGCGCCGGCCTGCGCCCCCAGCACATGGACACCCTACGCCGCGCAAGGACAAGCAGCATTGCGACCAATCGACGAGAGGCATCCGGGCAAAACTTGACAAAGCCCAGCAAGCATAACGGTGGGTCGGGCTGGACCGGTGCGGAAATGATCTCAGTAAGGGCGGCGCAGACCTCTCGCCAAAACTCCGACACCCTTGGGCACAACCAAGCCAGATGAGCGAAATCCGCAGCAGGGGCAGAGCAACGCATGCACCTGTCGGTGGGGATAAGTCCCAGTTTATGTAGCTGAACAGGGGTACGGTATATCCTGTGCAGGTATTTGAAGTGTATAAGGCGGAGACGGTAGTTGGGAGAGAGTTTCTTCGTCTGGCTGCAGCAGTAAAGCCAGTCGGCCTGGGAAATGTCCACACCAAGGTCCTCGCCCCACGCCGCGCGGGCGCGATCAGTGGAGACGGCGGAGGTTGATAACGTAAGGGCGTATAATTTGGACACCAGCTTCCGGGGGTAGGTAGAAGAATATATAAAGTCAAGCGCGCGCATCGAAGGTGGAGGTTGTGGAAACGTGGGGTGTAATTCCTTGCAAATAGCCCGCAGCTGATAATAGAGCAATGTGTCCATAGGGCCAGAGGTAGCAGGAAGAGAATAGAAGGTGTTTCCAGGGTAGAGATCCGCCAGTGTCTCCAGCCCCAGGCGGGCGGCATGCTTGGCCATGCCGGTTGGATGGAAGGGGGGGAAAGCATGGTGGCGCACAATCGGCATAGTATTTGCTGAAAGCAACGGAGCGTTGGAGAGGCGACGCAATCCCGACCAGGCCCAGCGCAAAGTCCCGACCGTGTCCACCTCAGCCCGCGTGCGGCCGGCCGGAGCAAACAGGGCGGTGGCCAGCGGCCAAGGGGCAGCAAGATCAGCTTCGACCGCAACGTGCGGCTGGTAAGGGGAGGGATGAATCCAGAAGTGGAGGAAACTGGCCTGGGCACTTAAGGCATACAGTTTGAAATTGGGGGCGCCCATGCCTCCAGCCGACATGGGGAGAGTAAGGACATCATAAGCAATCCTGGGCTGCCCACCAGCCCAAACCAGAGAAATGATCAGGGAGCGAATCTTACGGAAAAAATGGGCTGTCAGTGGTATGGGAATATTTAAAAAGAGGTAGAGAAATTTCGGGAGGACTACCATATTGGCTATGGCAATACGCCCAGCCAGCGACAAGGGGAGCCGGTTCCAAAGAGGTATTTTGGACTCGAGCCAGTCTACAGCACGTCCAAAGTTAGCCTTCCAGAGATCGTCCAGATCCCTGCTCAGCCAGATACCCAAGTAACGGGTGGGGCCAGAGGCCCATTTAAAAGGAAAGTCCGGAGTGAATGGTTTGGTGGCATCGGTAAGAGGGAACAGCACTGACTTACTCCAATTCACCTGTATGCCGGAAAATCCACCAAACCGTATTATCTCGCGCACAAGGGGGCTGAGATTGTCTTGGGGGTGGCGGACATACAGTGTAATATCATCCGCGTACATGGAGACCAGGAGGGCGCGGGCTGAGAAGCCGATGCCCCTCTGAGTATGGTGTTGCCGGAGTCTGGCCGCAAGAGGCTCCATCGCAATAGCGAAGAGCATAGGGGAGAGCGGGCACCCCTGTCGAGTACCGCGCTCAATTAGAATAGGGTCAGAAACTTGTCCATTGAGCCGAAGGCGGGCAGAAGGGCGTGTATAGAGAAGTAGAACTTTGCGAATAAAGACATTGCTGAAGCCGAGGCGTGGCAGGAGATAGAATAAGAAGGGCCACTCCAAGGTGTCGAATGCCTTGGTGGCATCGAGAAGAGCAGCCACTGCAGGGAGGCTAGGATTAATCTGATGCAGAACGGAGAATATTGCCCGAAGGTTGTGAGATGTTGCGCGGCCCGGAATGAAACCGGACTGGTCCGGAAGAGCGATGAGGGGCATGAGGTGGAGAAGACGGGAGGCTATCAATTTTGCAAATATCTTATTGTCCGTGTTGATTAAAGAAAGGGGGCGATAGGAGTCGCGGCAATCCGGGGGCTTGTCTGGTTTCAGAAGAAGTGTTATTATTGCCTCACGGAGCGATGGCGGAAAGAGGCCACTATCGAAGGAGTCATTATACATGGCAGCCAGGTGCGGCACCAGGAGCGGGGCAAATGTCTTATAGAACGAAGCCGGGAGGCCGTCTGAGCCAGGGGCCTTATCACCGGGCAAACCAGAGATGGCAGCAAGTATTTCTTCCTTAGAAAAAGGCTCGTCGAGGAATTCACGGTGATGGTCTTCGAGCCAAACAAGTGAGATGGTGTCAAAAAATTGGTTGAAGTCCTCCCGCGAAGGTGTGGAACCCGCAGCGTAAAGGTGCGTGTAATATTCCATAAACCGTGACTTAATTTCCTCTGGGGAGGTGGTTCTAGCAGGGCCGCCGTCCTGGAGTGCCGCGACATACGATGCAGCCCGGGGGGGACGAAGGAGGTTGGCTAGGGTCCTGCCAGGCCGATCGCCCTCACCGAAACGGCGCGCCCGGGCCTCTCTGCCGAGAAAGGAGAGTTCCCTCTCGGCCTCCCTGGCAAATTCTGAGTGCTTTTCGCGCAGGCGAGCAAGTGTCTCGGAGTTGGGGCGAGTTGCCTGATCAGAGTCCAAGGCCTTAATCTCCAATTCTAGTGTTCCTAATGTGGTGCGGATGGAGCGGAGGACTCCGGATTGTTTAGAAATGCACTCACCGTGAATCACAGCCTTAAAACCCTCCCACAGAGTGGACGACGAGTCCACGGAGCCGACATTCAAGTCAAAATAGTTGGAGATCGCAGTTTGGATCTCGGCACAAAAGACAGAGTCGCGGAGAGCGTTCGAGGGGAGCCGCCAGGCAAAGGCCCTCCGTGGGGAGTCGGGAAGGCGTAAACAAAGCTGGACCGGCGCGTGGTCAGAGAAAGTGCGCGCCATATTATTGACTGAGGTAAGCCAAGTGAGGACGTCAGGAGAGGTGATCCAAAGATCAATACGGGACCAGCAACCGCGGGTACCGGTGACACAAGTTCCCTCGCGGGCCTCAGGCCACATGTGTCGCCATGCGTCATACAGTGAGTTATCGGCTAGTATGGACCGTAAGAGAGCCGCAGATTGCGGGTGTGACGAGTGGGGGCCCGAGCGGTCAAGGACAGCAGAAAGGGTAACGTTGAAGTCCCCCCAAAGGAGTGCCGCAGGGCCCAGTGATGATATTAAGTGCCATACATTAGTGAAAAAGGCAGGGTCGTCCGAGTTGGGACCGTATACAGCAGCAATCGTCATTGGTTGGGAAAGTAGGGAGCCGTGTAGAATAACATACCGTCCCTCAGGGTCAGTGAGTACCTGATTTGTGTGCCATGGAAGTCCCCTGCGTATCAAAATGGACACTCCACGAGAGTAGGTGGAATAGAAAGAGGAGTGCGATTCACCCCAGTGGCGCCACTGGAGCCTAGCGGCGGTCGCGGGCAACAAGTGAGTCTCCTGTAAGAGGCAGATGTCAACTTTATGACGAAGTAGGTGTGAATGGATGAGCCGGGCCTTGCGGTGGTCGTTGAGGCCGCGGATATTCCAGGACCAGCAAATGGTGTCAGTCATACTGTGTAAGGGCAAAGTAGGAGGGATCGCAGGGCAGCGAGTAGGAGCTGTGGCCAAAAGCCAGCATGTGTAGCGGGGAGGTCATATTTGGATAGTGCAAAGGCGAGGCAGCTGCTTTGAGTCTGAAATGGAGCCAGCAAGTACCCGCCAGGGGGGAAAGTGTGACACCGGGGGGAACAGCAAGAGTACGAGAGCAGTGAGGCAGGCAATGACCCCCACAGGGCACCAGTCAAAGGGAGGGTGAGGTGCCTAGCACAAACGTGATGCAGTGATCGGGCGCAGCAGTGGTGTAATGCATACTGAAGGAATACATAAAATGAAAGCATATAAACAGTAACTCTTCTAAAATAAAAAAAAAAACAGACAGTCCCAAGAGCCAACCACCCCCACCCCGAACTAACCCACCCCATCGCACCGTGAGTGAGAGCATGAATCTTACAATGTGAGAGCAGTGAAAGTGCGATAAACCACGAAAGAGCCGCAGAAGGCGGACACAACAGCCCAACACCCCTCCACCCACCACCCACACCAACCCCCCAAACAGGTCGAGTAACCACCCACACCAACCCCAGGGAACCCCAACCGGGAGGGGAAGAATCAGCAAGAGAGGTGGGAATCATCCCGTGGGGGCATGGCAGCGCCTAGCATACCCCCCTGCCAGGAAAGGCAGGGTGGCCAAGCCAGAGCTATAAGCAGACAACACAGGCAGTTAATACAATGCAACCAAGGGATAGCCAGTAAACCCAGTGAAAAAAGACAGTGGTGGGCCGCGGCCAGTTGAACAGCCAGGGAGCAGCCAGAGGGATGGGACCGCCACTGTGCTCCACAGTCTTGTACAGAAGGACCGGGGGCCGGAAACAGTAGAGGGGTACAGTTCAGTCATTATCACTCAAATTGGCTGCAACAGGGTCTTGAGAGCTGGCTGGGGTGGGGTGGTGAGAGCGGTCCAACTGTTTGGCAAAAGCAAGGGCTCCCTTTGAGTCTGGGAATACCAGGGTTTTAGAGCCCTGTCTGACCCGCAGTTTGGCCGGGTAGGCTAACGAGTAGGACACTTCGTGCTTTTGCAAGATGCGTTTTGCGGGCAGAAACTCACGGCGGGCAGCCTGCACAGCCAGGGTGTAGTCGGGGTAGAAAGACAAAGTATTACCTTGGTGGCGGATCTCACCTCTCTCCCTGGCAGCCCGGAGGACCGCGTCCCGGTCCCGGAAGTTTAAGATCTTCGCAATGATCGGGCGAGCAGGCAGACCAGGGGCAGGCCGAGGGCCGAGGGAGCGGTGCGCTCTCTCCACAACAAATACCTGGGAAAGCACATCTCCAAACAGTTCTCGCAACAGCTGCTCCACGTAATCCTCCATCTTGGAGATGTTGGCGGACTCCGGCACTCCAGTAATGCGGAGGTTACTCCTGCGGGAGCGGGCCTCCAAATCTTCGTTCTTGGAGCAGATGAGGTCAAGGATTTTGTCCATTTGGAGCAGTCTTTGGCGGTCTTGGGTGGCGGAGTCCTCCACATCAGACACTCTTGACTCGACGTGGAGCAGGCGGCCATCATGCGCATCCACCCTGGACTTGACCACATCGAGGCGAGAAGCCAGCTGCTCCAGCTGGGTGGCGATCCCGGACACCGCCGACTTCACCTCTAGCATGATGGCCTTCAAGTCATCTTCACGTGCGGCAGCCATTTCCGTGGGAACGGGCAGTTCGCCCCCGTCAGCAGTGGCGCCCTCCTGACGCATCTGCCTCCGTTGTTCGAAGGTTAGTCTGGGCTGTTTCGGGTCAGCCTTACCCATGGCGGCCTCCAAGAGCAGGGAGCCCTAAAAAGGCCCGCAGCGTTCCAGGTGTAGAGTGCAGCCAGAGAGAGCACAGGTAGCGGGAAGATAGAAATGGGGGGGGCAAAGGGGATCCCCCCGCGAGGCAGATGTGCAGCAGGCGCGGGGCCCGGGCCGCGAATGCGACGGTGGAGGCAGTGGACCCAGATCTCGCAGTTAGCGCGCAGGCCTCCCCGCCGAGCCGCAACCACGCACCCAAAGTGGTGCAATCCAGGAGGCAGCCGGGGTCCGGCACGAGAGGCCCCGCGCCGGAGCCTGTGTTGGCACGAAGGTGTGGCAGAGCGCATGCACTGCAACAGTCCCTGGGCCGTAGTGCAATGAAGGGCCCCTGCAGTGAAAAGCGCCGTGTAGACAGGGAGGGCCTGGGTGTAAAGTTGATGTGGCGGTGGACCCAGCCGTGTGCGGCGAGACTGCGGCAAAGAGAGCCGGCCACCGCGGCGCAGCCGCAACAGCAGGAGGATCAAAGAGCCAGGCCGGGGGTGCAGACACGCACCAATGCGCCCCGGGGGCGCGCTGGAGCAGAGAGCGAACTGTGGGCCGCTGCAGCAAGTCGGGGGACACCCTGGTCGCGGGCTCCCGTCTCGGATCCCCTCTCACCGCCGATGACCGCACAGGCGGGAGGAGTGGCAGCCGGGACGGCCAGAGGCGCAGCGTCAGCAAATGGGACCCAGCCGGGAGTAGCGGGGGGCAGCGAGCCGCGGCAGGAGGACGCGGGGAGCGCGTCGCCCGCCTCGCCCGGCCCACTAGCGCGGAGATCGAAGACGCTCGGGGCGTCTACTCAGGGTCGGGCTGGGCGGTACGGCGAGCGCGATCCCAGGCCCGCCGCGGAGCGCCCCCAGGCAGCAAGACTCACCAGCGGATTGTCGGGGCTGCAGGGCCAGTGGTAGGAGGTCCGGTCGGCGTGTGGTGAAAAGCGGGCAGCGCAGGCCAGGCCCTGGTGGGTGAGCAGACGTCTAGGCCCGATTCCAGGAGGCGCCGCAACCAGTCTCAGCCGGGTCGGAGGGCCGCGATGAACGGCTCAAAAGACGCCACAGATGCAGGGAAGCCGCGAAGGTAGGGTCACAGGCAGCGATGTGTAGTAAGTCTGCCGGATTATTGAAGGATTAAAGGCTTGGCCGGCAGAGCCCACTTAAAGTGCGGCCATCTTGCAGCCGGCTAAGCCACGCCCCCCTCGGCAGTCACTTTAATGCCAAAGTCATCCAGTTAGTGTGCGATGGGTTGCACATCAGACAGAAGTTTCATGCAGCGAACCACCCTCAGTCAGCCGGGCTAGTCGAGAAATATAATGGAATTCTCAAGTTGAAAATGGCTAGGATCAAAGAGAGTACAGGATTAAAGTGGCCAGATGCTCTGCCCCTAGCCAGACCCCCCAGGATATTGCGGCATGGATTAGCAAATTTAGCGGCACAAATATGGAAATTTAGCGGCACAAATATGGAAATTTAGCGGCAATTGTGCGGCACTTTATGTTACTCATAATCATTCATTTTCAGCCTGAAATCAATGGAAACTGTTTTAGCAGAGTATTCTACCTTGAATTAGGCATGTTTAAAGTGTTTGTAGCTCTACAGAAGCACAGCTTCAGTCCTAACCTCATAGGAGGGAGCTCCCTGGGATGTTCTAGCACCCATGTATGCACCCCTGCCGGGACACTGCTGCCTCCTGGATCCGTGAGGCAGGACACCTCTTCCTCAGGCACCCTAGGGCGCAGGATCGTAGTGACTGATCCAAATAAGTGAGACAGACTGCATAGGGAGGTCACCTCCTGCTTACTTGGTCCAGTCCTCATAGGTCGACTTGAGCAAACATAGCCTGGCCTCAAAAGGGAATCTTGTCCTGAAGATTTTGGAGAGGACGCTTGAACATAAAGTATTACTTTCTAGACCCCAGTTTAAAAGGTTTGAGAATTTTTTACTCTTCCGCTCCTTTTTGCACCATGTCATCAAGTACATTACCAAATAGTTTTGATCCTCTAAAATGTAATTTTTTAAGTAGACCTCTCTGAGTGGAGTCTAGTTTCCATGGCTTCATCCAAAGCAGTCTAGGACCAGCTATTGAAGCCCCAACCGATGCTGCGGCTGCCCACAAGCTTTTATTTTCTTGTTTCCCTCTTGGTCTCCTATTTTTCTTTTTTCCCCTGCTCCCATAAATGTTACTTCTACGCGCGGTGCCAAGATCCTGTGGCGCAGGAGGTATTTGTTGTAGATAATTTGATAAAGATTTTAGATGGTGTTTGCAATTCCATTGAAGTACAGCAGCCCGACCAGGCATGCACTTCACCTTAAATGATGCTGACAGTGACCACAAGCACATGTTTGTGCATAAATAGCTGAGACCGGCTCTTGAGAAAGGGATACAATGGAATGATGGATGTAAAGCAGGGCTTTTTGGCAGGAAGAAGTCATGTGAAGAAAAAGAAACACCTTTCTGTGCCACCAACGCATACCACAACTCACCCCTGTGGTGACCGCTCAGGGTTCAGAGGGTTTGCTCACCTGGTTTTTGGTGGGAAGTGTCAGCTGTCTGGTTACAACCACAAAGTTGATAGGTGTTCCGAATGCTGAAACCCCATGTTAGTTGGTTTCCCAGAGAGGCAGTGGCATCCATGCAAGATGTGATTGCTTGGCTGTTTCTTTTGCGAGAGAGCATGGTGGCATCATGAATGCTGAACCCAACCCATCATCACTTGTTTTCCCAAGATGGCCATGGCATTGATGCAAGGTGCAAGCAATTGGCTGTTTCTTCTGGGAGACTACATTTGCAGTATCTTGGAACATCCACATTCTATAAGAATCTATTGAAAAAACCCTCCACAGCGATCTCAGAGGAAGAGATTGTGAAATCTGGGATTTTGGGCAGTAAAAAAGAAGTACACACTGTCCGTCCTGGGTGTAATCATTTTAATCCTTTAGGGAAATAGTACACAGTTATAAAAAAACAAAATAGTTAAACGTGGTTTTGGTCAAAGATCAAAAGAGAGACACAAAGGCATGGGAATTTCTGTGTTATCATTCTAAAATCCCAGTTAATACTACGGTGGTGTTTTCTATTATCTGCTTGAAGGCATTTCCTGTTCCATGCACTATGGAAATTCCCTCTGGAAGGAAATATCCACCCCGGTTGGGAGCCAAGAGAAACTGCAATTATAGCGCTGCCCTTACCACCAGCTCTGCGCATTAAACAGCTTTGGCAGTATTCGCTCATTTTCTGTGGAAATGTCAGTCAAGCCTTGCTTTTTGGTTCTCTGAGTTCAGTGAAGGCTCTCCAATTGACCCAAAAGATATAAGCTCGCTATGTCAGTGGTGTCTCGTGCTACAAAGTGAGCGCTTCAATGAGATGGCCACAAGAGGGCCTCGTTTCCCAAAAGTTGGCAATTGAGAGGTGAAAATATCTGTTTTCACAGCCCTTCGTCAAAAAAAAAAAAAAAAATAGCTTATTTTCGAAATTTTGCAGGCAGTTTTGTAAAAATCGCGGCATTTTTACAAAACTGCTGATTTCGCGATTTTTTGCAAATCGCGAAATCCTGGAGCGTCTGCCTAGCATTGATGTCCATCAGAGTCACCGCACACTCTAGAACAAGATTGTACCCCTACGAGATCGTGTTTGGCCGCCCGGCGAATGTCTGGGGCGTCCCGCGGCCTCGGAAGAATTCCGAGATTGAATACCCCTTGTTGATTGACTATCTTTATGAGTTGACTAAAAACTTACGCTCTATCCATCAACCGGTTGCGGAAGTTTTACAGCCCCATCCGGAGGGACCGGGCCATCAGATACAGCCAGGCAACTGGGTTCTCGTTCGGAATTTCTCACGGAAATGCAGCTTGGAGCCATGCTGGAAGGGACCTCTGCAGGTCCTTCTGGCCACCAGGACAGCTGTCAAGGTCGACGGTCGGAAGAACTGGATCCACAGTACCCATACCAAAAGTGTTCCTCTCCCGTTGCCCTATGACCAATGGGTTGCAGACGGGATCGGGATTGTGAAGGAGAGCAAGTACCTCGGTTCATCCCTTTCTCTGACGTCCACCTCACCTTTGCACCCACGGAAGAAGAAAGTCAGGCTGTGCTGAATGAGGCGGTGCCACCTGAAATAAAGGCCATCCAAGAGTCTCTGTTTGTTGGTCCACCGGTGTTTGAGCCATGTTCCTTTGAGTCTCAATCCATTGATCAATCTGCATCCGACCCCTTGCCTCTTGATCCCCTTGAACCCGACCCTTTGTTTCCCGACCCTGCTGTACCTGGCATTGAGGTACAATTTATCCCCCCGCCACAAGACTAATGCACCAGTAGGGACAGTTTAATGAACAGGGATTGATTGTATCTGCTAAAGTCTAGGGATGGACTGTATTGCTGAAGGCTAGGATGTGCGTACCCTGCCTGTGGTGCTGCCTGTGGTGCGTGAAATAGGTTAGGGGAAAAGAGACTGGTGCAGTTCCCCCTTTCTTTTTCTCTCGGACAGTCACGGATCGGGGCAAACGAACTGTGTCTTCACGGAGAAGATTTTTGCCCCGCTGCGTGGGATCAGGATCTGAGCTGGACGAACAGCTCCACCGCCGGTGCTCAACAGCGCCAACACCCGATGAACATTAGATAGATTTTGGTTTTCTTTTTGTGGCTATTCCAACTTGGTTCCAAGTGTAAGACTTTTCCATTTCATAATTCATGTATCCCTTTGGTCGTCCTATCCACGATGAGGAGCAGCCTTTTGCGGCTCTGCGTCCCAGTCCGGATGGGCCTGTTTGGTCCTCTTGGTCTACTAAGAGTAAGATAGTGTTTGTAGTAATAATTTTGCTTTCCCTGATATTGGTACTTGGGGTGATGTATTTCCTTGAAGAGAAATACCCTGTGCACTCCTGGATAAGTACTACGCCTGCCCCCCCTGGGCATATTTTCGTCACCCTAGCACCCCATAAGGAAGAGCACCGAAAGTCCTATAAGGACAATGTTTTTATCCAGACGTTGCACCAAGCCCATGCTGCCTATAATACGACAAAATGTTGGGTGTGTGGTCTGTTACCCTCTGTAACACACAGAAGCGAGAACTTGTTGCCTATGCCTTTGTCTTATGTTAATAGTTCCGAGGGGTGGTTCACGTTGCTTAGTATGGTCCGTTCGTTCCCTCAAGTTGACACCCTGGAACGAAAAAAGTACTAGTTTTTGCACCCTGACAATGAATGTATGTTTCCAACATAGAGTCCCAGATGGTGTTTTCCACGGCAGTGAGCAGTTTAGCCGGGTGTTTCTGAGTTCCTGTCTCAGGGCATCAGACCGGAAAGGAAGGGGAATTGGACAAAGGTGGAAAGGGAAAAGTTCTTGCAGTTCAATGCATCAGAGTATTACCAATCTTTCCAAGCCCGCAATGTTACAGACGATAAGCCCATACCTCTGGCAGTGGTGGATGTAATGGTCCCTTTTTGTGTTCAGGGGACGGAAGACAGAGGTGGGGGAGAGCCGATGCAACACCACTAGTACACTGAGGGTATCCAAAAGTCGGCCTTGAGTCCGCCGCCTGTTTATTTTGTCTGTGGAGCACAAGTTACTAACTTGTGTAACGATATATCTGTAAGAGACAGTAGTTAGTGACAGATTCCTTACCTTAGAATATCCCCAGGTGTCAGGCTGGATCCAGAAAGTTTTTGCGTAGCAGTACCCTTGCGCGTCCGTAGGCGGCGTCGTGCGGCTCCGCGTCCGTCGTCGGGATCGCCGGGATGACGTCGCGGGCAGTACTTAGACGCCGCCCCTGCGCGCTGACGTCAGTTCTGTACACGACTTTCCGTGCCAGGAACGCAGAGCCATGCAAGAAGCTGACATAGGTGTCTGAAAAAATACTAGGGCCCTGAAAGGGATGTCCTTAACCCTAGAAATCAGTTCGCAGAACGGGGAGGATGGGTGGGGCGGTAAGGAATCTGTCACTAACTACTGTCTCTTACAGATATATCGTTACACAAGTTAGTAACTTGTTGTCAGGAGTCCGCTGACAACGGTGGACCCGATTGGCCCCCTGACCCGGTTAACGGCATGCTGTTGCCTTCTACGCAGGCCGGTGTAGAGCCCTTTAATGAAACTCCGTCGGAGGAGTCCCCGGAGGCGTGGCCCGTGACGTCAGCGTCCGCCGACCAATCAGAGCGGGGAGACATCGGAACAAGAGAGGAGAGCCCCGAGACGTATGCGGAAGGAATATCCCAACCGGCAGGAGCTCCGAAGGCGTGGAGGTCGGAGAACGCAGACGGTCGGAGAGGAATCGGAAGACAGAGCCCTGCGGACGACGAAGACGTCAAGCCAGGAGGCTAACGATATCACGTTCCGCCCCGCCGCCCTCCAGGAGGAGGGTGGCTTGACAAGGTACGGGCGACCATCCAGGGGTTTTCAGGGCACGGGAAGGGGGGTGGTACTCAAGAGGGAGGTCATGTCAGGGATCTGCACGGTGCTGGTGGTGCATATTCCCTCACTCCCCGACCCCTTCGATAGGGAAGGACGCAGCTTCCCCACTGACCCCGCTCTATGCTTTCTTTTCTGGGTGTTTGGAGTCGGTGAACCATAAACGAGGGGAGAAGGCGAGACGGACCCACGGCCATCGACCTCCAGGACCACAAGGCGACTCACACAGTGGCCCTACTAAGGGGAGGACTCTGCTGCCCATAGACTCACCTTTAAGTAAATAAATACGCTTTACACCTCATCCCTGGTCTCCTTGTGGCTCAGTATACCACCCGAGAGGGATCCCGTGACAACGTGGTGGAGAAAGCGGGCATAGCCATTTCGATACAGGATGGAGAACCTGGTATACCAGCTAAAGGAGGGCCAGGCCAAGTTGGAGTGGGCCATTGAGAGACACTCCAGCCAGGCCGAGATGGACAGGGCAGCCTTCACGGCTGCCATACAACAACAGGCTGACCAGATGCTCCGGCTGGTGGAAGGACAGAGCCACGTTCTCGCCAGCAACGGGCAAGGAAGATCCCCTGCACCCCCGGGTACAATCGTCCCGTTACAAAAGTTCGTCCCTGGAGAAGACCCACTGTCCTTCCTGAACTTCGAGAGGGCTGCCAGGGCTAGCGGGTGGCCCGCGGATCGCTGGCCTTTCTACTTGGCCCCTCTGCTTACAGCCGACGCCCAGGCAGCCTACCAGAACGTCAACAAAGACGGCACAGCGGTCTATGGCACAGTAAAACAGTATATACTGGACCGCCTAGGGGTGGATGACGAGACACACCGCCTCAAGTTCAGACAGGAACGGGGTCTCGCTGGTGACACACCCAAAATGTTGTTTTACAAAATCAAGGACGCTGCGGACCGTTGGCTCAAACCCCAGGAGGCCAACATGGAAGAAGTAATGGGCAAGATCTATTTGGAGCAGTATCTTGAGGCCCTGCCATATGGTACCCAAAGGTGGCTACGGCAGCATGCGGGACTGACTTTGGAGCACGCCATTGAAATGGCCACCTCCTATTCCCGCGCACAAAGTCGCCCACTACTAAAAGAGCCAGAGAAGACCCAGAAGGGGCCCTGCCGGTCAAGATCGAAAGAAGGCCAACAAAACCGCCTCTGGAGCCATACAGAAACCGGACTGGAAGACCAGAGAGCTTTGCTACGAACGGCCCTCAGTGCTTCGAGTGTGGCGAGTGGGGCCACATAGCCCGTTTTTGCAGGAAAAGAAAGGACAAAACGGAAGACGAACCCATGGACGTCAGCTATGCTCCCCGCTCAGTCCTCTACGCCCAAGAGACGGGACACATCTACTATGTGAGTCTTCTAGTCAATCAGAAGGAGGTAACAGTCCTATTAGACTCAGGGTGCAAGCACTCGTTGGCCAGGGAAGACATAGTCCCCTCCTCCTCTTTTATACCCAAGAGAACAGTCAGCATCCGCTGTGTGCATGGGGACATCAGGGAATATCCAACAGCCCACTTGACCATCAGCATTGACTCAGGCAGGAGCGTCTCTATCATTGTAGGTGTTCTCCCTACCCTTCCTGAGGCCCTGATTCTGGGAGTAGACAATCCTTGCTTTTCCCTCCTTATGTCCAAAGCTTTGCGGGCGGGGGAGACAGACACCGGTCCTCATAATACCCTGTTGTCTTCCGAACCTTGGGCTAACGATAACAACTTCAGGACGGCCCAGCTTAACGACGCCTCTCTCAGAAACGCCTGGCAAAGCGCGCAGGACACAAAGAACAACCCCAGTCCCCCTACCCTTGTTTCAGGGAACAAAACGGGCTCCTCTATCGTGTTGCAAAGGAAGGGGTAGAACCACAGCTATTAGTCCCCACCAGTTTTAGGGAGCAAATCCTTTTCTTTGCACATTCACACCTCCTTGCGGGACATGTTGGGGCAGAGAAGACCAGTCAGGCGATCCTTGGTTGTTTTTATTGGCCCGGCATCTACCTCCAGACCAAGAAATACTGCCAAGAGTGTGCCATTTGCCAAAGAAAGAACCCGTATGTCCCCCCCAAAGTCACCTTGCAGCCTCTTCCCATAATGAGTCGTCCTTTCGAAAGAGTGGGAATGGACCTCATAGGTCCTCTCCCGAAGTCCAGCAAGGGACACCAATATGTGCTCGTGATTGTTGATTACGCAACACGGTACCCTGAAGCAATACCTCTGCGAACAGCCACCACCACTACAATAGCACAAAGGGTGATAGAGGTCTTCTCACGAATGGGGTTCCCCCGAGAACTAGTGACAGACCAGGGCACACCGTTCGTATCACGTCTTATGAAGCAAGTCTGCAAGCAGCTGGGGATCAAACACATACGTACCTCTGTGTACCACCCCCAGACTGATGGCCTTGTAGAACGGTACAATGGTAACCTAAAGCTCACATTAAAGAAACTATTGAGTGGGGATGGAAGGAACTGGGACCAATTGCTTCCCCTAGCCCTTTTTGTCATCCGCAGCGCTGTTCAGAGCAGCTTAGGGGTCTCTCCCTTCGAACTAATGTTTGGGAGAAGACCACGTACCCTCCTTGAAATCACGAAGGAAAGCTGGGAGGAACGGGGGTTGAGTGAAGCCCAGGCCTTACTGGAGTATGCAAACCAGGTTAAATCGCGGCTACACAAGTTGAGGTCCTTAGCACGGGAGAACTTGGAAAAGGCACAGACCCAACAAAAGATCCAGTATGATAAGGGCAAGAGGTGGAGGGAGCTAAAGCCAGGGGACTGGGTCCTCCTTCTCCTCCCTCCTCTACTCACAAACTCAGAAAGGAGTGGCAAGGACCGTACAAGATAGAGCGCAGGGTCGGGAATACCACATATGTCTTGCAGCTCTCCCCTGGTAAGACACAGATCTATCACGTAAACCTTTTGAAAAAGTGGTTAGGTCCCCTCCCCAATAAACCCTGCACGGTGTCTCTTGCGTCCCCAACCACGTCCTCGGTAAAGGACACCCTGCTAAGCCCAGACCTAGAGCCCCAGGAAACAGCAGAATTAAAGAACCTTTTGCACACATTCTCCGCTATATTCTCAGATCAGCCCGGTAGGACCTCTTTAGCGGTACATGCAATACCCACCCCCGAAGGAGTCGTAGTCAAACAGAGACCGTATCGGGTCCCCGAGGCACGTAGGGCAGCCATAAGGAAGGAAGTAACAGACATGTTAGCCATGGGGGTGGTGGTGCCGTCTAAGAGCAATTGGTGCTCACCGATCGTCCTAGTCCCAAAACCCGATGGAAGCACCCGATTCTGCATTGATTTCAGAGCGGTGAATCGGGTATCCAAGCAGGACGGATATCCCCTCCCGAGGGTGGACGAGTTAATTGAACGCCTTGGTGAGGCTCGTTACATCACCACCATCGACCTCACCAAGGGCTACTGGCAGATCCCCCTTCACCCCGGGGACCAGGAGAAAACGGCCTTTTCCACCCCGGACGGGTTGTTCCAATTCACGGTTCTGCCGTTTGGCCTCCATGGTGCCCCGGCCAGCTTCCAGCGGTTGATGGACACACTTCTGAGGCATCACCAGGGGTATTCGTCTGCCTATCTGGACGATATCGTGGTGTTTAGTAAAACCTGGCCGGAACACCTTCGCCATCTATCAGCCATCCTGTCCGAGCTAACAAAAGCGAACCTACACATCAACGCAAGGAAGTCCCGGTTTGCTTTTCAGAGGGTTAAATACTTGGGGTACTTGTTGGGTAAGGGCTTGATTGAACCACAAAACGAGAAGGTGAGGGCGATTCAGGACACCCCTTATCCCAGCACAAAAAAAGAACTAAGGGCTTTCTTGGCGTTGATCGGATACTATCGACGATTTATTCCCCAGTTTTCTGACACAGCCGGCCCCCTCACAGACCTGCTAAAGAAAAATACCGGCCCCAGTCACCTCCGTTCCCCGACCCAAGACGAACTAGCTGCGTTCCAGACCCTGAAAGACGCCCTTACCACTTCCCCTTTTTTACTGACGCCCGACTTTCAGAAAACCTTCATCCTACAGACGGACGCCTCAGGGATGGGTATAGGAGCCGTTCTCTCCCAGTTGGATGACGAAGGGCTGGAGAGGCCAGTTCTATACATTAGCAGGAAACTCTTCCCCAGAGAACGAGTATACCCCATAATCGAGAAAGAGTGCTTGGCCATCAAATGGAGTATAGACAAGCTAAGGTATTATCTAGAGGGACGCCCTTTTCTGTTGTATACGGATCACGCTCCACTCACCTGGCTACAGCGGAACAAGGGCTCCAATGACCGCGTCCTTAGGTGGTTCCTGTCCCTTCAGCCATACTGCTTCCAGGTGCTTCACCGCAAAGGCAGGGAACAGGGCAATGCGGACTTCCTGTCGCGTTATCCTTGTTCCCCCGATCGGGAAACCTCAAGGGGGGGCATGTGTCAGGAGTCCGCTGACAACGGTGGACCCGATTGGCCCCCTGACCCGGTTAACGGCATGCTGTTGCCTTCTACGCAGGCCGGTGTAGAGCCCTTTAATGAAACTCCGTCGGAGGAGTCCCCGGAGGCGTGGCCCGTGACGTCAGCGTCCGCCGACCAATCAGAGCGGGGAGACATCGGAACTAGAGAGGAGAGCCCCGAGACGTATGCGGAAGGAATATCCCAACCGGCAGGAGCTCCGAAGGCGTGGAGGTCGGAGAACGCAGACGGTCGGAGAGGAATCGGAAGACAGAGCCCTGCGGACGACGAAGACGTCAAGCCAGGAGGCCAACGATATCACGTTCCGCCCCGCCGCCCTCCAGGAGGAGGGTGGCTTGACAAGGTACGGGCGACCATCCAGGGGTTTTCAGGGCACGGGAAGGGGGGTGGTACTCAAGAGGGAGGTCACGTCAGGGATCTGCACGGTGCTGGTGGTGCATATTCCCTCACTCCCCGACCCCTTCGATAGGGAAGGACGCAGCTTCCCCACTGACCCCGCTCTATGCTTTCTTTTCTGGGTGTTTGGAGTCGGTGAACCATAGACGAGGGGAGAAGGCGAGACGGACCCACGGCCATCGACCTCCAGGACCACAAGGCGACTCACACAGTGGCCCTACTAAGGGGAGGACTCTGCTGCCCATAGACTCACCTTTAAGTAAATAAATACGCTTTACACCTCATCCCTGGTCTCCTTGTGGCTCAGTATACCACCCGAGAGGGATCCCGTGACACTTGTGCATCTGAAAGAGACACGTTAGTGACAGATTCCTTACCTTAGAATAGATACCCCAGCAATACCAACCCCGGTGGTGGGTCTGCGAACAGATTCAGACAAGGAAGTCCCGGAGGACAGAACGGCCAAAGAAGCCGTCCCTCCGGACCTGGCTGTCAAGGCAGTAATGTTTGGTAAATGTGTGCAGCGAGGCCCAAGTAGCTGCCTGACATATATCCTGTAACGGAACACCGTGGCCTAACGCCGTGGTAGCAGCCGTTGCCCTGGTGGAATGGGCACGCAGCCCAACAGGAGGCTCCTTCTTAGCCAAAGAATAGCAGGCCTTGATACACAAGATGACCCAGCGGGAGATGGTCCTTTGTGTACCGCCCGACCTTTTTGGCGCCCACGTAGCCAACAAAGAGCTGGTCATCCACCCTGAACTGTTGTGTGCGGTTGATGTAAAAGGAAAGCGCACGTTTTGGGTCCAGACGGTGGAGCCTCTCTTCCTCTCTGGAAGGATGCGGAGGCGGAAAGAAGGTGGGCAAAGTGATGGTCTGCCCAATGTGGAAGGCAGTAACCACCTTTGGCAAGAAGGACGGACGCGTCCTAAGAACAACCTTATCTGGATGAACAGACAGAAAGGGGGGTTTGCATGAAAGCCTGGAGCTCACTCACCCGCCGAGCGGAGGTGATGGCTACCAGAAAGGCTGTCTTCAGAGTAAGAAGACGAAGAGGACAGTTATGCAGAGGCTCAAAGGGAGCGCACATTAAGAAAGTAAGAACCAAATTTAAGTCCCACTGAGGCATTATAAACAGAACAGGAGGAAAGAGGTGTGTAATGCCTTTAAGAAACCTGTTAACAACAGGGGACTTAAAAAGAGAGGGCTGATCAGGAAGCCTGAGGAAGGCCGAGATTGCACAAAGATAGCCCTTGATGGTACCCAGGGCAGAACCCTGTTGGGCCAGAGAAAGAAGGAACAGAAGAACCTCAGAAAGAGGGGCAGAAAGGGGGTTCACAGCCTTTGCTGTGCACCATGCCACAAACTTGTTCCACCTGCAGGCGTATACCACCTTAGTGGAGGGACGCCTGGCTGCCAGAATCACATCACAAACTTCGGGAGGCAAGTCGAAAGGAATCAACTGCCGCCGCTCAATCTCCACGCAAGCAGGTGTAGACTGGACAGGTTCGGGTGGAGGACCGTCCCCTGCTGCTGCGACAGAAGATCCTCCCGAAGAGGCAGACGGATCGGGGATCGACGCTCATACTGAGTAGCTCGGGATACCAAACTCTTCGAGCCCAGTCCGGAGCCACAAGAATGACTTGGGCCCGGTCGCGCCGAATCTTCTTCAACACTCTGGGTAGAAGTGGTATAGGCGGAAAGGCGTACAACAGACCGCAACTCCACTCGCGACGAAAAGCGTCGCCGAGCAAGTGCCGCCTTGGAAATTCCAACGTGCAGAACTGCTGACATTGCGCGTTCTCTTCGGTGGCGAACAGATCTAACCAAGGCTCTCCCCACTGCTGAAAGAGACCTTGCGCCACCTCCGAGTGAAGACGCCATTCGTGATCCATCATGCACCTGCGGCTGAGTTCATCCGCCCTGGCGTTCAGGGAACCTGCCAGGTGTTGAACCATCAGGAATATGCCCTGATGTTCCAGCCATGTCCAGAGGCGCAGAGCCTCCTGACATAGGGTCCATGACCCCACCCCGCCCTGTTTGTTGCAGTACCACATGGCGGTGGTGTTGTCTGTGAACACCTGCACTACCTTCCCTTTGACAGAGGGAAGGAATGCCTTGAGTGCAAGTCGGATCGCCCGGAGCTCCAGAATGTTGATATGGAGCCGGGACTCCGCCGGAGACCAGAGGCCTCTGATCTCCGCCTCTCCCATGTGACCGCCCCATCCCAGAAGGGACGCGTCCGTCACAACTGTGTGCTCTGGCTGGGGAAGGGAGAGGGATCTGCCCATGACCCATTGCCGGTTCGAGAGCCACCACTGCAACTGTTTTGCAGTCCCCTCCGAGATCTGGACGTGATCGGACAGGTTGCCCTGGTGCTGCGCCCACTGGAACTTCAGGTCCCACTGCAGAGCCCGCATATGCCATCTGGCATGATCGACCAGCAGGATGCAGGAGGCCATGAGGCCCAGCAGCCTCAGGGTCATCCGTACCGAAATCCAGGATAGAGGCCGAAAGATCGGAATCATAGCCTGAATATCCCGGACTCGCCGTTCGGGAGTATAGACCCGAAACTGCGTCGTGTCCAGAACTGCTCCGATGAAAAGGAGCTGTGGAGAAGGAATGAGGTGCGACTTCGGCACGTTGATGGAGAACCCCAGCGAGTGCAGGAGTTCGGCCGTAGTCTGGAGGTGGGAGACGACTGCCTGGGACGAGCCCGCCTTCAGCAGCCAGTCGTCGAGGTAGGGGAAGACTGGAACCCCTGCCCGGCGCAGATGAGCTGCGACCACCGCCATCACTTTCGTGAACACCCGAGGGGCGCTGGTAAGGCCAAAAGGGAGCACGGTGAACTGAAAATGCTCGAGGCCTACCGTGAACCGCAGGTAACGCCGGTGGGCCGGCAGGACGGGGATGTGGAAATATGCGTCCTGCAAGTCCAACACTACCATCCAGTCTCCAGGGTCGAGGGCAGTCAAGACCTGAGCTAGGGTGAGCATCTTGAACTTCTCCTTCCGGAGGAAGCGATTGACGTTCCGGAGGTCCAAGATAGGACGCATGTCCTCCTTGTCCTTTTTGGGCACAATAAAGTAGTGGGAGTAGCAACCACATCCTACTTCTGGGGTCGGAACGCGCTCTATGGCCCTCTTGGCCAAGAGGGCCGCAACTTCCTTCTGAAGAAGCACCAAGTGATCCCCTGACATGCAGTGGAATTGAGGTGGCATGGCTGGGGGGATGGTCTCGAAGGGGAGGGAGTAGCCCCTTCGGACAATGTCCAAGACCCACCTGTCCGAGGTGATGGCACGCCAGTGGTGAAGGTGATGGCGGACCCTGCCCCCTACTGGCAAGGCTGTGCACCTGAAAAGAAGGACTAGGAGGGCTTGGAGGCCGCGGACGGGGCGGGGTTGGTGGCCTGACCCACACGCTGGTTGCCTGACCCGCCACGGCAGGAGCCACGTCCTCGGCCACGCGAAGACGTTTGCTGCGCGGGCCGGTGGCTGGGCAGCGGACGTGACTGGGTGCCCCTTCCGTGACCACGAAAGGGGCGAAAAGCAGACGGCTGCGGAGGGCGTACAGCAGAAAGGCCCAGGGACTTGGCCGTAGCCCGCGAGTCCTTAAAGCGCTCCAGCGCATGGTCTGCCTTGTTCCCAAAAAGTCCGACCCCATCAAAGGGCATGTCCATAAGAGTGTTTTGGACATCACCCGAGAAACCAGTGGTTCTCAGCCAGGCGTGACGGCGCAGCGCCACTGTCGTCGCAAGCGATCTGCCCAGCGAGTCGGCGGTATAAAGGCCACATCTGATGGTGTACTTTGCCGCAACTCTTCCCTCCGCAATGGCGCGGGTAAGCAGTGTCTGGACCTCCTCAGGACACTGGGGCAGAACTTGCGCCACCGAATCCCACAAGGAGTGGGAATATCGGCCCAAGAGGCAAGTGGTGTTGACGGACTGCAAGCCAGCACTGGAGGAAGAAAAGACCTTCTTCCCAAATTGATCCAGGCGTTTGGATTCCCTATCCGGGGGAGCGGTAGGGAAGGCGCTTTGGGAAGCAGAGGCTTGGACCACCAAGCTCTCAGGGGTGGGGTGTTGGGAGAGGAACAGGGGTTCGCCCGGAGCAGGGCGATGGCATCGGGCCACGTTCCTATCCACAGGAGCCCCTGTGGTGGGCTTGGACCAGGTGCCCAAAAGAACGTCTGAAAGCGCCTCGTTAAAGGGCAGCAGTGGCTCAGAGGAGGTAGCCGCCGGCTGAAGCACTTCCGTCAGGATGTTAGTCCTGACAGCCACTGTAGGCAACTGGAGGTGTAAGGCCCCAGCTGCTCTACGCAACACCGTTGCAAAGTTTGCTCCCTCCTCCGTTGCCACGGAAGGAGGAGACAGCATGCCAGAGTCAGGGGAGGTGTCCAGACCACTGGCATCCCCAAGCTCCTCAGCCCAGTCCTGATCAAACTCACATTGCTGTGTGAGAGGGTCATCAGACCCCTCCCAGTTCTCTTCGTCCTCCAATTCTGGTTCAAAATAAGGAGGAGGGACATGTGGGACCCAAGGTCTCGTCGGAGCCGGCGTCGAGCAACGCCGGTCCGGCGCCGTGTCCGGATCCGGAGAGAACCGGGAAACGACGCCGCCCGGAGCCCCGGGCGGCGTCGGGAACGGCACCGGAGAGATCGGCGCCGGTGGAGGTGTCGTCAGGTCAACCGGCGTCGATCGGGGTTGTGGCAGCACCGGAGCCGGGGTCGGGCCGGAGCCGGGGCCGGGACCGAGGCTGGTGTGACAGGCGGCGCCGGGACCGGAGTCGCCGGCGGCGCCGGAGAAACCCCATCAGGGCCCGCGGGGCCCGAAGGCGCACCGGGGGGACCTTGAGGCCCGAAGAGGCGGGCCATGGCCGACAGGAACTCCTGTATCTCGGCCGGAGTCGCCCCCGAACCCGGGAAGGACGGGTAATGCGGGGGCGGCTCCACAGGCACTCCCGGAGCCGCGGGGACGGTGCCGACAGGACCCTCAGCCGAGTCGCGAGACCGGCGAGGAGAAGTCGTCGAGCGATGGCGCTTCTTCGACTTCTTATGCTTCGACTTACCGGAGGAGTGCGAAGACTTGGACCCCGACAACCGATGAGGACTCCGCGACCGGCCCCTCGACCTCTCGCGTGACCGGGGCTTGGTGTGGCGCGGAGCCGACTGCCGGACCTCGAGGAGCTTTCGAGACCGCTCTCGCAAAGCCTTCGGATGCAAGGCCCGGCAGTCGGGGCACGACTTGGTGTCGTGGTCGCGGCCGAGGCAGTAGAGACATTCCTGATGCGGGTCTGTGATCGACATCATTCGACCACAGGCGTCGCATGGCTTGAAGCCGGGCATCCCTACCGACACCTTCGGAGTCGAGAGACTTCGAGAAAACAGTGAAAAATCACCCAAAAACGTAATCAAAAAATGACTAGGGCACTGCTCTTCCCGGATCTGCGCTTACTGGCGCGGAAAAAGAAAGAACTGATGTCAGCGCGCAGGGGCGGCGTCTAAGTACTGCCTGCGACGTCATCCCGGCGATCCCGATGCCGACGACGGACGCGGAGCCGCACGACGCCGCCTACCGACGCGCAAGGGTACTGCTACGCAAAAACTTTCCGGATCCAGCCTGACGCCTGGGGATATTCTAAGGTAAGGAATCTGTCACTAACGTGTCTCTTTCAGATGCCCGTAGCTATGTGTGGCTCCCTGAGGGTTGGTCTGGGCGATGTTACCTTTCCTACCTCCTGCCCCCGGTATATATAGCCCCTCCCAACTACCACAAGGACCATCGCCTACAGCGTAGAAGTGTTCATGCCCCCAGAGTTCAAAGATTGATTAGCACAGAAGACATAGACCAGACAGACACTTCCCTGCAACAGTTTACTGACGCAATGAAAGGTATTTTACCCTTCTGGGGCCCTATGGCTAACAGCCTCAATATTAGACGACTCACGAGGGTGGTAGAAGGGGTTATCAATATAACGGCGGGAATATTAGTGAATGTTACAGTAGAGGTCCAGGCCACAAGACTTTTTGCCCATCAGAACAGGATGGTTCTAGACGTTATCTTGGCTGATCGGGGTGGGGCCTGTTGCGTCATTGGTAGTAGCTGCTGCGTTTACATTCCTGATCACGCCCCCACTGTGTACGCTGCCATACAGAAATTGCACAAGATAGCTACCTGGTCCCTTACGGGTTGGTTCTGGGGCCTGTTTACTACATGCGGTTGGAAGATTCTCATATTCCTGGTAGCTCTAGCGGGCCTTATCCTGATGTGCTGCTTATGTATCCATTGTCTTCCAGCCTGCTGTACCTGTTGTGTTTCAATGTTAAAAGTACGTCCCAGGGCACAGAGACCTGACTCAAATGCTAAAATTATGATGATGCAGAGTATTCAGGATTTGCTCAACATTGATGAGGGCATTTTTGAGTACTAATTCAGTGTGCCGACATTTTATGGTGCTAGCCTTAGTAGACGATATTGCTTGATTAACAGATGATATATATGAGTGTTTAGTTTCGATGTTTTAGAATTGTAAAGACCCTACCTGATGGCACTAATAAAAATTTAGCATGCAATGCTAAAAGGAGGGTCTGTTAGATTTGAAATTTCATTTCTGTGTTGTTTAGGCCTGAAATGTTGTTCCCTTGCACTATAGGCCGTGTACTTTCTTATGTTAGCATTGATGGCGCCATTTTTATTCATGCCATATTGCACTATGGCTGAAGATCGAGCTTTCTGTCTCAAGGTGCTCGCCTCAGCGGAGCCACTGCTCCTGCCCCCCCCCCCTTCTCTGCCACTAAACTCAAGGCTGAAATCTTGCTGCTCTAGTCGAATGTATTATTTGTTTTACATACCTTTGCTGTTGGATATGTTTGTTCCCACATCTTAGAATGGTAGGCCCCAGCCGAGTGGCCTTAGGGTCGAGATAGCCTGTACCAGGCTCTGTAACATGACCCATCCTTGTGTGCCTCCTTTGTTCATCCTGGCCTGAACTGGAATTTTTCAGCCTGGGCGGACCCTTGAAGGGGCAAGTATTGTATAATTGTTAGCCCTGAGTTGGGGGAAGTCAGTCCCTCGGCTGTCCTCCCAGGAGACAGGTCAGACTGGGCTCCGTTGCAACGCTATTGGTAATAAATCAGTGGTTTGTATTCTCCTCTGTCTGACCGACTCTTCATTATTGGGAAGGCATAGAGGTGGTCCTGAGTGACCTGAATGACCCGTTTTCGGGTCATTTCCTTCAGTCAATATAGGCGGCTCCCTTTGAGGTGAAGATCGGCTCCTCTTCATTCTGCTCCACTGAGCTGGAGCAATGATTGCTTAACGATGCCTTTGTTAAAAGACTAGTGAGAAAGTGGTAAAGCCAACCAGACTGCCGCAACAAGACAAGAAAGGCACTGTAGTACCATCTGAATTGTTATTTAGGATTTTTCTTCAGTGCTACTAACCACCCAAGTTAGTGACTTCGGACCACGAAGGTAGGAGCCAGCCAGTGAGTGGTAGGAGACCAAGTATTTAATTGGAACCATCCAATGTAAAATGCTGCTGATTAGTCGCAGTAGAAAGTAAACCCGGATGAGAAAGCCTTAGGTTTGAGTAAGGGCATATCCCGGTTCAGAGGGGCAGTGTGGACTTAGGCGCCTGACCGGCAAGACTAGAATATATCTGCCATTCACTACACCTTGAACAATTAGTCTACCCACAATCTACAGTGAAGAGCAGCATCTTCAAAGATTTTCTGAATTTGATGTAGTCATTTTCAAGTCTCGGTTAGGAGGGTAAAGCATTCCATTGGTGATGATAAGACTGGACTCCTGAATTTTTTATGTCCGAAACACTGAGGACACATGAGAGTTTTGCAGCAGCGTTTTGTCACATAGTTTATTGCCAGATGTGTTCATCAGTGCATCTCTTCACCCCTGCTGATATATTTCTACACCTGCACTATACTCCACTGAACTGGAGCATTGAGTATCCAATGATGGCTGTACTAGAGGTGCTCATCCTACTTCGGGGGTATTGGCGCTCTGCACTATGGGGACTTTTCTCTGCTAAGAAGGAGCACCAGACTTTGGTAGTGCATCATGTTTCCATTTCACGTCGTCATGGCAATGATGATCAGGCCAGCAGGAAGCCACTGGCTGAAGAATACTGCGCGGTAACATCTTACCTCTGCACCCAGAGCACCTTCTGGTTTTTAAGCCAGTCAACCGGCCTGCAGGACACCATTTTATTTCTATGTAAATAATGATTAGTTTCAAACAACATATTGAGTTATTATCTTAAAGGAATGAGATGTGTTACGTCTTAAAAGGACTTCAGAACCCTCCAAAGCTGCCTTTGCATAAAATGAAGGCGTGTCAGAAAGAGTGTGGGGTCAAGTATTGCAGAACGGCCTAATATAATTTCCAAGTAAATGGAATAGATCAGCAATCCAATAGATTAGTGAAGGGACCAATAGAAACAGCTACGAAGAGGAGGATGGATGCGGAGAGGAGTATTGGACACCGTGCGGACCTTTCACACTGTCATTAATCAATCCAAACAATGCACTCAAATTTCTCTGATGAGAGTAAGAGAAGCAGGCACAAAGTTGATTCCAGCGTGGTTGAGAGAGTTAATAGAAGTGGGTGAATGAGCTAATGTCTAGCATGAAGGTGTAACAAAATCAGTAAGGGCGTATCAAGGTCAGTCTATCCAAATGTAAAGGTCCTTGTCAAGTGAAGGTGAGAGGGAGTTATGTGGTTTTGAAGAATGGTCAGACATGGAACAGGAGAGCAGCTGTGTATCTGAGGGGCAGAGTATGCGTGGACTCTGTTTGAGAGGGCGGCAATTGTAGTAGAGCTATGTTGGCGAGTAACAGTGAGGTTAGAGCCGATCAGATAGTCAAAAGGGAAGGTAGCGTTTTCAAGGAGGTGGAGGCGATAGGAAAGGGAGTGGGGTGAGTGTAGAGTTCACCGGTCCCCTGAGAACTGATTGTGCAGGGAGGGCTCCGGAAAGATTCAATAACTATATATGGGATTAAAGAGTTTCTTTTACAGTGTGCTTTTACTGCATTCATCATTAAGAGAATTATGGAGTGACTAAGTATCCCTCAGAACCTGGGAAATCTATTAGTTTGCAGTGACAGTTGGTTCTGTGGGGGAGGTTATATTTCTTTAACAGAAACATTAATCAGTCACAAACATTCTTTGTGACATGGCAAATCAATTGCATCTTGATCTGGACAAAATAATACTTTAAGACACTAACAAGAGAGAGTTTGTAAGAACGTATATTATCAATCATATATCGTAAAGTGATGTAAACAATAACAAGTCACAGAAACACACAGGACCGTTAAGAGACATGTACAGTAATGATAATGAAAAAATGGGAGTACACAAAAAATGAAGACTTAAACACAATTGTCACATACAATGATACAAAAATTACATATATGATTCTTTTTAAGGTGTTCCAAAGAAACCGATGACTAAACAAGCAGATGTCCTTTTTAAATTGGAAATGGAAATAGCTTGGCAGGATTGGGAAAAGCTTGCCCGTCTGGCGTGTGCGATTTTCAGCAACAAATGTGCCGTTAACAGGGTGTTACAGTCGAATGAATTTTCCTGTGGCAAGGTGATTAGCTGGTACGAGAGGCCTCGGCTACCACCTGTCACTTCGAATACAAAATTGAAGCCTAGTAAGGTGATTGACGACCTCGAGCCCTGACGAAATTGCCGCTAAATCAACAGGCAATGAAACATGTTGGCCCAGCCTGATTTGGTCTGCAACATGCAGTTGTTTTTTAATCTTGAGTAAACTCACGAGATTTGAATAAAAGCATCTTGTGGTATACGTGAGTTATAACTCAATTTTCATTATAGAAATATTTTCTATTTCATGGGGTCTGTTCTTTTTGTGATATATACACAAAATACTCTTTTCACCTTTACTGCTCGTATTAGACACTTTTTTTGTTTTCACAGTCGAGATGGCCACCAATGATGAGAAACGTGGGCATAGCTGGTGAGAACCAACCAGTAAGCTCTTTGGTGTTGCGCACGTGAGGTGCCATCTCTTCTTCACACAATTTTTTAACACACCTGATTATTTGGGGGTATATTTCGGGTGAAGTGACGGATAAACCCAAGAGTGAATTTGTTTTTAAATATTGAGAATAGGGCAATGAGGATTGATAAAATTGAAACTTTTCATAATGGGGACAACAAGTTGTAGACCCATGTTCAATCCTTTACATTTAAAGTGAGTTTAGCCCTGATCGGTCAGGTCTTGTTTTTGATTGTGATGTTCGAGTGGAGGGCGACCTGATTGATTTTCCCTCTATAGCTCCTTATTGTGGGTAGGATTGGGGAGCACCAACAATTATCGTCGATGTTTCGACCCTTTACTTGTGTAATTCACAATCATCACCCCGGGCCTTCATCAGCACTGAGCCAAGAAAACAGCCTGTGATAATGGTGAGAAGTAGCCTCAACTGTAGGTATCTAGATCCGAAAATTTGTGGTATTGTGAGGTAAAAATAGGGCCCAAATTATTCTGGTCTGAGGCACCTGGGAACCGTGTTTAGACCCCAATCCTGAGTTTTAAAAAACTATAAATATATAAAAACTTGTTATTAGACATCATAATGCGCAGATGCCCAAAGATATTAGATGACAGTGTGATTAGACAGATCAAGACTCTTATTCAAGAACATTTGCATACCATTAAATCTATATGTAACAGTCTGATTGGAAAGCTCAAGGCTTGTATGTAAAAACATGCGTGCACCATTAAACTAATAGCACCTACAGTCAGCTGGCAAATAATTTTCAAAAATACCATATAAGCATCTTAATAATTAACCTTTATTTGCATAGCTAGAGTGAGTCTGGAAGCAATAGGTAGAACTCCACATCTCAAACGGAGACAATCAGAAACATAATAGACAATGAGATTTGGGGGCCATTTATTTAGGCGGTCCACCCGCCCAGGCAAATGACCGCCTCCCATATTTATAAATCCCTGCTTGAGGGGCACGGATCTCTATGCCTGCAATTACAACATCAAAGTGACGAGTTAGCCGAAAGGCTGATGAATTTACTGTGCAGGTGTCATCTGTTCTTGGCCCTCTTGGAAAAGATTTTTAAAAAGAAACCATTTTTCAGAATTTGCTTTTTGGAAAAAATTGCTCTTACGCACAGAGACTCTCCTCCCTGTGCATGAAAGCTATTATGTTATTTGTTTTCCGGTCCCGGGCGGCAATGCTGGGAAAAGGAAATGTAGAGGGGGCTGCCCCAGCTGAGGTGGAGCTGGGCGACCACCACTATCTTCAGGTGGGGCAGTGGCGGAAGGGCTGCGCCCTGAAGCCCCACCAATGAAAGCCATGCAGTTCCCCAACTCTCACTGGTGCAGGGGAACAGCAAGATTGACGGGGCAGGTGAGCTGGCAGTTTTTGGCAGGGCAATGAACCGCTAATTTATATTGTCTAAATGACATTCTTGTTCCTTCTAGCCTTGAATGTATCAGAATGCAGACAAAACCACATAAGTGCATCTTGGGTTTGGAGCAGCGCAATTTAGGCTCCACCCTTACACGTCACAGAAGCGTAATACTTATGTTCCATTAGCACAATATACTCTGTGTGCCTTAACTTTATTAACGTGGAAGTGAAGCATTCAAATGTACTTCTGAAATGTATTCAATGTAGAAAACTAGAGTCTTAAAAATGTGTGCATATTAATGTTTAGTTTAATCATGAAGTCATGTGGTTCTCACATATATTTACACTCGTGTTTCAAGTTTCACTGCATTTGTTGAAAGTGCATTTCATATTTAGCCATGAACTCATTGTTCTACTTTGCATTTATTCTTGTTGATTTTATTTTGAAGCTGTACTTGCACATATAATCATGTATTCGAAGTGCACATTACAAATGTTTAGTTAAGTTAACACAACTAGGCCTATGTCTTAACATAGGATATATTTCTGTTTGCTCCGCATGTAATCTTTTCCTTTGCAGGTGCGCTTTCATGATTTAATAGCTAGAGAAAGGAGTATTATATATTAGAGATAATTAGACTTGAGAAGAAAAATCAACAACGGGATGATTTAATGAGCAGAAGAACCCTCCTATTCATCGCTTATCAGGAACGGTGGGCATGGACGTCAATTCACCAAAATGCCAGGGGTCGTGGAAGTGACCTCACATGCCCCTTGACCTTCACTTTCACTCACACATGCTCACACATAAAGACGCATTCACACACATCCTCACACATACACACACTCACACATGCGCACACACTCTGCATACACACACATTCACACACATACATAAACACACTCAAAACTGCAAGCACGCACACAACATACATACATTTAAACGCATTTTTGAAACTTACATCAGCTGCCAGGGAAAGTCATATTCCAGCTATTTGAACTACATTTTTTATTAAACTAATAGCGAATAATGTAATATTATTCACTATGAGCATAATAAAAAATTGCAAAAAAGCAAGGAGAGTGAAGTCCCCACTGATGTCCATAAGGACGAGCTGCTTCTGTTCTGGTACTGCTTTTGCCACTGCTGATGGCAGGGGTCGCAAAGTCAGTTCCAGGGGTCAAAAGGGGCATGCCAGGGGTCGCAGTGGTGACCCCTAAATGATGTCTATGACAGTGGGAAATTCAAGCTTGCCAAAGATATCCGAGTCATGTGGGATGGGAAAGTTTGGAGATGTATCTGTGTGTTTAATTTGCATTCAAATTTTTAGCAGTTAGAGCAGATCCCTTCGGACTTTGCGAGGTACAGACCTCTATGCTTCCCTTTTATTCTTGCATGAGTGTGGCTTCATGCTAACGCTAATTTCCCCATTTTAGAAGACTTCTAGTGAAGTCTTCGCCAAGCTGACACCATCCTGCATTTCTAAATCCTCCTGAGACCTTTTATTTCAAACCATCTTTATTCTAGGGCCTCACTAGATGATTTAGATTCTCTTCATATTTAGGAAGGAGGAGCGGAGTATCTTGAAAGAACTCCAATTCCAAATCCCTGGCTTCTGTATTATTCTGTCATTATTTTATGCTTCGTGCTATTGAATCGGAATCGTCTTCAACGCCTTAATTTATTTGTCATTATTCTTTACATTTACAACATGGTCTTGATTTTTGCATTTACTGGAATGATTATTAATTTGTAATAAACCCACTTACCTTTAGTTACAGATTCCTGGTCCTTATTGTGTGGCCAAATGGGTCAACAAACTTTAAATTGTTCATTTGAATGTTGACTCCCTTGTGCCTCTCAGTCAACCAGAAAGATCTATTAGGTGAGAAATGGTAACCACTTCCTGCGCGCTCCTAGGTTAAAGAGTCCAAATTAAGATCACCAATTGGTTTAAATATGGATTTAACATTATAGATGTTTTTACTCAACTACATTATATTACACATAGATTACGTCCACCCATCAATGCATTCAGAATTCAATATTTTCCGAACATGCTACCAAAAAAATACCAATAATTTATGAACTCCAGCAGTTCTCTGGCTTTCTGCAGATTAAATTACAGGTTGTTGGCATCCAAGTTGAGACTGTTATAGAAAGCTGGTGAAGATAAAGACGGGATTGACAACTTAAATAGGTTTTGTTTTCTGGTTGAAACGTAAGAAACTGGATGAATATCAGATAAATGGTAACAATGAAGGTTTTTAATTTTTAAATAACCTGTAGATTATTGATTGACTGGTGAGGAGCTATTTTTCTATGTCAACCGTACAGGATTGAATGGCCTCGGTACAGCACTGTTGGAAAACGAGGCAGCATCTGTGAGGCCTGCACAAATAACATGACTACATTTGTCCTTCACTGGGAACCAAACACCCAATTGTAGTGCCTGACTCTCAGAGGGTAGAGTTGCAGAGCAGTCTGAGGCTTACTCAAGGGAGGTGGTGTGGGCTAGTAATCGCCATTTGCAGGTGCGCAGAAATAACACTCAATAATTGATTGTCCAGTCTGTACTTTGCTTTATAAAAGTAAGAGTACATTTATTAAACACACACACTACTCAATACTATGCACCAATTTACAAATATACATAAGCTGTTGGAATTACTTTGTGACATTGCATAACATCTCCACCCCTCCCGAAAGAGGGGGTGGGGTCTAGTACCACCACTCCCATGTATGCACATCATCTTGCCCCCAATGCAGTTAGTTGAACATAACCTGGAGCGAGGGCCCTGCGCACTGGCACCATCCCAGTGGCGACCCACCCCATTACCTCAACATGCATTAAAAATAGGTTCACCTGCCCTAGTGACACATAACCCTGACTGAGCATCTTATATTGACCATACAGTATGCACCCCTACATCTTCAGGGCTACCAGTCTGGATTGTTCCTCACTTAAGCGCAGCAGCAAGAATACATGTTTAAGCATTACTTTAGAATGACAGTACTCATCACATTTGTGGATCATTAGAATGCATTGCAATTACAGCCCCTAAAGGCATCACAGATGAAATCACAGGATTACGCATATACAGCCAGACACCCTAGCAGGAATGTCTGGCAACATAACCTCACTTTGCTTATGACATCACCTTACACAGGTACTTCACCTTACACATGTGACCTTCAGTCCCTCTAAAAAGAAATAACCGGGTGCAATTACACCTCTTCACCTCCAGGGGATGCCCTTCTCCAGACATCCCCAACTCAGCCCTTCACTCCATTAGGCACTTCTCAATACACCCTCAGCTGTAGAACAAAAGTTCCAGCCTGGAAGGTGTTACATGCAAGCTGAGCCCTTGAGGGGTTATTCTATTCAAGTCCCCATGTGACTCGTGGTGGGACTCCTCTTCGTGCTGGGGGGGAGACTGCGCTTCTCCAGCAGCTTCCCCAGCACCTTTGCACATGTATGGTGGTGACCCCGCTCTCCTGGGGCCACCACAAGCCGTGAAAACGCTGTGTTGCCCTTGCAGGCCGGTCCTGGCCTGCAAGGCATTATGGGCATATTATAGTAGCGGGTCCCCCGCTGCTTCGGAGGGAGCTGCGATCGCGCTGCGGCTTCGCTGCATCTCCAGCTCTTGGTGGGGGGGCCCGGACCCCCAGGTGAGTAAATCGGCTCGGGGAGCCCACCCCCGGCCGCTTATGCCGTTTCTCGGGGGCCCGGTCCCACCCAGGCCCCTGGCTCCTCCTCCTTGCTTCGGGGAGCCCCGGGGTCCCCACACTGCACCATCCTTGGAGAGCAGCCCGGGGAGTCCACCCCCGGCTGCCCCCGCCAGCTCCCCGCCCGGCCAGCACCCTCGCGTGCTGCCGCGGGAGCCGGCTGGTCTCTTCTGGTCTGCCCGCTCCGGTGGGCAGACACGGCGATTTCTGCGGGTCCGCCTGGACCTCGGGGGACTGCGACGGCACTCCCCCTCCTTCCTCCTCACACCGGGGCCCGGAAATGGGGTCCCGGACCCCCGGACATCTTCGGGGCGCGACGGCGCTCCCCCATCCTGGACACTTCGGGGCCCGGGGATGGGGTCCCGGGCCCCTCCTCCTTCTCGCGGGGAGCGCGCCGGCGCTCCCCGTCTTCGGCTGTTTTGGCGGGGGCCAGGGTGGGCTCCTGGTGCCCCGCTTGGGGGTATTTTCACGGGGAGCGCGACGGCGCTCCCCGACTTTGCTTCGGGGCCCGGGGATGGGGTCCCGGGCCCCTCCCAACCTTTTCGCAGGGGCGCAACGGCGTCCCCCCGTCTTTACTTCTTCGGGGCCCGGGGATGGGGTCCCGGGCCCCTGGGCACCACTTTGCGGGGGGCGCGACGGCGCTCCCCCGTCTCCATCTTCGGTGGGGGCCAGGGTGGGCTCCTGGTCCCCCTGCAGGGCCTCTTCACGGGGGGAGCGCGACGGCGCCCCCCCGGCTTTACTTCTCTTTGGGGGGCAGCCCCCGGGACCTGACCCACCCCGGGGGCATCTCTGAGACCGGCGGCGGAGCCCCACGTGCTTCGTCGTCGGTCTTCTTAGGGGTCAAAGGTCGCCTACCTTCCGGGGGGCCATATCTCAGCCCCTGGGGGTCCGATCTGCCCCATTTTCGCGTCTTCTTGCTCCTGGTGGCGCCCCCCAGCCACTGGGAGCACTCTCCTTCGCCCTCTGGGTCTCTGAGAGGGGGGGATTCAGCAGGGAGCTGTCTTCACTGGCTCCCTGTGCCAGCCTTTCACCTGGCTCTCCTCCTGGGCCTCTCTTCTCCCTGCGCAGAGGCCCCGGCTTCTGCGCACCGGTCCTGGGTTCTTCTTCTGGCGCTGGTAGGGCCCTGGGGGGCAGTCAGGGGGTTCCTCCTTCCAACTGCCCATTGCCAGGCTCCAGCACCTTCCGCCTCAGCAGACCACACCCCAGAGAGAGCTTCTCTTCCTGTGCAAGCACTTTTTAAAAGTTGAGTAGGGGGCTGGCAGGAAGTCTCTGTTGGTCCTATCAAACAGCGACACATCACTTCCCTGCCCCTGCTCCCTCCTTGTCCAGCCTCTGGGCTGGTTCAAAATGGCGTCATCCAGGGTCTCTGGCCACATGGTCTCTGAAACAAGAGCCCTTCCCTCCTTGGTGCAGCCTGGTACCTGGCACCAGTGATAGCTGCTGATGGATGGGCCTGTAGCCCCACCCATCTTCTCTTCGTGGAGAGGAGGCCTTAGCTTGTGGGAAAAAAAGGTTATCAATCCAGCCAGCTGAGGTCAGCCCTCAGCCTGGCCCTGGTTAGACTGACTCAGAGAAATGTGACATTTCTGGATGACCCAAAAGCAGTACAAATATGACTTTGGACTCTGCAGAATACTTCTTCTCACACCCGTTACAGTGGACTTTAGTGCGTGTCTGGAATCTGTAGGCCTTAGGAAAGTGACACTAGCCCATGGGCTCCACTTCCCCATAGGGGAATAATGAAGTGAAAAACACTGTCAAACACACTGACTTACACTGGCATGTTTCTTCCCAGTGTATAAAGCCTATTCCATGTCACCACCCAATTCTGCATAAGTCCTGCCACACCATTCACTTTGTAGCTGCTCCTGGACTGCGCACGCCAGGAATCTCCCCTGCGCAGCCCCTACACGTGTGCACACGCATGTACACAGGTGTCTGCATGTAACCAGCCCGGTGCCCCGTACTCCAGCTGCTGCGCAGCGGCCTAGTCAAGCCAGGGGACACCAGTAAAATCCACATGCAGTCTCTTTCATCATGAGTTCCCTGTGGGTGAGTCCCAACTTATGAGGCTCTCCCACAGTAAAAGCTCAACAAATAGGTGCTCAAAAAGCGAAAAATCTGGGCGGCCCATAGTGTCAGAACCACCTTCTAACAAGCACAAACCGCAAACATATTTTTTCAAATATGATTCATTTAATACAAAGCATATTATTAAAACTAGTAAAATCTATAAGACAGAACTAGTACTAGGTATAGGCAATGTTAGCCAGCTGCCTGTGGTGCCACCATCTATTCAGAAGTATTAAATTTGGCCAGTTTCACAGAACAGTGGGGAACAAGAAGTCACATTGCCTCGGACAGTGGAAACCCTAGCACTTTCAGCTGCACAAGACGGTTCACTCTATTTGCAAAAGATATAGCCTGTGACACTGCTTTTTAGGTCTCGCGTGGAGTGGCAGCGCATGCGCTGCTCGCCTCGCGAGATTTATTGCAGATAAGTACTTTGTGAAAAGGGCTTGAAGCCCCGCCCCTTATTCCCATTGGCTCGCGTCACCGTTTATGTTAAACGGTGGGCTGCCATTGGGAATAAGGTTTCTAGGGTGCCTCCTTTTCGCTTTTTTGCCCGGCCCATCCGGACTGGATCGCCTGCATTACAGCTGTCGTGACGAAGTTTCTTATCAGAAGCTTCATCACGCTGCCTTGCACGCGCCAGTCCGGCTCTCTGATTGGGCCGGACAAAAAAGGAGACATGGCGCCGCGTGTTTATTTTTGCATCTCGCTTTCACAAGCGCATGCCGGGCGAGCGCTTGTTTTTATTTCCAGTGGGCGCCGAGGCTGTTGTCAGACAGAGGATTACACGCAAGTCTTGACAGGCGATATGTTCACGGAATATCAATACTCCGAAGCAGAAGCGCGCCAGTCACAACTTGCTGCCTTTCTTATTTTGCGTTTATTTCAAAGTGCTTCAGCACCCTAAGAACCCTGACACTCCACACCTAAATGTCTGACGCGTTAAAATTCGTTTTGACTTCAAACAGTACAACTGAAAGACGGTTCGCAGGAGGAACACGCCACCCGTTGGGCGTTTCACGGGTGAGGACGTAAGGTGCAGAGTTCTGCCCTTGGACACGAGCATCTCAAGACGCAGTTACAGAACACAAGAACGGTCCGATTTACTGGCCATCTCTGCCACCCTTCCAGCGACTCCTTTCTTTCGGCATGAATGGCCGCATCTAGGTCCTGATGAAATGCGTGCTCGTCCCGTCGCCACTAGTGTTAGCACAACTACATCACACCAAGCCCAGAATGCAGCGTTTCCACGGACCTTGCACAGCAGTGACGGTTGTGCAGCATGGCCAGGCCAAGTAACATGTATGTATGTATGTCTGCATGGATGTATGCATGGAAGGATGGGTGGTCTGCACTGATGTATGTATGTGTGGCTGGATGGATGGATGTATTTATGTATGGATTGATGGGTTTGGGTTGGGTGGGTGGGTGGATGGATGGATGGATGCGGCATCTGTAGTGCATGAACGTAGCCGACAGCAGGGCGCTGAACGGTGTCAAAACACCGATATTGTCAGTCAGTGATTGGAGGGACTGCTAGTTTCTGACACCGAGAGGGGACTGGCGCTGTGTTGTGACGTAGTGTTCGTTAAAAAGAAGCGCCGCACCACCGTCAGGTCGGTTCTGACGGACACAGGATGCATAGATGGAGATATTTTTAAGACGCCGCTGCTGCTATCCCCAGCTCAGAAAGCAGATTAAGGGGGCGTTTATGTACACCAAAGACAAAACCCCTGCGTAATACGAGGGAAAGTGAATGTGTGGAAAAGGCATCTGTTCCCATGAGGGCTTTAGGCTCGGAGAGCGCTGGGGTCGTGGCAACGTAAACCTGGTGTCCCTTGGACAAGTTACTCAAGTCCACATCAGTCTACTTTATTTAAAGCGTGCGCCATGGCACCAGAGCATCTCTCTAACTGTTCTTCCGACCACCCCCCAATGTATATATACATCCATCAATCCATCAGTCCGTCGACACACAAGCACACATACACACAACATTCATGATGCTGTCTTTTAAGGTGTGCGGCAGTGTTACACTCAGTGTTCGGCTGCTTACTTGCTGTAATATAAAATGTTCACAAGAAACAAGCCCTTGATCAGGCCGTTTTAATGTATGCACGAAAAATAAAGTATATGGTTCAGTCACAACGCTGAAGTGCCCACTGTTCGCCGGGGTGTGTGTGGGGGTGGGTCGAGGGGGTCGGGCGGAGTGGCTGGAGGAGGGGGGTGGCATCAGGCTGAGCAGTTGAACCACAATCATACGTCCACTCCGATGGCCCTCGGGATGTTCTGCAGCGCCACGAGCCATTGTTTAGTATCATTAGAGCTGCCATTTCCGGTGGGCGGGGGATGGGCTCGACGACACATCTACTTCAGGGAGTCTGTTTTATAGGTGGCCTTTGGCACTTTCTCTGCACGCTTGGGAGCTCCTGGCACAGATGCACAAGATGACCGGAAGAACGCCCGCTCTGTGCACTAATACTGCATTCGCCAGGCCTAGGCAGCTGCATCACTCGGTGCCGGGCTCTTGTGAGACACAGAGTCCTGTGGTGTGGTGGGGACCCTGCTCCTTTATTTTTTAGGTCTCGCCTGAGCCAGCGCGCATGCGCTGCTCTGGCGAGACTTTTAGTAAGCGGGTTTTGGAAGTGCAAACAGTGGCTTTTGCGCGTGCACGCTCGCGTGAACGCAGGCTAGTCGCCATATGGCTTCCCTCGCCATCTGGACGCTCGCGTGAACGCAAGCTGGTCGCCAGCAAAAGCCACTGTTTGCATTTCCAAAACCCGCGATTACTTTCACTTTCACGGCCGTGTCAGTTTCACGGCCGCGCGGCCATTGCTTGTCTTAATTCATTTTCTGCTGAAGCTAGGTTGTTTTTTACTAAATTATCGACTCTGCACGTCTTTTTCCAATAGTTGATGGAGTCCGGCGTGATTTGATCTGGCCTACACCTTAAAACCGGGCATACTTTACTGTTCGTTCCTAGTCTTTAAAGCCTTTTCAACTTTGACCTTTTTCCAATCCCTTCCTTCCTTCAGGCGAACATCAGCACAGGCCACCAACCCCCTTCACAGGCAGCTGTCGATGCAGACGGAGTTCCCCTTGTGCATAACTTGTTTTGCTATTTATACAGCGCTTTGATACTCAGACAGGTCGTGTTCGCGCTATATAAAACTCATTCAATAAATTAATTTGCCAAGCAGTTTTTTTTTCTTTCTAAATGGCCCTGAGAGGAGCTTGAGAATTCCACGCAGTGGCCCCCCTCTGCTTTCGTTCACCTCCGTCCGCCAGCCATGTACATGTCGGGTGTCTTGATTGTGGGCAGAGGAGCTGATATTTTGAAGAACGACCCGTTCCTCCGAAAAGGTTACAGGGCACTCCACAAGCAAGGCCCTCCTAGCGTTTGTTCCTTAGAGAAGTTCACTCTGCTCACCCTAGAAACCAAACCCATAGTTGTGTTTGTCCCTTTAAATCCAGCAGCATTAGCACACCAAGAGCTCGGCATTGTCTTTTACATCACTACTCCAGTCTGGCAGTGTCCGTTTTAAGGTTCCTTGTCGCAGACTACACCCCAGCTAGAGCAGCAGAGCGCCTTGTCATAAGGCCGAGATGTTTACAGCAAACCAGTGATAATCGGATATGCGTCAACATTCTAGTAACAAGCATTGGCATAGCCAATAGGTCTCGCCTTTGGGACCTTGTAAGTTAAAAAAAAAACCTGAAGTATAAGACTTCACGTTTACATTTACTTCGTATTTAGGATGCAGTAAATGTAAACGTGAAGTCTTACACTTCAGTTTGTTTTTTTTACTTACAAGGTCCCAAAGGCGAGACCTATTGGCTATGCCAATGCTTGTTTTTTATCCCACCACAACATTCATTAATTTGTCTTCAAGGCACTTGTCGTCGTCAGGGGTGTGATGTCGTGCTAGTTACGTCTAAAAACCAATCACCTGAGGCTTTATTACTCTATATTGGACCGAGTGAATATAATGTGCATGGAAGGAACAAAGCACAGGCTTTCGCTTGACAAAGACTCCACTGTGCCACTGTCATCTAAAGCAGTCTATGTTTTAATGGAGTACAAAAAACTGGAATATAACTATCCCCGTCAGCTCAAATAAGGAAAAAACTATTTTAAATGTGAGCCGTGTGCCTGCTCGTGTGTTTACGTGAGAGACAGTGTGTGTGTATGTTGCATGTGTAAGCACGAGTATGTGAGTGAAAATAAAAGGTAAAATGGCATTTGGTGTCGCTTCCGTTATTCCTGGCTTTTTGATTTGATTGATTTGATTTGACTTATTTGTTAAGCGCACGAATACCGAGGCGTCTTGGCGCTGGGTGAAAGACAACTGGATTGCACTGATTAAACTGCCAGTTTGGGAAAGAGCCAGGTCTTTATTAACTTCCTAAAAATAGTCCTATTAGATTGTAATCTGAGCTGAATTTGGTGAATTGAGGTCCATGACTGCTCTCAGGGTACTTTGTGCCTTGGAGGAAGGGATGGTTGAGGCGCTGTTCTCACTTCTCAGGGTATTTTACCACTGGGAGAAGGGATACATGAGGCGCTGCTCTCAGTGTACTTTGTGCCTCGGAGGAAGGCATGATTCAGGCACTGCTTTCAGGGTACTTTGCCACCGGGAGAGGGAATAAATTAGGCGCTGCTCTCAGGATATTTCGCCCAGGGGAAGGGACGAATTAGGCGCTGCCGCTACGCTAAGTTAATGGTATGGTAAGTTAATGAAGTGGATGGACCAAATGCTGATATCAGTGTATGATCCTTCAAGGCGGAAGTGGTCAGGTGCGGCCCTCAGGATGCGCCTTACCTTAACTGATAGCAGCACAACTTTCAGTTGAGTCTGTTAATTGAGTGCTGTGCCATACTAAGAGTGTGTAAACATACATAGCGCCTTTCTAAATGTATTCTGTCATATGTTATGTTTAAAGTCACATTGTTTGGCTCACTAAGGCCCTCGTTCTCGCTCTCCAGTGAGTCACCACAGGGCTCTGCCACCCCCCCCCCCCCCACACACACACACACTTTTTTTTTTACTTTAATAAGCGCGGCGCCGTCTTCACGGACACCGCGCTATGCAATGCAATAGGTGTTGCTTTTGGTATTGTAAATAACAATGCCTTTTAATTTTTTTAAAGGCATTGCCATTTACAATGTCAATAGCTCAAAATAATGTCATTGCGAGACCTATTGCATTGTAAATCCATCCGCGAATGTGCCTCATCGTCCTGTCAGGGGTGTAAGCACTATATAAATTCATATATTATACACCTAACGCCCCCAAAAAGCTTTTCGCTTCAGATGAGCGGGTGTGCGGGGGCTTCAGCCAAGGTGAATAGTGAGCCTTTTTCTGCAGGGTGGGTGGGGTTGGCTTGGACATGAATGTTCGTTGTACTAGGGGTGTGTTGTAGAGCTTGGATGCATGTGCTTCAAAGTGCCTGTCTTCAGTCGAGCCCAGTGTGTTCCGGGGGTCTATGCAGGGAGAGCATGCAAGGCTCAGGCTGCAGTCACTGAGGTACTGGGGGGCTCAGATGGATGGATCAGAGGGTCTGGATGGGGTCAAGGGAAGCTGGCCTACTCCTTTCAGCCTCACAGAGAACACGTTCTAGGACTTCAAGCACTGATGTTCCAGAGCACTATGAGGCAAGAGCTTTTACCTTTCCGAGGCACAGAGAGATTGGCGTGTAAAGTCTGGTGTTAGTTACTGTTACACTTGAGTATGTCTGCAGCACACCACGCGCATTTCCTCAGCCTGAGACTGGTGTTGGTGCACCGGCACTGGTTTATGGTGAGTGTGGACAGGTGGAAGGTAAGGTCTGGTTTGTTTGCCACTGCATTAACTCTAGTAGGGTTTCACAGTGGTAACTTTCATGATGCTTCCTAACACCATGCATCAATGGCGGAGGCAGGTTTCTGGTGCATGTGTTCCCTTTCCATATGTATGATCCACGGAAGAGTTAGCTGTCAGCCTAGGACCGGAAGAAGGTCCCACCACCACCTATGATTCTCAGGCCATGTAACTAAGACAGAGCAGAGCTTCTGTGTACAGCCCTCTCATGAGCGGGGCGTGGTTCATGGACGTCTATTCACCAAAATGCCAGGGGTAGCGGAAGTGACGCCACACACCCTTTGACCTTAATAACATCCCAGGAAGTGACCTATGACCCCTAACTTTATCAGAAAGTGATATCACAACCATAACCCTGATGATTCTCCAATAATTGACATTGCTGAAGTTCCATAATAACTGAATGATTAATATAACTTCCGTTGTCTGTTTTAGATGCCTCCTATATTAGGGTGTGATACGATCTCTGAAAGTGGTGGAAATTAACACGTGCCCTTATTTGTAGTGAACACGTGAAGCGAGGGAGCAAGACCTCTTCTACAAGAGCTCATGAGGGTTGTTACCCGAGAACATGTAGAACAAGCATTAAAAATGCAATAGGTCTCGCCTTTTATTAAGTTAAAGCCATTTGCTTTGCTATACAATACCACTAGCAAAGCAAATGGCTTTAACTTAATCAAAGGTGAGACCTATTGCACTTTCAATGCTTGTTCTTAGCTACCACCAGGACACATTTCTCCCTTGTAGCTCATTGAATATACTAGCAAAGTGAGATTTTCCGCAAGCTCCTCTCACTACTGTTCATGTGCAGCTGTGACAGCACTTTTGTCTGCTTAAGCGATCAGGACGATATGATCAGATTTCTAGAGCCAGTAGGTGTTTTTTCCGGTGTTGAAGAACTGAAATGGGACACCACCCCCTGCATCCATCTACCCTGAGAGAAGAACTAATATGATCTACATTGAAGTTGCCTCATGTTGTGGTATGCTAGGAGACAGTTGTAAGTATGATGTCTGAGTTATATACCTTATTTACTATCATGATTTCACCAAGGTCTTAAAACCGATCCAATGTAAAATCTAATGCATTTCAAAAAATTGGATATAAGTTCAACTTCATGACCCTTAAGACAAAATGTGGCTGTTTCAGGTGACCAAGCCTGGGTGCCACCGTCTCATATGGATCGACACCTGTATTGACATGTTGGTGGCTTGGGACAGCTCAAACCCTGACATTTTTATTAGACTTTGATTTGCCCTTCTCCCCTATTTGCCAGTCATAATGTACAACCCAGGAACTCATTGCTGGCAATAGAATTGAAAACAATATCTCTGGGGAAGCACTGCGCTGTCAGAGGAAGTGATGCTGAGCCTGTTAAAGCAACTAATATTCAGAGCATTTCTTTGAGATCAGAGCTCAGTTTTAAGGTATGGAGGATTCTTGCATCTTCAGTGAATATTCTGGGATAAAGATGTAAATTTCAGGACTTCTATGATCTGAGCAAAAGCAAAAACAGAAAGAATTTAGAGGATAAATGAGGATGGTAGATTCACACAGTCCGGGCCCCAGCATGTTTGGATAAAGGTTTGTGGTGTCACATGGCTAGGATAGGCCCAGGAGGTAACACTGCCATTTTACATGTACACGTTTCTAAAGTTGCCTTCTTTTTCCACATCATGACTTTTGACACACACTTGCTTATGTGACAGTGCAGGATTAGTTTCTCTGAATCCACATTGCTTACAATTCCATTTCATAAGTACACTATCATGACACCTCGAACACTCGGTGCAAGGCCTGAACATACATTGTGCAAATGTTGTAGTTTATTATTCATCCATAAGACGACAGTGCTATCACAGAGACAATAAACAACGTCAGCTCGGCTGAAGCCTCGAACGGAAGCATGAATGCTGTTGTTATAAATACACATGCATTTCCGTACTCTAATTAGAGGTGCACTTGTCTTGTGGCTCATGGTCTCCTGGCAGGTCTGGCTACGTTACCACGCCTGGCTGCCATGATGACTCTTGCGCACGTTACTATTGGATGTTGTTCTGTCGCCCTCTGTTATTGCCAAGTAATTATACAACAGTTTGTATATTCTGTTATTCACCTTTTCTCCTGTTCCCTTTTGGGCTCAGTCTGAACAACAGTTACAAGGTCGAATAACAACTCCCTGGTTTCTACTGATTTGGCCCGTCCCTCACACCTAGACATAACACTTGTACAGCTGCCATTGAGAAATTAGTGGGCTTTTAATAATGCGCTCGCTTGCTCTAAGGAAGCACTTGGAGACGACCTTTCCAGTGAGAAGAGCTGTGATTGTTTGCTGATGTAGTTTTGCATCAAGAGACTGAGGTATGGGGGTTCGCTAGTCAAAGCCCAAAGGTCTTCTATTATTATTATAATAAACTGGCTTCCAGCACGGGGAGGGTGGTAATGTTAGTTAGACATATATCCACTGCTTTATGAGATGCTTTCCCCGTTCGTATTTTATGGAGTAGTAACTATGCTGATTATATTGTTCTTATGTATTATGCTACTAGTACGGACACGTGTACTGTACCTTAGAGCACGTAAGTTGAAATAAACATTTTAACCTATACAGTGTCTCTTCATACGCATGTTGTGGACAGGTACGAATGTGACGAAAGAGTGTTCTTGCCTCTGCGAGTCCTGAGAGAGAGATACCGTGTTCTGGGTTGTCTAAGCATTGGTACATTGGTGCTAATGGGACGCTAAGGCTAGTTGGGTTGGGGTTTTGGGTGCTAAGGTTTATGGTTGGCTCACCACTATATTCCGAAGTCCTATTATCCTGTGCATAGCTCTGTATGTGCAGAAACCTTATGACACACTCTGCTGTCATTGCGAGGCCATCGCTATCATCAGCGTTTCAGCACAGCTGATTCCGGTTTACCCTCTGCGAGGTGGAATGTCCAACTTGTGACCAAGACGGGGACCTACATACCTTGCCTACTGGTAATGGGGATTTAGATCATTCAGTCGGGGATTCTTGGCAGAACACCCACCCTAGGCAACTAGGTTAGGGAACGTATAGTAGGAGTACACTATACACAGTACTTATATGCCAGCATATATACACTGTTTTAGCATGATGGTGTGTTGTATTCCTCTTAGGGTATCCGTATATAGGTTTTCCTGTATCATGTCCTTATATAGGCACATTTCGCCATGCCCTTATATAGGCATAAAATCCCAGTCCTTATTTAGGCATTAAACCGTGCACTCCAAATACAGGCATGGTCTCCGACATCCATCCACCCTAACGTCACAACGAGTTCTTGAAGAACAGACCCTTAGGCTTCGGGAGTTTCCCTAGCACAGGACTATTGATTTCTTCAAGGACTCATCTATTATGCATGAACCGTTATACCATAGGGGTTCATTCATGACGTCTTCCGCTGTCCGATTCACGTCAATGCTAACATTCTGAGGTACCTCTCAGGTATAAATATACCTTCCCTTAGCCCTTGTAAACTAGAGGAGACCTCGACTTCAGAGGAGCCCGTTTCCCGGCCTGACGTACTGAGAAGACGCTGTCATCCCTGCACGCAGAGAGTCCAGCTTCCAGTGATCTGACTTCCCTCGCGGGGTGTTGGAGTTCGAGTCTGGCAAGAGATTCCTACCTCTCTCATTCTTAAGGTATGGGGCTGACTAGAACCTAGAGGGACTCTTGGCATACTAGGCATACTAGACTTAACATACTCTTAGTATACCATAGTAAGGAATACTTCACCTACTTCATACCTCTCCCTACACCTAGGTTAGGTTAGGTACATTGGGGTAGAACTAGCTTAGAAAAGCATCGTATGAGTACTCGCATTTTTTAGTCTATGTTATTTATGTAAATGAATATCTACTAAAGATCATGCTAGCGCAGTATTATTTATTTCTACTGCTTACGCTGTACATTATTTATCTTGCATACTGTCTTGTGATCGTAACAACACATTTTACTTACACAAGAAACAAGACTGTTCAATAAATCTTTTATTGAAACGCCCGTCTATTCTTTCTGTGTAACTTTGAAGAAAACTAAGCATGCACGATTGAGCTGAGTGAAATAGTTATCTATTGTTTCCACGACTCTGGGACACGTTCTGATTCTAAAGGGAAACAAAGTTGTCATGTTTTGCAGCTGCCAGAAACTACTCCCTTCTTGTTTGTCAAGGAGTTTCTAGTGGCCTCTGAGCTAGCTGGCACAAGTAATTAAGTTTAATATACTCGATAGGGACATACTGACCATAGTCCTATATCAAACCTATAGGGGATATTATTCCAATGCGCAGAGCCTATTAGGGAAATAGGAGCTACACTACATGGCGCCCAACGTTTGGTAAGGCGGTAATTTAACGCTAGATACTGAGTAACTCAGCCGTGCTTTTTCTCTCAGAGACCCCTACCCATATACTCCAAAAGACGTCTGGAGTGGGCAGGGTTAAGTATCCACCACGGCTACATAGGGAAACACCCTATATATTAGCTGTTTGGTTTGCTCAACGTTGAAGGATACAGTGTTCCAAAATATTGTGCACCTTATCTTTGTTTCCTTGAAACTTGTTATACATTTTTCTAACAACAAAATGCCTGACTCCGAGACTGAGACCAGAAACGGTGGAGCTGCGGCTGATCCAGCCCAAGCAGCAGTTTTTAACTTTACAGGGTTAATTGAAACCGAGGAGGGTGTTATAGACATCCATCCAAACTTAAGAAGAGCCATCACTCTAAAACTCATAAAACATGACCTACCACCAAGAGGCGGTAGAGCAGTTTTCGTGATAGAGGCACACGAATCCTTTCAGACAGAGGTATTCTATTCATGGGTAATATTTCCTGAATCAAATTCAGTAACACACACGTTTCACTTCTACAAAGAAGATGATCCACCAGAGGAATACATTCCTTTCGAGGATATTCAAATTCCATTAACATACCAGGAGCATCAGCTCTGGTTTAAAGGCGCCCTAAAACATCACAGAAACATTACCAGGCTCGGTCCACTAGGTAGACCAGGAGCAACATGGCCGATTCTAGCCGGCTACACACCTCATCCTGAACTTGATATAATGTCGGATGAGGAACTACTTACTCAACTTACAGAGTTAATAAAAATATACAGACAATTGGTCCAATATGTCATGCGGACTTTCACAGTCCAACAACCATTGACACTTCCAAATCAAACTCCCCAACAGGGGAATACACTAAAAATTACACCACAGACTCTATACGCAGTCATGGGTAAAATGCCCACAAAACGTGAGCAAATTCCATTCTGGATAGCTCAAAAAATTACTCAAATCGAAGCAATATTTCCAAATACTAGCCCGTATGAGAAACACAGAATCCTAACAATCAGTTTACCGATGGGGATCACACCACAACTGGAAGACTGCACCACTTGGGGCTCAGTCTTTGCTGCCATCTATACTAAAACACATGGCATTCCATCAATTGCGGTAATACCTGATGTCCTGAAACAAATTCAAAATGAATACGGGGCAGAGCCTGCTCTAAATTTAGGTATGAAATTACTGAAAAATTTCGACCAGGTCTCAACAATAATATTATCTAATATTAAAGGCGAGGCAGCAGCAGTGGCGATCCGCCAAAAATTAAGGGAATTTGATGTTACAGAACATCAAACAGAGCTACCCAGAATTATAGAACAATCTTATGCAGAATTAGGCAGAGATAGTTTGGGTGGAAGACCAGTGAAGCCGAAACTATCTGAAAGTCCTGAGAAGGACTCAATTAAACAAACTCCTACATCTTCTAAAAAGAAGTGGGAGACTAATAAACAACATTCAAACGAGAAACGTTCTCAATCCCGAGGTAGGTCTCCTCAAAAGGAGCCCTCTGAAAGGAGGTATAACCTCAGGAATAGGGATAATTTGAGAAAACATGACAGGTATCAAGATACTGATACACGTTCCTCTCGTCCCTTTCAGATCTCATCACAGACTTCGGAAAGAAGAGGACAATCAGAACATAGAGAAGAACGCGTGAAATCCAAAGAAGAAAAACACGCTACAAAAAATAAAACAAAACCTCAATTCTCCAAAAAGAAGGTAGCAGGTCTAAAGATCAGACATGCCAAGAATACTGAGAACACAACTCAAGAACGGAGAATGGGCCCAGACAATGCTGGACAGTGCAGCAGAAGTCACAATAGCTCGCCAGAACCTGAAGGAACTTCTGGAGATAGTGGACTTGAATGAGTACATTACAGTTGAGACTGTAGACACCAGGGTTAGTACTCCACAAAAGTTATATGAAATAACACTCCGGATGGAGGGAGACATACCTAGACAGGTGAAAGCACTTTTTTGGGAAAGACTATCAAGGGGCTATGACATACTTTTAGCGGAAAAAGACTGGCCACCACAATTTGTCAGGGAGTGCCCACACGGCGAGGACATTATTATGCCTGCCTTCTCCAACCATATTCCAATACACCTAAAATATACTTATGCCAGGAAATGGGCAGTAGCCCAGGCCCCAGCATTATATAAAAATCATGTAGAATGGGATGAGGACTCGCCTCACCATAAAATACATCTGAAACATGAACCTACTGCACAAAGGCAGTATCCAATAAAGCAAGAAGCTAAAAAACAGGTCAGGGAGATCTTAGATCAACTTGAATACCAAGGGGTGATTGAAACATGCACCTCCTCAATGAACAATCCTTTGTTTCCTGTCTCCAAACCAGACAACACCTATCGTCTAGTTTTGGATTACAGACACCTAAACACTTGTTCAAAAACCTTTGCAGTACAAAATGCACATAGCACAGCATTAATGAATAACATTGTGCGTAAAAAATATAAAACCACATTAGACATCTCAAATGGTTTCTTTTGTCAAAACATAGCACCTGAAAGCAGGTACTTAACAGCATTCTCCATAATGGGGACCCAGCGTCACTTTTGTCGACTCCCACAAGGGTTCAAGAACAGCCCAGGTTTATTCTCAGCGAGGGTAACGGAGTTACTACAAATTTATGACAATGAGGCATTGTCCTATGTCGATTACATATATCTGACAGACGATGACCTGGACAAACACTTGAACAGGGTGAACACCATTATACTGGGCTTCGCCTCTGAGGGCTACAAGTTCAACTTTAAAAAGTCCCGAATTGCCCATCTCAATGTCCTATTTCTAGGATATGAGCTTTCAAGTGAAGGCAAGAGCTTGGCAGCTAACTTTTTAGAAAAGTGTGCGCTGCTCCAACCTCCAAAAACGCTAAAAAACTTACAATCCATCCTGGGTTTCCTAAATTTTGGAAGAACATACATTCTAAACTACGCAGAAAGGGTTAAACCTCTCTACGCATTAATCAAACCTGATTTTTCAATCAAAAATTGGACAAACGAACACACAGAAATCTTGCGTTCACTCCAGGCTAACATGTTAGCAACAAATCACTTACAAACACGCGTAAGTCAACGCAATTTGGTGATCCGAATAATTTTGGGTCAATGCGGATTCACCTACTTAACCTTCAATGAGGGTGAGAAAATATCAATTGCATACAAATCTCATTTGTACACACAAGCGGAAATGCGCTTCAGTTCAACTGAAAAAATTCTAACAGCAGTTCAAACCGCTGTAGCAAAAGAAAGAGCCTTAGCCCAAGGGAAACATATTATTGTCGTAACCCCAGTACCTGCTTTACGATAGATAGTTTCAGTTCCCTCTCCCAATCTAGCTTTAAGAGTACGATAAGGGCCAAGCGCTGTAATCTCTTAATAGAAGTACAATGTCAATTAATGCAGAGCATACTTAAAGTATTAAGAATTAAAGAATTATTTTTGGACCCTCACTATAAACTGCTGGGAGGTAATGCGCATTGTTGGTAAAAATCAATTGGAGTATATTGCTGTATTTCCGGAGATTTAAAACAAACTATTAAGGGATTAATGCTTTGTGCTTGGACACTCAGTTTATGCTGTGGGTAGATGGTCTTTATATGTGGGCATTTAATATGAATTACTAGTAGCAAAATCTTTTATCCAGAGAACCTCAATGTAAACTATTAAAAAATTGGTCCTTTATTTCTGTGGAAGTTCGGTTTAAAATCTTGCTAAATTCTAAAGTGTCAATAAAAAGTCTGGGCGATTCGGTGCGACGTATCTGAGAAGGAATGAATGTCGTTTGCAAAGTGCTGTCCAACACATTCCCGGAGATTTACTGCAACATCTAAATAAAGGGACTCTAAGCTTGAAGAAATCATACAAACTCTTTGGTAATTAATAACATACTTCTGAAGGCACAATGAAAACTCTTTGGAAATAAATCCCCTGGGAGGGGTATCTTCCACCAGGTAGTCGGCATGTAAACAATAGGGCAATTATATGTAGTTCTATGCTCCTGGAGACTGCATGTATATTCATTCTGTACTTTCTGGGAGCCAATGTCTGGTTTTAGAAGGCCAGTTCTGTCCTTTTGGCCACTGGTTTTAAAAGCTTGAGGAAAGAAATGGCACCTGCCTAGAGGCTCAAAGTTATCTCATGGAGGGCAAATGTAGTGAACACAACTTCAAACCTTTGGAGACGAATGCTGTATACAAGTGCATGCTTCAGAGACAGAGGCTGCACCTAGACACTCACTGCAAATGGTATTTATTTATTTACAGTTGCATTCCTATATAGTGTGTGCTAAAGCAGAAGGGTAACAAAGCTCTCTACATATGCTTATACATGGTTTTTTAACATAACAGTGGGCAAAACATTAATAGAAACAAAGACGCTAAAGTCCATAATGACATTGCAGAAAACAGCATTAGAAAACATAATGTATCATAATATCCCCGGAGGGAAAAATTTATTTAGATCAAGGTTTTATAAAAGGTCTAGCGGTCCATAGATGTTAACTGTCATCTGTCAGTAGGGCAGGCATAAGGCAAGAAATGCAATGCATACTCTTGGGTGCTCAGGTCTCGCGATGGAAATGATTTACAAAATTGCTGCATTTCTAAAGAGTCAATAGTTTTGAGGACAAAGAGAATAAATACAGTTCGAAACTTAATGCATACTTTTTTTTTTTTTAAAAGCTCATATTCCTGTGGACTTGAATCATATTATTGAGGATGAATCCTATGTAGCTATAGACAAAATTTCATCATTCAGTAGTAGTAACATAAAGACCTTTTTCCACGAGATCTTGGTTTTCTTTGGTCTGTTTGACAGTGGGCTCGTATTTCATGTATCCCATTGGTTGGCATTTGTCAGTCGTCAGCGAGGAGTAAAAGCTTGCTGCCTGGGTGCCAGCCTGGTGCCCGCGGCGCCTGCCAGCTTCCGTCCCTTCGCAGGCAGTGCTTTGTGTAATGGATGTCTGCCCACGGTGCCATCTTCTCTTCCCCATCTGTTCTGCCTCCCCAATTATGCATACTCAACGGAACATATTTCACCGTTATTGCGGCGCTGGGTGAGACACGAGCGATGTAACTGCGGGACAACTCTCCTCGCGCGAAGCCGGCGCACCTGTGCAGCATCTCTGGGAGCGGCCATTTTAAAGACGCATCACGCACGCCCCCTCCTGCCGCAGGAGCTCCTCCGCTGGCCGGAGAGGCGAGGGCAGGCCCGCAGGCTTAAAGGCCACCAGTCGATAAAAGCCATGGCTAAAGACATCAAAGAGCACGAACCAAGCAAGAATCAGCCTTAGTGATGTTTGACGTCACCAAGGCGTCCATAGCAAGCTGTTGTTTCAATTCTACACTAGCAAAGGTGAAAAACAGAAACAAAGACCCTTTCCATCGCCACTAGGTCAAACAAATCTTTATTTTGGGGCGGGTGAGGCTAGGAAAAGATGCTCCTTCACCTTTTACTAAATTTGCTGAATATGGTCGCCACATCAGAGGCCGTTTTCTTCCCTTGTTTGCACCGTGCTGATAATACAGATTGAAAAATGTCTATGGTGAGGCCCACATCCACTACGGCTCTTGGTTGAGAGATTTGGGCCTCACGTACAAGGACCTTATGGATTGCAAACCCTGTGATTCACAAAATCACAGAGTATACGACCGCAAAAGGGTGTTTCTTTAAATATGAAACCCTTTTACGAATCAGAATTTTTTTTCAACTCATAGAAGGGCTTTTGCAACCCTGTCTGAATTGCAAACAGGAGTGGGACACCCCTTTCTATTTATGAGGCACAGAGAAATCATTCAATAGTCTGTGACAGCAAAGGCAGTCGCAAACTATTGATTAGATACCAACACCTCAAAGGGGCTGATATGTGATTCGCAAAGTGGAAGGGGTCCCCTTTGGACCTTTCCCCCATTGTGGATTTTGAAAAAAGTTTCAGGGAGAGTTTGCAGTGGTTTCACTGCCAACATTCAGCTTCATTTTTTTGAAAAAAGAAAAAAGATTGTTGAACACTGTCCCATTTCCTTTGAGGGGAACTGGCTACATTTTAAAAAATACTTTTCATTTATTTAAACACAATCACAGACTAGATGGTCTGCTGAGCTTTGTAGGCCACCGTCCCTGTGATTGTGGCTAATCGTAGGGTGCCACAAATTGCAACCAGCCTAATGAATATTAATTAGGCAGGTTGTTCTGCGAACTCCTGCAATTTACTAGTTTGTAAACCAACCTATTTGTACGTAGATCGGTTGGAAAAAACATATTTTTCTATTGGCAAAATATCAGTGAGCAATGTGAGAGAACTTCCTGAGAATGGAACAATAGCAAATGAGGCCCTAGGAGCCCTCTGACAAAGGAGAGTTGGGGGAGTTTTCTGCTCTAAGATATGGGCTAAAGTGATGTCCTGAGATGTAGCTGTGACAGATTCACCTTATGATCTCTCCTATCTTGTTCTACTGACAAACGTCCAGCATTAAGATGGGCCTCTGGACACTAAGTGAGTGTCAACAATTTGAGGTGGCAATACATGATTTGGAACTTCATGCAAAGTTAACTGTAAGTTGTCAAAAATACTTGGATGTGCTGAGAGAGCTGTAAGCCAAAGACACTGGCAATGACAAATGAATCAAAATGTAAATGAATTCTATATCACAGTATCTTACCCAAAACACAAGCACGGAATACTGGAGTTAGTCATTATTTATGAAGTCAAGCAGAAAACAAACATTTGCAGATTACTCCCTCCAAAATACAGATTCTGTGACTTGATGACTGTCAATGTTTCAGGTCTCAAGGGCCAGAGGTCTGGTTGTAGGACTGTATACTTAAAATCGCACTGAGCCATCAATGGCTCCTGGGAGGCTGCTTAGATTGTCTAGATCTATTTGAATAGTCCATAAAAATATGCCCTCCCTAAGCTAGATGTATTGGGCCTGGGTGGACATGCCTAAGTCAACTCCTCTCATGAGGGAAGAAATCCTTACAGACCTCGGCCGGCCAGCTCCGGCGAGTCAATTCCCAACCCCATTCCTCTGTCTCTTGCCCAGCCCATCATAGAGAAGAGGACAAGAAACAAGGTGGTCATTTTAAAATATACTGCAGGGAACCAAGAAAATCTTAACTGGTTATCACTTCAAAACATGTCAAGGGAGGAGCTTGATAGGGAGATTGCTTGGCTAGAGGTTGGCAATTTTATTACAGAGCCCATAACTACAGCATTACAAGGGGCGGAGCTAGCCACGACGGGAGATGGCCGCTTCTTGAGCGAGCTCCTTCGGTCGCAGCAATATCCTGAAATTATCCTGCACCCATTAAGCCTGTAGAGAACAAAAATATGAAATAAGATTACCGGAAGATTGTGGCTCTCTGTGGACCCCTTTCTTGCTGACTGAGTCGGCCCAGAACTGATGGTGATGTGATTCGACCGAACTGCGGAGGTGGGGCCTACGATGCGGGATCGAGTGGTGAAGCCACGGGCTGGCGTAGAGGCTGGCCGAGACGCAGGGCACGCACGGCCGCGGTAGCCATCCTGCTGTGCTTGTGGGTTACGCTGCCGGAGAAGAAAAAGCACACGGAAGACCTGCCGCCTTCGGGGTGAAGCGGACCACCGGTGGAACTTCCCCGAGCACACCCAACGCGGCGTCATCGGCATCGGAGCCCCTGCTCCCTAGAGGGTAAGAGCGTCACGGCGTGGGAGCTCCCGGCAGCAGGATTAGTCGGGACCCTGGAGTGCTCCGTGTCGGCATGACGGCAGCTGCAGGACGCTGAGACTCAGGGTACCGAGTCCAGCCTTTGCAATACCGCCCGCAAGGTAGACACTGTAAATACAGCCCAGGGACGCCTATATAAAACGACGGAGGGGCCGCGCTTCACAGTATATACCTGCTGGGATGGGGAAAAAGCCTGTGGACCCCACAGCTGAGGGAGCGGTGAGCAACTGCGAGGCGGCGGAATTGTCTGGAGGTCTGCACCGCTGCAGCCCTGGGCGCACCATATTTGCCCAACTCTGTATTGTGCCACGGTGAGCGCAGAGATTCTGCTTAGCGGCTGATGGGAAGAACGGACGCTGTGACAGCTAGTAGGATACTATAATATAGCCACGCAGTAGCTTTCTCGGTGGTAAGGACTGGAATTTATGCCAAGTACTGTAAATATGTGTGATGATCCGAGGAGGCACTCCCATCGATATCGGCACGCAGCACAGCGCTGCCACCGTGGGGCCCATGATGTGCACATGCTGAGAGCAGAGATTCCAATTTCTGTGCTGTTGAGACCGGGTGGAATATGGGGATGCCCACCCATGCGAGTAGATCACCCCGCTAAAGTGTAACAGCGGCTCCCCTGGCGAGACTTTGCTGTTCAAATACCTGCCCACCTTGCCTGAACGGGAATAACCGACTTCTAACACTGAGGGCGGAAGAACAGTCCACGACTATTCTAAACCTGCGCAGTACATACAACATACGGAGTACACTCGGAGGACGGTACTGCGTAGCTCTTAAGGCCGCGCCATGGGCAAACCTGACAGGAACCAACCCAAACTCAACTTTGAACAGTCGAAAAAATCGACCGAAACTAGCTCGGACGAACAACAGTCTACGCAGCAGGCGGACGGGGCTGCGAGTGGAGTCACCAATAGCGATGTGCAGGCCATGTTCTCGTCCATACAAACTGCCCTCTCTAGCATCGATGGTAAAATAGACTCTTTAACCTATAGAGTGGACCGCATGTCTGAGCGCCTGGACAAGCACACAGAACGGATTGATATGGCGGAGCGCCGCATCTCTGAAGCAGAAGACGCCCATCAGCAAATGGAAGCCAAGCAAGGGAAAATGGACAAAAGCTTGACAACATTAATGGCGAAGGCTGAAGATATCGAGGCGCGTTCCAGCCGAAACAATATACGTCTCATGGGAATAGCGGAGACAACAAACACGGGGCCCATGGAACGATATGTCGAACAACTGCTTATAACTCTCCTGGGGAAGGAGACTTTCTCCAACGTTTTTATCATCGAGAGGGCACACAGATCCCTAGCTCTGCCGCCGCTGCCAGGGGCCAGACCACGGCCGGTAATAGCTAAACTATTAAATTATAGGGACCGTGATGCGGCACTTCGTAAGGCCCGGGAACTGGGTAGCCTGAAACACGAGGGAATGGACATATCTATCTACCCTGATTTTACGCCGCTTGTCCAGGAGGCGAGAAAGAAGTTTGTGCCTGTTAAAAAGAAACTTCGAGACCAAAATATCCCATATGCGATGCTTTACCCGGCCAGATTGCGGGTAACAGACGGTGGAAAGAACACAATCTATAGTGATCCGAAAGATGTGCTCAAGTTCCTGCAGCAGAAAGGATCCCAAGGTACACGCATGAGATCACCGAGAGGAGGGCCAGAGGAACAGGCCTCTACATCCGACGTCGAATAATGGGCCACCACTCACAGAACAGCTACTAACCACGGAGATGAGACTCAGGGATACAGCGGGTGCCCACAGACTGACACAGGACAGCACCAGGACTGGGTATCGATGATTAAACTGTGCAATGGACTAATTGGTGCGTCACAGAGAGTGCTACCTTGGATGAAGCAACAATACTTTCCAAAGACTGTGTACAACGCCTACGAAATCGAGAAGGACAGTACTTGACCACATATCCACAGGACACAGATAAGTGCTAATTGAGGGCGCTGCGAAATAGCTAATGTAGCACTGCTTGAATGTTATATACATAAATACGCACCGTATGTCCGGGAGACAAGATGTTCATTGCTGTGCATAGACAATCCTGCTCTCTAGCTGCTGTCCTGCAGGCTTAGGTGTGCATTAGACTATGTTCACACAGCGACCACCCATGTGAAGTATTTCACAGGGCAATCGGAATGGCAGCTCCCGCCAACCTGTGTACACCACACCTAATTAATTTTTTGTTTGGGGGATGGGAGGGGGGAATTTGGGTAAGCTACAAGTTTATTGGGTTTGTCTTCGCTGCAACGGAAATGGCGGAGTGGGAGGGGGGGGCAGGGTGTTATTTTGAAAAACCTGGTCGGCATTAGAATGGCAGATACTACATGTCACAGTAGAGACGCACACACAAGATACTGGCAAGGCCATCCTAAACGCGGAACACTGAGTACGGATAACAGATCTAGACATACACGATCTCTGACATTCATGACATGGAATGTAAGAGGCCTTCATAACCCGCAGAAAATACGTAAGGTCCTCGCATACTTAGACTGCCACAAGGTAGATGTTGCCTGTCTCAAAGAAACACATCTAACCGACCTCACAGAAGGAAGAATAGGTACGAGGTGGGCATCCTATCGTATGTCATCCTCTTACTCCACCTACGCTAGAGGAGTAATGATCCTTATTAGGCGTGGTACCCCCTTCACATTGATTAGCTCCATTAAAGACGACCAGGGGAGGTACGTGTTAGTTCATGGCAACTTCGGAGGCACTGCTTTAACTATCGTCACAACATATGGTCCAAATAATGATGACCCATCCTTTTTTGAACAAATACTGGCAAAACTGCGCACCCTACCACCCGCAGCTGTCCTCTGGGGAGGGGATTTTAACACATGCATAGATCCTGCTTTGGATAGGTCTACTGGTAATGAAAGATATGGGAAGCAAGCGGCAAAGGCGCTCAGGGACGGTATGGACGAATGTGCACTGTTAGATGTATGGCGTTTGAGACACCCAGGTCGTAAAGAGGGCACTTGTACGTCAACAGCCCACAACACGTAGTCCAGAATAGACTATTGGTTGGCCACACAGGATATTTGCACATGGACAGCTTCTGTAGAACACATGCCCAAGACACTGTCAGACCACGCACCTGTTCGACTGGTGCTTGCCATCCCCACACACACTCCGCGACAGTTTACATGGCGTCTACAACAGGGTGCACTCCTGGTCCAGGTTTTTCGCTCTGAACTGCACCAGGAAATAGTAGAGTGCTGATGGGGGGTAAATGGAGAGACACTGCAGTGGTCACACATGGCTTACCAGCTCACGAGAGCAAGACCTGCGCTCTGCACGTTCTCTTGAAAGGAAGGAACAACGATGTCAAATACAGTAGCACTTTATTAAGCAATTCAAACCCACAGGAAACAGTTCAACTTAAATGTGTGTTCATCAACACATGATCAGGTCAAAGCATAAAACAATTCAATTTAAATGTTGCCCATCTACATATGAGCAGTATGAAAAAATAAATGCATCGACAATGTTCAAACTCAGTTGTTCAAAGAAGCAAATATATGACTAAAATATTATGCTATAAGCAGCTGCCCAAGGAGTAACCCTAACTCTAAAGAGGTTGGGTAGGCTAGTGCCTAGAAGGCTAATCTTTTCTTAAGAAAGCAACACCATTCAAGACTACGCAGTTTAAACTAAGTTAAATGCAATGACTTGGTTTAGAATGAGCTGAATTAGATAGGCTGTCAAAGCCAAAAGGCTAAATTATTAAAGAGGCTGAATAAGCTAATGATGAAATAATCAGATAGGCTGACAAAACCAATAGGCTATGCCATCAGATAGGCCGTTAAAGCCAAAAGGCTAAATTATTAAGAAAAGAATATTACCACCTTGAAAGATTGAAGCTCTAGCCCAGTAGTACGGACGATCGATCGCACGGGAACCCTCTAACTGCAGTCAAGCTCTGATGCAATGGAGAGTTCAAAGCTTATAGTGTGGGCGAGGCTCTTTTATATAGTTGAATGCAGAACTTTATAGTTAAATGCAGAACTTGCCTACGTGTGCACGAGGCTTGACACGAGATGTGACGCAGGCCACTCGGCCACCTGGTTTACTGGAAAATTTTATATGAGAAGTGGTATCAGGATAAAACAGAACTGGTGGCAGCAGGTCAGAGTTCTCTGACCGCAAAAAGTAAACAAAGGATAACTTTTACCGTGAAAAATGCTTTAGAATTAATATTAAATATATTAATTCTTGGTCAAGTTCCTGCCTTGGGTTCCAGTTTAGCAAGCGCCGGAAAGTCCCATAGCTAAGAATATCATGAATCTTGCATGTGACACTGCCAGATGTTCCATCAAGTTGTCAAGTGGGTGGGGCCACCCTTGCTCTTGTAACTGTGGAAAGTTACAAGACAGGCTAATGTTGTATCTGGGTGGATGGGACAGATTTCTGCTAGCAGATCAGTGAGGCCTACGAGGTCTGTTTTATTATTATTATAAAAAATGAGAGCAAGAGTCACTTTCATTTGGGCCTACACTTTTGTATCTAAGAAGGTATGCTTGGCCCTATGTAAGATATGGTTTATCTAGGGAGCTGGGCTTGGGCCTATGTGAGATGTGCTACCAGGACAAGGGAAAGTGGACAATTTAAGACATTCTATCTGAGCCTGCCTGGTAGGGCCTATCTGGGAGTATCATGTTTGGTGGGTAGTGCAAAATCATTAATGGGTTTCTTGTTAAATGGTAATACGGGACTTTCGGGACCCTCCATCATCTCCCTCCTCTTGTTCATTCTTTTGAACAAAATTCTTGCACTTAGTGTAGTCCTATTGTTGTTACTTCTACAACTTCTATAAGTGCTAAGTTACTCACATTCCCTGTTCTATCCTTGCTCTCCCTTAGCTAATTCTGCTATTCTCTGGAGGTGCAACTGCGGACATGGTGTTCTGACTGAAGAGCATTTTGTACATTAGGACACAGCCCAAGTATTTGGAGACAGGTATGACATTGTAACACATGCTGTTTTCTGTGTCTGTAGGCCGGTGTGTAACATCCTGCCCTGTCAACTGTCCCTTCTTTATCAATGGCTATTTATTCACTTTGGTACAATATCTCTGTGTCATTTAAGCAGTATCTCAGGTATAATACTGTGATCACAACACACTTTTAAGGAGCGTAGTCATTATAATGGCAGCAATGGGGGTCAATGCTGCTAGCAGCACCCATGATCATTTTCTCTAATTGTTCTGAAAGTCTTGAGGCATTGTTCCAATCGTTGGTACGTGTGGCTAGTGTGACTAGTTGGAAGAATGTCTTATCTTCTGCTGTACTTTTACTCTTTTCAAAAAGTCTGCTGAAGAATAAAGTAGAGCCTCAGAGATGATACCTGTAAACAGAAAAAGTAACCGTTGGTGCCTGTCTTCAAGTAATTTGAGAGGTTACTAGCACTTCTATTACTTAGGCACATTCGATATGAGGAAAACAAAGTGATGAAAAAGGTAAAGATGTCTCGTTGTCACAGGTTGTAGACTGAGGGGTTGGGGCATTCATTTCTCCAGACGTCTTTAGTTGATGTATCGTTGGTATCCGCTTACACACTCCTCCTTTTTCTTTAGCACATGCAACCCTTCAGGATGAGCTTGGGATACCATTCCCACTTGGTTGTTTCCGTGGAACACATGTATTTTCTGTGTGGCTCCTGGCCCCTTGCACAACCCCTCAATCACATGTGAGATGAATGCCGGTCCATTGTCAGAACCCAAAAACATAGGTACTTTAAAGCGCGGTATGAACTCTTTCAGGAGCCATTTGGCAATAATTTGTGTATTGCCGTTCTTGGATTGGCATACCTCAGTCCAATTGCTGATCATGCACACAATAACCCACACGTACTTGTACTTTGAGTAGGGGGCATGCTGATGAAGTCCATTTAATGTGGGGAAATGAAGTGGCCTGGGGCAGCGGAAATACAGCATTAGGAAAACAGGCTGATCTTCCCATCACGTCCTACAAGTGATGAACCATGAAAAAGACGGGCCATGGGACCAAGCATTATCGTTGGTAAACATATTTTTCCATTTGGGCCTAACCGTATTCCTTTTCTTTTTGCATACATCCTCCCCTGTTCCCTTCTTCCTTTTCTCCCACCCAGGCCTTTCAATAATATACTTAGGGTCACAGTACATATCATCATCCTTTATCTTTATATCATGATATCATGTGTAGTAGAAGCAATCTGAACCATTGTATACTCACAACCAATTAATGCTATTCCTTTTTATACATCTGCATCAATAAATTATTTACCAATTGATACATAGTCCTTGGAGGAGGTGTGTGCAGCACATTCTACAATTGAAACTTTGATAGCAACATGTCTAGCAATAGGTGAGCTATCAATGGTGCACGCTGCATTTGTTGGCCAGCTGAGGTAAGGAGGGAACTCCAAATGGAGGAAAGAACCTAAAAATTATATTGGCGTCCCTGTACAAGACTGTAAAAAGAAATTCATTTATCTCTAGAAGCAAAAGAAGAATTAAAACATTGTACTATAGCTTGTCCCAACAGCAAACTGTCAGCTCGATGATTCCTCGGGAACGGTTCGATGCCAAAAAGGGGTCCACCTCTCGACAGTCCCAACCCTGAATGCTATAACAGCACAGGTGAGTGGGATGATCAAGTGGGGGAAGGAAAGGAAGGGGACAGCAGGGAGGGAGATCTGTAAGGCAAGAACAACACAGGTAAGTACAGACTTAAACTAAGTAGCCTTCACGGTACCTACTGAGCCTTGCGTACCTGTAACACAAAATAACTGTCCTCGTTCCCAAGGAGGACTGTAGGAATAACCTTATTGTTTGGTTTGCAGTGAAAAGGGGGATTGCGCTAGGAAAGGGGCCAAAAAACAGAAGGAACCATAAGCACCCCAATTCACTATAGCAATAGATGGCTCACACATAATTATTACATATAACATTCATTGCGGTACCGTACACACCATCAGGACTGACCATGCCCGCTTCACAGGGGAAGAGCAGAAGGCCGCCTCTTGAACCCCCTGTTAGAATATACAAATAACAATCACCCCAAAATACTTCTTTTGGTTAACTGTCTCTGGATTCATATTTAAATCATATCATGTGAATTGTGCGCAATTGTTTGTTCCATACTGTCTGAGTTCCTAAACACCTAATGCACTCATGGGTGCTAGTAATTCGAAAATGCAACCAGGTTGTGAACATGAACCCTCAGGTTAAAGTACAAGCACACCAACCCGTGGCTGGTCAACAGTTCCCAATTGCCTCCAAGGTATTTCAAAGTCTGCTGGTCAAGCGTATTTCTTTTTACTTATCGATTCTTGTTTCTAGTGGTGCATGTGCACCCTTACCAGTACCAGGAAACACCAACGAGGCCGGCAGCGCAGCGCGCTGTATTACTCAGAATAATCAGCCCCGAGTCCGGCACCGGAGGTTCTTTTGAACTCCTCCTGCTTCCGGGTCACGTGGCTCTTTCCCATGAGGCAATCGCGGAACTTCCGCTTTGCCTCATGGGAACTGTAGTTCCTTCCGACCGCGCGTTCCTCTCGCCGAATGTCGGAACACTTGTCCTCCCGATCCATGCCGGTCCACCACCTTGTCATCCAAGACCAGGCCTTGCAGACAGCTCCCGGAAGGTTAACGTCCTCGGAAGACGGGGGGATACCTCTCCTGGTTTCCGGTGAGTCGAGTGTGCATGTGACACAAACACAGATGAAAATCTTTTTTTCTCTCTTGGGACAAGTAGGCCCAACCCCCTAGCTCAAACCCTTTGGCTGTTAGTTTGCAGTACCACATTATGGATCATGTAAGGGCACTGTCTGCAGTGAAGGTAATATTTGTGTCCATGTTATAATGCTGTTCAAACTTGTATTTACTGTTCATTAATTGAAAGCCTCTATTATTAGTGTGAGCGCTCTAAGTAAATGTTGTAAGCTCAGACTGTACTACTGACAGTCGTTAGAATATAAAAATGTGTACACATATGTTCAATATTTAGCAATGTGAGGCTATGTATACTGCTCTCAGAATGCTCAGTAAACTACTGGAATATGGTAGGTACCATTTCTTTGCAACATATAAATAAGCAAGCATTGGCAAAGCCAGTAGGTCCGAAATTGTTGGTCAGCCCTTTGGCTCTGTCAATGCGCAACCCATCCTTTTCTTACAATATTTCTGTGGGAGCTGCTGGGCCCTCACCATTATAACAAACATTAGCAAAAAATAAAAATTGTTTTAGTGTCAAACATCACACATTGCACAGTCGTTACTGGCACAGAATAAAACAACTGTGTGTCGATATGCTCCTTGTGAAAGAACAGAATGAAGTCACTCACAGTGAAGCTAGCCAAGTAATAATAAATAAAGTGCACCCATGTCCTTGGATTTGTGCAGATATACAACTTTTGTGAATTCACAAGACTACAGAAGTAGGCCAAGAAATAGTACTCCTAGAAAACATATATGTGAACTTCATTTAAGCATGAGCAAATATGTAGGTGTACCAACTTCGCAGCGCGTTGTTAAGTCAAACACATTTTCTCTTATTTTTTTTAATTTTTTTTTGTTCATAAATACAAAAGAACTTTCAGTGTCAGTTTTAGGTCATGTCGGTTCTATGTATAGTTGCTGGTACTTATATATTTATTAATTGTTCAGGGACAAGCTGATGGGGCTTTAAGTGTTGATCAGAACTTGGAATATGCCTTAGTGAAAATAGGGTGATCCCTAGGCAATAAACTATTTTTATTTTTTTCTTAAATATTTATTTGTTTATTTCTTTCTTTTAATTGTAGTACTTATCTTGCCTATTTTATTCCTAAGTAGTCCGTTCAGGCACTGCTGAGATTTGTTGCTGCTTTAATATCACAGTGGGCACATGGTCCAGCTTTGATCCAAACGTGTGGGAAACTTATGGTGACGTAACATTTGATCTAATATAGACCCCTTGTGTATTTTAAAGTAATTTTGGAAGGATTGGTTGTGTAACCCTCAAAATCCCCCCTCATACACGATCAGCAGTATATAATTTTGGATAAATAATTGATCAATTGTATGAATGTTTGAATGAGGGAAGATATATATGTTTTTGAGTATGATGAATTAAAAAGATGCATGAACCTCTATATAGTGAAATGAACTTTTATGTGATGTAATGGGTTATGTAGGTCTGTGTGGTAATGCTGGAACCCATTTAACAACTGAGTGGACACTTTGATAATGGACCTTTAAATAATGATACTAAATGGATGTGAACGGATTTAATGGTAAAAACAATACTTAATGAATATGTAAAATCATTTATAGGATTATGTTTATTGTATATGTTCGTTTTATTAGGTACATCAAAAACCTTTTTTTTTCCAAATGTGTTCACACCTAACCCACCTGTCATACCCAATATGTTGTCTACTCTTCACCAAACATTCTCAGTCTATGACCTGTGGCTAGGTGCGCAACAGTAGCTGTGCCCTTGTGCAGGCACAACATTCAGAAATAAAATATACAAATACACTGAATTTAACACCTATAAAAAACGTTCAACACATTGGTGTGGCCCTATCTTTTGTGGTACTGACACGGACAGGGCTTCCTGGCCTCTTATTGCTCTAGATCTAGTTGTTATATATACTATGGGTGGCCAGTGTTCGTACCTGGTAGGGTATATTCAACTGGATGACATTTTTTTCAGGGGCCCCAGTGATCACCACCCATCATATGTCTGGAAACTTTAAAATATCGAGGAATCCAAATTTATTTCATAGAGGTAAAGTTGAAGGGTGGCAATCTAGATAGATGTGTGTCTGGAATTCGATGGTGGACCATATTCTGGACAATGCTACTGCTGTCCCCTTTGGGCAGAGTATCAATCATTAAAACAATTGTGTTACTTATACTCTTTTATTTTTCACAGCACGCCTGTTTGTCCACCCCGTGCTATTACTACCAAAATCTAAGGCCTATCTTGTCAGAGCTGATCAGCCCTCAGCACAAGTGAGGTCTCACTCTCTCCATAGAAAAGGTAATGCACCCAATACATGCCTGGGGAATGTGGTCCCCACCTTTGAAATATACACAACGTGGCATTGGAGATGATATGTATGGCATGATGGCTGGCTGTGGACACAGACCCTGAGCCACTAGACCTGCTAAATGACCTGCTAAACATTGATGGAAACCCTGAGTTACATGTACTTTATGCCAAAAGCGGACAATATCTGTATAGGCTCATTCTTTACCAACAGTCTGCTCTTGTTGCCGCAACTGAACAAATAAGCTGGGATCAGTTGCATCATACACACCGTCCCCTGTTGGTGATACCCCAGCTACTTTTAGTGGCCAAACAACACTCTCTGAAAAATGTGTCACTGAAGGACATGCGTATATTTATATATCCATGCACACTCAGCTGACTTTACCTCAAGCAGTGGTGATGCACGTAGTGAAAAAAACTATTTTGCCTTCCCGCTGCCGCAAAAACCCACTATTTTCTTCACCACCACTTCAACCCAGCACAACCCTTTAAACTGATGCCAGGCAAAGATGTTGCCAGTCAGTAGCGTGTCTTCAGTACAGTGGTCATAGAGGAACGAAGCATATATATATATATATATATATACATATATACATACATACATACCCAGTTACTAAACTTCATAATGCGAGACCTGAAACCCTGTATCTAATCTCGGCTCCCCCCTTCACCAAATTGTGTGATCTTAGACATTTATTTCTCATGTTCCTCTTTTCTAGCTTTGTTCAATATAGGCATGTCTGCCATGGTGGGGAAGAGACTCAGTCTCTCCTAATTCATTCTTTAAAACTTAAAAAGTGTTCACAACGCACTTGACATAATCTGTTGTACTAAACTGGAAACTCATACACTAAAACTATTATTTTCTTTTTTCAAAACTGTTATTCCATTCACACAGCTCTCCATGTTCTGCTAACTGTATACAGATATATACATATATTTTAATTTCCTGTTCGTTCGTACCCACAGGAAGCTATTGCATTGTGTCTTTCTGGCCTGGCTCAATGCCCAGACTCTGCGGCCAGCGTTAATATAACGGCAGCCCAAGAGAAATCCTTTAACCCTTCAATACCTCGTAATATCCAGACACGTGTTGTCTTTAATTGTACGTAAAATATAGCTTATTATAAAATAATATGGCGTTTTTGTAAAGTGCACGTTTACTCAGAATGGTATTTTGACGCTAAACAGCAGATCCTTATCGTTCCCTCAACTCAATGGTACTCATTTCATCCACCTCAGAATGATGAAGGGTTGATCAGACCCCGCATCTATTCACTTCAGAACGATAAAATGCTAAGTAGACCTGGTAGCATCTGAACTTATGACCATGAAGTCAAACACAGGCTCAAGCACGTTCTCTGTGTGTCATGCATGTTGTGTAAACGCCGTATATTCTAGTCTTTTCTCCTAAAGGCCTATAATAATTGTATTGGACCTATATTTTTAATAATATTATTGTTCTATATAGCTGAATTAATCTGTGTATTTGTATCAAAGGTAAAATAGCTCTACTTTCCTATGGAAGTTGGTGGTGTGGCCTTCATTAATTTGTTTCTACACTTTCTAATGTCCAGGCAATAACTGACCTTTAACCTTCTTTGGGTAGCAGTACATTTTCTTTGAGAAGGACAGGGCTGATAACATACCATTAGGTGAAATGCAATTTCAGTCTTTTCTATTCACTGAAAGCCACAAAACATTTCCCATCAGACAAGTACAAGTGGTGTCTCATTTGGTGCTTGCAAATTATTCTCCTAATTTGTCCAGTTTCAGAGGTGGACCCCAATGTGCACTACCTCTCCCTCCTCTCTCACGGTACCGCACTCCTGTTCCTTGGCACTTCATCTTCTCTACTCCCCCCATTAGTCCTGCACAAAGATTACATCCCTTTCATAAACTTATGTTTACTTTATCATTTATTAAAAAATGGGTGTAGTTAGTGTGCATTCCATTCCATCAATTTGTCTCCTTGTCTCCTCTTTTCTCTCTAATAATTACCATCTGGTCCGAGATGTATGTTGCTCTTAGTCCAATGTCACTAACTTCCTTGGCCACGAGACACAATTTCAAAATCTTTGCTACTAGCTAACTCCAACTGTGTGTGTTCTGTAGCTGTACTTCCTAGATCTATGCTTGTACTTGGGCTACCTGCCCGTGCCTGAAGAGGTGGCACTTTCCACTGTCTGGGCTGTTGAATTGGACGCAGGTAGGAGTAAATTATTTGGGTCTTAATTGCCTTGTGTTGCGGCTGTATGTGGGGTGCAACACTTGCATGTTGCCTACTAAGGCACATCATGGTACTTGTAGTGTAACTGCATCTATATGTCTGTTTCTCATGATCGTTATCAATCATTACGTGTGTGAGCCTTCCCAGTGCTCATCAACAATGTAAACCGAGTGGTAGCCCTCTGGCTGCGCTCCAATGTTCTCCTCATAAGTACTTCCTTCCACTCGTGAGCTTATTATAGTAATGCCTAAATTTTATTAACAAGAATTGTAGGCCTGTGTTTCCAGTTAAATGTAACAATGTATTTCAAAGCATTTATAACCTACCCTCATGACATGGAGCAGGGGGTGTCTGTCTTTGTGTGCTTTAGCGAATCAGAAAGTTTAGCTATTTATGGGAACGTAAATGTAAACGTAATATTAACTGTGATACTGCGCCACTGTATTTATTTAATTTCTTTTTTGTTTTGGTATTCTAACTAGCAGGGTCTCATCGCCATCGAATGATGATGAGACTTCAGCAACACGTAATGCTTTGAAAACAGGATATACTAATATAACAATAATATTCACGGTGAACTCAAGCACTCTCAACTCACATGTTTAAAAATACATTAGCAGGCCCAGGTATTCCTGTCTCGCTAAAACAGATCAAAATACTGTTAGATGATCAGGCCAAAGCATAATATGGGGGGGTCAAGGGACATACCTGAGAGGAAGGGGCTTAAGGGAGCTAACAGGAGGAATGGAGATACGACTCCACCCCCACTTTGGCTACCAATTGGCCTGGACAAATGGTAGGCAAAACATGTGAGAGACAGAAGAAAAGAGGCGCAATGTATGGATAATGTGCAATGAAGACAAGTGCAACTACTTAGCGGGATTGCGGCTACGTATTAAAGGCAAGACAATCCAGACAACAGCTACCTGGCGCAACTGCCCGTAATAGTGAGGAAAAGTGGGGGCAATTGAGTCAACAATAATAACTAGCAGTCTGCCGCTCGGCTAGTGAGTGGAAAGCTGGCAGAACAGCAACAGATGGGGGCGGTGGCGGGAGAGAACTGTGGTGGGACAGCAGGGCTAATAAATGTATAACAAAACGAAGCACAAGAAACAGACATAACGGACAACAAATAAACAATAATTAAATAAATGAAATGCATTTCAAAAAGGAATACGTATCAATGTAACAGTGGTGGCTGAGAAAGCAGCCTGGAAGGACAGAGGAAGGAGGGGCGAGGTGGGACTACAGCGGAGCTGCGAGGCCTACTTCCTCATTCTGCGCAGAGGGAGAAAGCAGGAAGGTAAACGGGAGGTCAAACTGTGCTAGAGACTTCAAAGTGGTTAGTTCCTCCTTTCATAGTGGCGCACGTAACAGCAGTGAAAAGCGCCGATGAGAAAGCGAGAGAAATTTAAGAGTCAAAAAGAGAAGAGCACCCAAGCAATGCAAAATAGAATCAGAGAGGGATGTACTAGAGAGAGCGAAGAAAGGGTGTGTGAACAAACAGGAGAGACACCTAAGGAAAAAGGGGCGCATTGACGCCGAAAAGGAGAATGGTGTTGCAAGGCGGGAAGGAGGTCAGGAAAGAGAAATGTATGAAGAACAACAAATTGAGAACGGAAGGGAGTGAGTGAAGGAACCAAACTAAATATAGAAAAAAGTTACAGAAGACGAAAGTGTGAAGAAAAAACTGAAAAATGCACTGTAGAAAGAAGAACACAAAATGGCGGCAAGAGCATTCAAAATGGCGCCGAGACACACCCAATTTTAAAAGTGCAACAATACTACAGATCCGCGTGCCACTTGCGCACCGTGTCAAGGGCGCAACAGCCCACAACTAAATCCAAATAGTCAATTGAAAAACAACGTCAAAGACCTGCTATAATGAGATACAAAAAATGTGCGCCAAATACGAAAACATGTGAAAGCGGCAAACGCACGTGCACAGTGCCAGAATTCGAAAAACAGAAGTGTTTCCCAGGACTCAAACCTCAAGCATTACGGAGCAAATTAAAAAAAGAAAATAACCCACATATAATAAATACGAAAACGCAAAAACGCTGCAGAAGCACCTGTGCACAATGCCAGAATTTGATCAACAAGACCCGTACTCAAACCGTAAGCAGCAACCAGAAGCATATGCAAGGGAAAGGGCAAAGATAAGAACGAGGAAGTGAAAACGGCAATGAAATGAAATGAAATGAAATTTGTACTTGTAAAGCGCACCCATACCCCCAAAGGGGTGTCCAGGCGCTGTACGCATACCGCTGTGGAACCCTTCCTGGCTTTTCCCTGTGAAATGTCCACTCCTGGGCACCCCCAGGGTGAAGCCAGGCATCCCAGCGCTGTTGGGGCCGTTGTGCAATGAAAGTGAGAGCACAATATTTCTTAAAAAAGCATCGACAAAGAGGCCAAAGACAGAATGGGCAAGAGAACGCAGCAAAAAGGAAACCACGACAACTAAAGAGCAGAGCACCAAAGAGCCTCGGAGAGATGTGACCAGCCACAAAGAGGGAAGAGGGTGGCGGTCGTGGCACGACAGAAACTACAGGGGACCAGGGAGGGGCACGGCGACACCCCGGAGGACCCAATCCACCGGACCACACACACCAGAGACCGGAGGAAAGGCAGGGGAAAAAAAAGTGTCCCTGACTTACCCGGTCGGTGGAGGGGAGAGGCGGGGAGAGGCCATGGGCAGCCGCAGGCGTGTCTCAGGTCCACACTGCAGAGGAACCGTCCGCACGAGACCTTCGCGGTCGTCAGCTGATGGGGGGTAAATGGAGAGACACTGCAGTGGTCAGACATGGCTTACCAGCTCACGAGAGCAAGACCTGCGCTCTGCACGTTCTCTTGAAAGGAAGGAACAACGATGTCAAATACAGTAGCACTTTATTAAGCAATTCAAACCCACAGGAAACAGTTCAACTTAAATGTGTGTTCATCAACACATGATCAGGTCAAAGCATAAAACAATTCAATTTAAATGTTGCCCATCTACATATGAGCAGTATGAAAAAATAAATGCATCGACAATGTTCAAACTCAGTTGTTCAAAGAAGCAAATATATGACTAAAATATTATGCTATAAGCAGCTGCCCAAGGAGTAACCCTAACTCTAAAGAGGTTGGGTAGGCTAGTGCCTAGAAGGCTAATCTTTTCTTAAGAAAGCAACACCATTCAAGACTACGCAGTTTAAACTAAGTTAAATGCAATGACTTGGTTTAGAATGAGCTGAATTAGATAGGCTGTCAAAGCCAAAAGGCTAAATTATTAAAGAGGCTGAATAAGCTAATGATGAAATAATCAGATAGGCTGACAAAACCAATAGGCTATGCCATCAGATAGGCCGTTAAAGCCAAAAGGCTAAATTATTAAGAAAAGAATATTACCACCTTGAAAGATTGAAGCTCTAGCCCAGTAGTACGGACGATCGATCGCACGGGAACCCTCTAACTGCAGTCAAGCTCTGATGCAATGGAGAGTTCAAAGCTTATAGTGTGGGCGAGGCTCTTTTATATAGTTGAATGCAGAACTTTATCGTTAAATGCAGAACTTGCCTACGTGTGCACGAGGCTTGACACGAGATGTGACGCAGGCCACTCGGCCACCTGGTTTACTGGAAAATTTTATATGAGAAGTGGTATCAGGATAAAACAGAACTGGTGGCAGCAGGTCAGAGTTCTCTGACCGCAAAAAGTAAACAAAGGATAACTTTTACCGTGAAAAATGCTTTAGAATTAATATTAAATATATTAATTCTTGGTCAAGTTCCTGCCTTGGGTTCCAGTTTAGCAAGCGCCGGAAAGTCCCATAGCTAAGAATATCATGAATCTTGCATGTGACACTGCCAGATGTTCCATCAAGTTGTCAAGTGGGTGGGGGCCACCCTTGCTCTTGTAACTGTGGAAAGTTACAAGACAGGCTAATGTTGTATCTGGGTGGATGGGACAGATTTCTGCTAGCAGATCAGTGAGGCCTACGAGGTCTGTTTTATTATTATTATAAAAAATGAGAGCAAGAGTCACTTTCATTTGGGCCTACACTTTTGTATCTAAGAAGGTATGCTTGGCCCTATGTAAGATATGGTTTATCTAGGGAGCTGGGCTTGGGCCTATGTGAGATGTGCTACCAGGACAAGGGAAAGTGGACAATTTAAGACATTCTATCTGAGCCTGCCTGGTAGGGCCTATCTGGGAGTATCATGTTTGGTGGGTAGTGCAAAATCATTAATGGGTTTCTTGTTAAATGGTAATACGGGACTTTCGGGACCCTCCATCAGTACTTTGACCTCAATGCAGGATCTGTTAGTAGTGCAAAGACATTGTGGGAGGCCTTTAAGGTGACTATTAGGGGCCACTGTATTGGCAAACATGCGGGCATATTAAAAGACATTCAGCAGCAACTGTCCATGGTGGAAAGACATATACAACAATTAGAGGTGGAGTATGCGGCCACACAGGACCCTAAATTATTGGCGGATATCAGGCTGAAAGTAGACACCTATCATGAATTCGCAAATGATGAGATAAAATATATTTCGCGCAGATACACTGCACGCAAGTATGGAGAGGGGGAAGACCGGGGCGAGTGCTTTCACACAGAATTCATCCCGCACACACGTCAGCTTACATAACCGAGATCATAAACACGCAAGGCCAACCCACATATGATACCCCGTCAATTCTGGATTGCTTCTCAGAGTTTTACACCCGCCTCTATTCCGCACAATCAACTGCTTTCCCGCCTGAGATATGTCACTATTTGGAGGACATTGCCTTGGCATGGCTGTCGGATGAACATCACGAATATTTTTGCCATCACATCACTGAAGATGAGATAAAAGAGGCAATTAACTCCCTCCCTAATAACAAAGCTCCAGGTCTGGATGGGCTCCCTGGGGAGTTTTATAAAGAATTTAGAGACTTACTACTCCCACACCTGGCCGAGATGTACGAGGCAGCCTACGAAGTTGGCATGTTACCGGCCTCCATGCGAGAGGCGCTACTGATTACTCTCCCCAAACCAGACAAAGACCCAGTAAGATGCAAATCTTACCGCCCATTGTCTTTAATAAACATAGACGCTAAAATATTGGCTAAAATTATTGCAACACGAATACAGCCTCTGCTACGCAATCTTATTTTGCCGGACCAAGCTGGATTTATACCGTCCCGATCCACAACGCAAAATATACGGACCATATTGGCAATGTTCCACCACTTGAATCCCGATTTGCCAGCTGCCGCGGCCCTATTGGACGCGGCGAAGGCTTTTGACTCAGTGGAATGGTCATTCATGTTTACGGTGCTGCGTAGGATGGGGTTTCCGGAACCGTTTTTACGCTGGATCGCGCTACTATACACGGAGCCCAGCGCACGTATTAGAGTTAATGGCTACACATCAGACCCGATCAGCATAAGCTGGGGGACGAGACAGGGATGCCCACTCTCGCCGCTTCTTTTCACAATAGCACTAGAACCACTAGCATCTAAAATACGGCAAAAGCATGAAGATTCTGCACTACAATTTCAGCTTCGTCCGGTCTCTATATCGTTATATGCTGACGACATGGTTCTCTATGCACGATATCCAGATCTTAATCTAAACCCACTCATTAGAGAATATATTAGGTTCGAACACTACTCAGGTCTCAGTATTAATTGGGACAAATCAGTGGTAATACCACTTACACCAGCTACAACACGGCCTAATCTGGATTACCCATTACAATGGTAGACTGAACCGGTAAAATATCTCGGCATATGGATACACCGAAACCCAGAGGCGGTGATTAGAGAAAATTATGGTAGAGCAATAGCAAAACTAGAAGACCAGATAGATAGGTGGGTCAAACTACCGCTCTCACTGGCTGATAGGATCGCCATACAGAAGATGGTTGTATTGCCAACATTTCTGTATTTATTTATGAACATACCGATCTGGCTCACACAAGCAGTCTTTACACAACTGCGTTCAGCCATGCTGAGACTGACATGGGCGGGGAAGCAGGCGAGAGTGGGTTGGAAAGTTCTGACCAGACCCTATCATCAAGGGGGCTTTGGGGCACCAGACCTCCAATTATACTTTTACTGCGCGCAGGCACAGCATGCTCATTACTGGCTACACCCACATGACCACATACCGCATATAGCAGTAGAATATGATAGTGTGAAGCCGACCCCACTGATCACTTTCATATCCGACCCGAGGAGGACTACCCCGAAAGATGTAATACATCCAGTAAATTGCACATCGCGGGCATGGTACACGTTAGCAAAAAGGGCACAGAAACTCCCAATATATGCTCCAGCGCTGCCCATCTCCCACCACCCACAAATAACAGTAACACAAGAAAAGAAGATGCTAACCCTACTGGGGGAAATGGGGCTACGTACCATGGGCAACGTATTTCCACATGGCCAATTTATATCACAGGACGCTCCGTCCCTCAGTATACATCGCACGCCATTAAAGATATTTGCATACTTGCGACTGCTTATGGCAGTTAGGGGATTATACTCCTCATTTCCAGATGAACCGACACCGCTTAACGCACTACAAAGCCTGTTGACAGCACCCACACGCCAGCGCTTAGTAACACGGTTATATGCCGCAACCCAGGGCGAACAGAGTCAACCCCCAAATAAGTCGCTTCATAGGTGGGAGGAGGCAGTCGGAAGCCCTATCGCTAAAGAGGACTGGAATTACAGCTGTGCGCTGTTGAAGTTGCTCACACCGAATTGCAACCTGCGCATCATTCACTTCAAATTTATACATCAAATATATTACACACCGGCAAAGCTGCACAAGTGCGGTTTGAGACCAGAGGACAAGTGCCACAGATGTGGCGCTTCTGGTGCAGACTTTCTGCACATGGCATGGTCATGCCCACAGATCCAACCATACTGGCACGAAGTAACTAGTACTCTTACGCTCATGTTAGCAGAACGGATACCTAACAACCCACTAATGTGCCTGCTGGGAGTATACAAAATACGGCTGGCTAGAAGACGAAAGTTTCTGGCTGTGGCATTATTGCTGGCCAAACGCCGCATTGCCCTACGTTGGGGTAGTAAGCGCCCACCACGATATAAGGGCTGGGTCACAGACATGACTTATTGCAAAGAGACACTGGAGACATATGCAGAAGAGCTACCACAGGCCTCCAGACCTAGGGATTTCTGGGAACCCTTTGTACAATATCTTAGGTCTACCCAAACCAATGAATGAACACCCACACAGCACACTACTAGCGTTTCAAGCAGAAGGGCTTCTCGAGAATAGCTGAGACGCTGAGAATAATAGAGCAACGGCCGGGGCGGAGAGCTTAGGTGCAGATAGTACACACTATGGTAATTAGGTGACACGCAATAAAGATGCTGCTGATAACTACTATATGGAAATAATAATTTGTTATGGGCCATACATGTCAATGAATGTAAGATCCTCGTACTATGTAGTTGTATGTTACGACAGAATATTCATGCTGTATAACTCTGTATTTTCTTTTTGCTGACCAGAATAAATAAAATTAAAAAAATAAATAACAAAAACTACAGCATTACAAGCATATATTCATCCATCTAGAGTCGCAGATGATTATATCTGTAATCACATCCGGAGGGTCTCGAGATAGAAGGAAGAATAATTTGAATCAGAGATATCATAAGTGTGTAGCAGTATTAAAGGCGTACTCATGAATATGGATTAGATGCTATATAAGGCCCAGTCAGAAATATAAAAATGCAACACAGCTAGGCCTAAGGCCTGAGAATCCAGTTGTTGTCTTCATAGAAATATAGTGTTGAAGCTGGAAAAAGAGTGAAATTAAGCCCAAACTAATTGAGCAAATTTTTAACTTAATTGTAATTGTAATGATGATCGTGGCCAAAATCACCCAAAACAACTCGATTTTTTAGGGTTACTGTCAGTAAACAGAGTAGGAGCAGCCCCTACTCTAAGAACCCTGACATTACTTTACATGGAGACCGCATAGAGAGTCCTCTTGCAAGCTCAGTTGGAAGGAGATATCCAAAGACCAGTCAGTGTCTGTGGGGCAAGCCCTGGTACTGAGATCCAGGAGCACCACCGAGAGAAACAGTTCAGAGCCAGGCGGCCATGCACTGTGTAGCTGGATCTGCCACGTAAACAGGTGGGACCTCCAACACTCCAACATTATATAAGAAATACAGACTTGTCATTCTTTTACATAAACACTTTTCAGACAAGGATACATGTCTGGCATTTCCATATCTTTTGTAAGCTGTGAGAGAGGTGACTGCGTAACCTCAGCAGCATGAAAATTATTTAACTTCAAAATGCAGGAAAGGGGCAAACTAAGATACATATGAGCAGTCCTGTCACCAAATGCTGCTGTTGAACCAATGATTTCCTTTTGTTTATGCAGTGTTAATCTCATGCAGAATGAAGGAAGGTTGGGTTGGAATGCAGGAATTCAACACTCAAACTCTTGCATTACAAACGTAGATTTTTTTTTTAAATAAATCTTTTTATTAAACAGAGAAAAATGACATTTCTGAATACAGAGGGAGGAACAATATAGCAATTTACATAAGCATCATTCTGTCGATGGACCACAGCGGTATGGCAGGGAAAGTGGGGACGCAAGGCGTTAGAGGTTCTTCGAGGGTAGGGACAATAGGTGGGATACAAATATTCCCTCTGTATACATTCCATTTGTCCCAAATTGCGGACCACTTTTTGGGACACCCCTGTGCAACATACACTGTCTTTTCTCTAAGCATGCACCAATCCATGTCTGCCCTCCAAGCAGTCAATGTAGGCGACACTCCAGAACCCCACAGCCGGGCGATGTTTCTCTTAGCCACCATCAGGCCCAATGTGACCCAAATTTTGCCTTTGCTATTTAGATCGGTAGGTTCCCAGACATTCAATAGACATCGCTTAGCTTCAGGTCTGAGTCTCACTCCGAGTACTTCATAAATACACTCATGTAACCCCTTCCAGTAAGTCTGAATATCTGCACAGTCCCATATTATGTGCATGAATGTACCTTCCTGCCCACATTGCCTCCTGCACAACCCGTCAGACACTCTCCCCATGTTAACGAGCCTGGACCCTGACACATAGACCCTATGTAAAATCTTCAACTGAACCAGGCGGAGTCTGGAGGAAATCGCGACTTCTCTCGGGGATGCTACTGCCTCCTGCCACTCCTCGTCATCAAGTTCCAATCCATCTCTCTCCCACCGCCTCCTGGTCAAAACAAGAGGATTGGGAGTATTGTTTATTAGTTTCTTGTATGTGAGGGAGATCGCTTTTGTGGGCATGTAGCCATCCAGCAATCTGTCTTCCAGCGGCGAGGACTCTGGGGAAGATTCCCACTTGGGCAAACTCGATATTAGTGCATGTCGCACCTGTAAATACCGGAAATATTCTGTGTCAGCTAATTCGTATTCTTTTTTCAGGGCGGCAAATGACACCATCTCCCCCATCTGCCACAGATCTCCGATCTTTGAGATCCCGATCAGATCCCATTTGTCAAACCCTTTCGATGCCCGCAGAGTCCCCAACTGCTCAGTGTCCCACAAAGGAGTGGCCCACATGAGCTTCTGGTCCCACCCCAGACTTTTGTTCACTGCCTTCCAAACTTGTACTGAATGTCTGGTTGGCCCAGTGAGTGGAAACTTTTTAGTATTGGAGTAGATGGCCCTGTTGAAATTGCCTCCTGGAAGCAGCCATTTGTCCATCCTATAACCTGGATCATCCCAGCACCTATATGTACTGTGATTGATTGCAACCAGATGAGCAGCCCAATAATATTTTTTGATGTCTGGGAGAGCTATCCCACCATCATACCATGACAGTACAAGCTTTTGTAAGGCTATGCGCGGACTGCCCTCCCAGAGTAGCTCTCTTTGGAGACCTTCAATTTCTTTAAAATATCGCGCTGGGATAGGGTCGGGGTGGTTCTGCAGGGCATACAAGAAACGGGGCAAAGCCATCATTTAAAAAAGCGCTGCTCGTCCCAGCAGAGATAGCGGGAGCGTCTTCCAGTGCGCGACATCCCGCTTCAATCTCTGGAGGGGGGGAGCAGATTACGATCGTACCGCATCTTTGGGTCTGTTGAGATGTAGATACCCAGGTATTGGAAGCCATCCCGGGCCACCTGGATTGGGCAGTTCTTTGATGGGGGTGGGGGATCACCACTGAGGACATATATTACAGACTTGGTCCAGTTGATCCTATAACCGGAGTTCTTCCCGAAATTTGTAAATATGTTGATGACTCTATGAAGCAAGGCTTTTGGGGAGGCAAGATATAAAAGAATGTCATCCGCATATAAGGAGATGCGGTCCTCCCATGTGTCTGCCCACTTGAGGCCACGGATTATCGGATCTTTATGGATCCACGCCGCTATTGGCTCAAGGGAGAGCGCAAATAATAATGGGGACAACGGACAGCCCTGACGTGTCCCACGGCCCAACGCATACACCTCCGACTTCTTGTTGTTGACCACTACCTGTGCCATGGGCTCGGCATACAACAGCCTCACCCACCCAATAAATTCGGGACCGAAACCTAGCTTCGTCAGGACTGCGAAAAGATACAAACATTCGATGGTATCAAATGCCATTGTGGCATCTATTGATACTACCACTGCCGCCTCCTGAATCGTTTCGACTCTTCCCAGCACGCCATGAAGCCGCCGCAAGTTCAGTGCTGTATTACGATGAGGCATAAAGCCTGATTGATCAGGGTGTACCAGCTTACTGAGAACTGGGGTCAAGCGACTCGCCAACAGCTTGGCCAAGATCTTGGGTTCTGCATTTAACAGGGAAATAGGTCTGTACGACGAGCACTTATCTCTGGGCTTACCTTCCTTATAAATTGTCACCAAGGTAGCTACCCGCTGGTCATAAGGAAGCATTCCCTTCTCTTTACTCTCTGCAAACATTGCTCGTAGGTGTGGGGCAATGGAGTCAGGTTTTAGTTTGTACAGTTCTATCGGCAAGCCATTTGGGCCTAATGCCTTACCGGACTGGAGGTTTCTTATCGCCTGCGCAACCTCGTCGTTTGTGAAAGCACTATTTAAGGACTTCCGTTCACCAGACGACAAAGCAGGAAGTCGTATGTCCGCAAGCAGCGCCCCGAGTCCTCCTCTGACAAGACGGAGCTTGTTCGGTATACTTGGTGGTAGTGTTCGGCAAACTAGTTGGCAATCGCCTGCGGGTCTGTTATTACCCCCCCCCCGGTGCGTCTACAAGCTCTGGAACCAGGCGACTCACCAGGTCCCTCCTGTCAAGCCAGGCAAGGAGTCTGCTTGCCTTATCACCCAAGTCGTATATCCTGCCTTCTTTTTCCCTGCCTAGTGTTTTAGCCATATCAGTGGCGATGGACCTGTATTTCTCCCTCTTGAGCCTGAGTTCATGCAGTTTATCCCCTACTACCTCCCCATCGCTCTCTTCCTCCAGCCGGAGGATATCTGTTTCCACTTGAACAATGTCTTTCACCTTTTCTTTCCGGACTCCTGCTATAAGCGAGAGTGCTTGTCCCCTCAGTACCGTTTTAAAAGCCTCCCAGAGAGTTTGGTGCGATGTGACTGTGCCTGTATTCTCCAAGAAGGTGCAATCCATGGCCTGTAGGAGAGCCCTCCTGACCACCGGATTGGGCAGATACCAGGGGTTGATTGGTGCAATTTTACCCACCCTTTTTTCATTTAAGACTAGTTCAGCCCAGATGGGGGAGTGATCAGATATACCCCTTGCTAAATGCCGTACTTCTCGGACACAACTAATTTGGGATGCCAGCACCAGAAGGTAGTCGATATGGGAGAGACTGTTGTGCGACCCGAATGGAAAGTGTATTGGTGATTAGTAGGGTGAAACGACCTCCATACATCCGCCAGGCCCATCGCGTCAAAGTCTGAGAGCCATCTCTGCGAGGGGCCAATGGCATGTGGAGGTTGGCGGTCAACCGTGCCTGATACTACTGAGTTGAAATCTCCACCTGCTATGAGGTGACCCTCTGGGAACGACAACATTATGGCCCCCAAGTCCTTGTAAGTACAGCCCTGTAAGCCCGGAGGGACGTAAACTGTCAATAGTGTTAATGTTCTGCCTTCCCACTGCCCGGAGATAGCTGCATACCTGCCCAGCTCGTCCGTCCAAGTGTGTTGTATCGAGAGTGGAAAAGACTTTTTAAGCATAATGCCCACCCCCCTGGAACCGGAAGTGAAGCCCGAGTGCGCCATCAGTCTGTACCCCCACCTATTCATGGCCTGACAGGAGTTGCCCACAAGATGAGACTCCTGGAGGAACACTATGTCTGGGGAATGCCTTTTAATGTGCTGTAAGACAATACAACGCTTCACTTTATCCCCCAGACCGTTGACATTCCAGCTCAGCAGCCTAAGGCTTTTATCCCAGTGCGTGGGCATCTGCATACCTGTGGACTAGTAATTCCTCCCTCTGCCTACGGAGAAACAATGCCTTCATCTCTGAACTTTGAAAAAACAACAACACCCCCCCCAACCCAACTCCCCCCCTCCCTGCTTCCCTGCACTCTGGGCCTCGAACTGCCCATCAAACAAACTATGCAGAGTGTCTGTCGCCCAAACATTTAACTAAAGGAAGTAAACTGTGGGGGTGAAAGCTCCGCCACCTCGACCCCCATTATGGTCAATTCTCTATATTCTCCCGGTGGAGGATCGCGCATCCGAAATAAGACACCAACGGATAGCATGTGCCACGGCATAGTATAGATATAAGCAAAACATCCTCCCCACACACCCCCCCATCTGTGGCGTGCACACAGTTAGTCTGGGTAACTCAATCAAGAGTTCTCCGCACCCCAAGACCGAGCGGGCAATAAACTTAGTCTTGGACGCCACTCATCTGGCATTGTGTTCTTTCGCACCTCTCCAGCCCTCCAGCCAGTCCGCAGCCTCCTCAGGATGTTCAAACAAGCATTAAAAATGTAATAGGTCTCGCCTTTCATTAAGTTAAAGCCATTTGCTTTGCTATACAATACCATTAACAAAGCAAATGGCTTTAACTTAATCAAAGGCGAGACCTATTGCATTTTCAATGCTTGTTTTAGGGCTTGTTTTACGGTCTGCTGGGCCGTGGTTTACTGTTGATTCCCTGATATTAATGCAAACGTTGCCTGCAGCTAGCTCAAATTCATGCGGTCTCCCCTACCTCGCAAAACGCTATTACAGCAAGTTTTTACAAGTTCAAAACTGCCCAGATTTTGAAAGTCGGGCCATTTCTTTTTTAGCAGTGCTATTCAATGATGGGGCACTTTTATTTTGGTGCCTGGGGTTATTTTCTGCCACAGGCCGACCCCGTGTAGCATTTAATCCTGGAGGAGGAGTCTGCTTAATTAACATGTTCAGTCTTCTCTCGCCTGATTAGGCCGGATTCATGCCCCGGCCTGATTGCATTTATTCATACCTACATGTAGGAATGTTGGTGGCTTCACGGCCTTCTCGTGGTTTGAGAGACTGTAAATAAGAACCAAACTGGCCGAGGTGAGGAAGAACTGAAACACGCATTTGAGTGATTTGCAAATAAAAAATAAAAAAAAGATTAGTCTTTTCTGTGCACATCTTTTATCTTGAGTTGCCCTCTGTCCCGCTGGAAGGGCCTATTCTCCCAAGAGCGCGAATAAAGTTAGATGTTCTGTTTGGTGAAGTGGATGGTTTTTTTTTGTTTTGTTCCACAGTGTCAGCTCGGTATGAGGGGCTCCATTTGCAAGCTAGTGAACCTTGGAAGTTGTGTGCTTGCAGTGCATGCATGGTATCCCTAAAGCCGCGATGTCGGTGGGTCTCCTGGATCGCATTCCTCGTAGTATGACTTCACAGCGCTGCCATTCCATGAATGGGCCAGGGTCAGCCTCCTCATGCCCCAGTGGAGCCGCTGACATTTCCGCTGCGTGGTATGTGCAGGGCGGCAGACAGCAGGAGGCCATCTTACAAACCATCTGGCACCTGGGAGACGAAGAACCGCGAGAACATCTGTTTGAAGGTTCGACGGAAAGGCACGCAGTCTGATTTACTGCACAGGACCCAGACTCCTGAGAGGCCCTCCTGTCTACCTGTGCGCTGCCCCTGCACCCCCTGTAGAAGCATGCAAACCAGACTCCCAGGGGGGGCCTGCTGTCTACCTGTGAGCTGCCCCAGCCCCCCTGTAGAAACATGTAAACCAGACTCCCCAGGGGACCCTGCTGTCTACATGTGAGCTGCCGCCGCACACCCTGAATAGCGTGCAAACCATACTCCCAGAGGGCCTTCTTGCCTACCTTTCTTTTTGTAAAAAAAATAAAATAATTAACGACGTCTTCATGATCGGGCATATGTTTGCAAGCCAGCCTGACTGGCTATCGGGCCTCTGTGACGTGAGGCATGCACTTAATGACAGCCTGTCTGCCTATCAAGCCTCTGACGTCAGGCATGCACTTAATGACAGCCTGTCTGCCTATCAAGCCTCTGTGACGTCAGGCATGCACTTCGTGACAGTAAAGAGCATTCGTGCGCGCCTCACAACGCTTATTTGCGTGGGTGTTAACCATGGGTGCTGGGCCTGTCTGTTCCGTTGAATACATCGTCACGCGTAGGCCTCGTTCGCACCTTTGTTCATACGCACCTCAAGTAAGGCCTCGAGGCCAGCGTGACGTAGTGTAAGTAATGCATTCAGGCTGCTGCCTGTTTCAACGCTCCTTGCCCAACAGGATGCCGCTAGCACGGGTTAAATGGCTCTCACTTCCTGGGTAGCAGCTGTACCACGAATGCGTCCGCTGCTTATTACTCCAGCACCTCTTCATATAGCACTCCTCTGGGATTAGTTAAGAGCCTTTCGTTTGGCTGCTTCACAGTTGCCGGCATTGTCAACTGGATATATTATAGCGCTAACATAGAAATATAAAGGCATCCTGGCATGTACACGGACGCCCCTGCTTTCTGCTGCACAATCTGATTACAGAGGACTGCTGAAAGAAAGATTGATGCGTGCAGGGACGTTGGCTGATGTCCCGGTTCAGATTCTGTGTCCCCGTGACAAGGCGGACGACGTGGATAAATATGTTGCATTTGTGGTAATGATTTTAAGTTGATGCATGACCTGTCTGTGCTACGTGCTTGTAAATAAACTGATAATGTCACAGAACTGCACACGATGGCAACACGAAGGTCCCTGGTTGCAGCGTGAATGAATCAATGACATGGAATTCCTCTGATACAGGCAAAGTATCATTCTGCTAAAATGTGAACGGTCTCTGGCCGTGAAACATCCCAAGCTCGGACACAGCACAGAATTGCTTAGAGCACCTTGAAAAGTTTCGAATCTGGAATTGTGAGGTTCTGTCCGTCCCGGCGTAGTCCGCTCTGCTGCACGTCTCTCGCTTTGCCCCCTCCCCCCTTCCCCAAGCTCCTTAACAAACAAAAAAAAAACATTGATCTCTTGTCTTTATGGGGCCATGTGTTTCTAATTAGAAACACATGGCCCCATTAAGATAAGAAAGTGCTTTGCGACAGCAGCAAAGCAGGCCACCGAGTCTGGATCGGAGGCCAAAGGGCATGAACCAAAAACCCTTATTTCCAATAGCAGGCCACCGTTTAGCATAAATGGTGACGCCAGCCAATGGAAATGAGGAGCAGGGCTTAAAGCCCTCTTCTGAAAGTCCTTGTTAACAATAAATCTCGCCGAGAGAGCAGCGCATGCGCTGCAACGCTAGGCGAGACCTAAAAACCATGTCTTACCCTCTGCCTCCACTCTTAACCTGGCGGGGAATAGCATGGCATACTTCACCCCTTTGTCGCGTAACTTCCTTGTCACCTCGAAGAACGACCTTCGTTGTTTTTGTACACGCAGCGTGAAGTCCGGAAAAAGGGAAACCACTGCGTTCTGATAGCGAAGGGGTGGGGCCACTATGGCAGTCTGGAGTATAACGTCTCTAACTCTGAAATTTAGCAATCTGGCCAGCATTGGGCGTGGAGGCGCACCAGGTCGCGGTCGTCCACCAGGTACTCTAGGCGCCCTTTCCACCACAAAGAATTTGGAGAGTCCCTTAGGTTGCAGGTGGTTAAGGATGAGGTCCTCTACAAATAGATCCGCCGCCGGCCCCTCCGCCTTCTCGGGCACCCCAATAATGCGAATGTTATTTCTCCTGGTGCGACCTTCGTAGTCATCGAGTTTATCTTCAGCTTATTTCCGAAAATCTTGGAGTTCCTTAACGTCTTGCTGCAATTGCGAGGTGTCTCCCAGGAGACTGGAGGTGACAATCTCCATCTGTTTTACCTTCTCGCTGATTTTTGACATGTCTGCCCTGATAAGAGTTGCGTCCGTTGAGATAGTGTCCATTCTCTGTTCAAGAGATGCACGGACTCCCGAAATAGCCTCCATTACGTCCTGTAAGGTCAGTTTGGGGTGTTCAGTCTCAGACCCAGCTGCCACGTTGCCCTTAGGGTGAGACTCGGAGTTAGCGGGCTTTGGTAGGGTGAATTTGTCCAGCCTCGTCTGATGGGTTACTTTTGAACCTTTGGGGCCCGACATGGCCGCGAGAGCTTTATCTCTGTCCTGTCCGTACACTGGACCACTTATCTCCGATGATGGATCACAGGACCAGAGCGCCTGCTTCAGGGGTCAAATGGCACGATGTGACGAGTTGCACCCTCACCTGCGCCAAGGGGAGCCCGACAGTGCCTCGTGGATGAATCACTCCCGCTGCGCCCACCGAGGCCGTCACTCACGATTCTCCAGGTTTCCAAGCCTTACTGGCGGCCCAGCAGAGCAGCGGTGTACACAGGTTGTTTCCTTGGGCCTGGGGTACAAGGCAGTAGTGGGCAGAATAGATATCAGGAGAATGTCCCAACGAATACCAAAAGATCAATCAATTCTGGGCCAGGGAAGCTGTTAGGTGCATCAATGCCATCACCTGCGCTGTCGATGCTTCCAACGATTGAGCTGCTCTCTATGTCGCAGCAGACACCCCGGCTCCACTCCCAGTTCGCCTGCCCGGTGCTTACTGCGCTATGCGCACGGTCCAAGAATATAGTGATACTTGTGCCCAAACGTGTCGTGACTACAGAGGCCCCGCTAACATCAGTCACTGGAGCAAAGGACTCTCAGGGCGTTCACAGGACAGGCCCCCAGGCTTTTAAGTCCTACTCCGTCAGGGCCACTTCCTGACTCCACCGACCCCACTGCGCCCGTGATACAGGGTCCACAATAGCCCGGTCCCACCGTGGCTGCTGCACTCACCGCCGTTGGTTAGCCAGGGAAGGGGGCGCAGTTGTGATCCTCTGGGCTCAGTGGCCCTGCGCCTCAAATTGGTGTGCGGGTCCCCTCCGGGGTATCTACGGCGGGGCTTGGTGCTCCCCGCGATTAGCCGATCCCACCACTTGCCAGAGACCGGATGCCCCCGGTCTTGGAGCGGGCCGATGGTTCTGCGCGCAGCTGATGGCTGCACCCTGCACTCGGTTCTTCAGGCGCTATCGGTACCGGGCGTCCTGGGCACAGTTCTGTTGACGCCGAGGCTGTATGCCGGCACAGGCCATTAACCACGGCCTTGCGTTGGATAAATACGGGCGTCGGGACGCTGCCACGCCCCCTCCTTCACCACGGCAGGTCCCGGCTGCTGTCTTCTCCCAGGCCCAATGTCGACGCGGCTGTGGCCGCAACCCACGGGGGCCGCCGAAGTCGGATTTTGCAGCCGCGGGCACCTGAAGACTTCCGATGCACCCCCACCACACGGGAGTCGGATTAGCGTAGTGGATTTATGGGGAAAATCTAAGTGTTAGCGGAGCTCTTCTACAAAGCGGCCATCACGCACCGTGACGTAGCCACTACAAACGTAGAAATTGAGGAATGGAACATTGCTTGAGACAGGTCATGCTTGTTAGGGATTGGTCGGGGAAAAAACAGCCCTCTTGGGTCCCACTTGAAGCAGCCGGTCGGTTTAAGAATTAACATATTGAGAAGAATACATGAAACTTGGATCCCTTGGCAGACGCATGGGAATCATGTTTGCCTTCTTCTTAAAAAGAGAATAGACAGAAATGTTGACACCCCACACAGAAGGAAGAGAAATGGGGCTCTCCGTTGCACAGAATAGGAAATCAATACTCGAAGATTGGATCAGCTCAGATCATCTTAGAATCGGGTAACAAATATCAGAATGTGGCCAGCAGTAAAATCATATCAAGGTTGTTGTCAAATTATTTTTGTAGTGGAAGTATGTTATCTGAATCAATGCACTAACATTGATATTGATTATCCAACTTCTCTGTAGTGCTGGAGATGGCGTCCACTGGAACCAGGAACTATCATTCATTTAGTCTACAAATCATTTCAGGAACACAGCTGTGCTTTTTCTAATTTTATATAAAAAGTAAAAATCAATACTATTGGGTCTTTGTAATGATTTCTTTTCTTTTGGATTTTTTTCAGTTAAGCTTGTAATATCACAAATTCCAAGAAAGTGAAGCACAGATCTGCGTACTGAAAAAAGGGAGGAGCCTGGTGGTTGGGGAGTCCAAGCGTAACAGCACATGATGGGGAAGCTCATAAAGCAATTTGTATTTTGGGGGTGGGGGGGGGGAGAGTTGAAATGCTGCGAAGAAGACCTGAAGTTTTGTTGTCTTTCTGAAGATACGGAGGAAGCAGTTTCCTTAACCATAGAGAGGAGGCTGCTCCCGAATTTGGGGATCTTAGTTGAGATATGCGTGTAAGCACTTTCATTGCACCCGGAGCCAGGACATTGTATCAAGTTACAGTTGTCCAAACTACTATTTGGGTTATAGTGAATACGGTGTTTTGGACAAACAGGTAGGCAGTGGGAGTGATACCAACAATACGCATGAACTTCATGAGAAGGATTGGTTGCACGTGGAGAAAAGCAACTAGAGAATAGTGTATCTAGACTATGAAATGTGAGGTCAACTTTATACATCTCGTGAGAGAGAGACTGACTGGGTAAAGGTTACTGGGCCACAAGAATGAAACTATTTTGCATTCGCAAACGGGCCAATTTGCAGAATCGGCACGTTTGCAAACGCAAAAAAGGCTTTTCCTATGTGTCAAACCCTATTTTGCGATTCGGTATACAAATGGGCTTGCGATTCAGTATTTGGAAGGTGTATGTCTACCGCGTCCCTTCCAAATACCGAATCGCAGCGGTATGTATGAATGTTTTGTGACCGTGAATGTGGCCGCAAAGCATTCGCATTTTACCACTAACTTCAAGTTGGCGGTAACCCATTCGCAAATGGGAAGGGGTCCCCAAGGGACACCTGCCTCTTTGTTAATAGTGGCAAAAAAATTTTTTCCCATGGACCACTGGCTTCTCTTAAAAAATGGAAAGAAAACTTATTTTTTCCCTTTAAACCAACCCGTTTTCCATTAAGAAAAACAGGCTGCGTTAAAAAAAAAAATTGCTTTATTGAAAAGCAATCATGGACATGGTGGTCTGCTGACCTTAGCAGGCCACCATACCCGTGATTTTTGCATTCCTAGGGGATCACAAAAGTATGTCGATTTGCGACCCCATAGGAATTGCTAAATGAAACTCTTGGAGTTTCATACATTAGGACTAGAGATTTCCTAATTGCAATTCACTGAAAATCACGATTAGGTAATCGCTATTCCAAATGTTGATACATGTGCCCCACTCTCTTTTATTTCTGCCTGTGGTCAAAGTTAATAATTTTAGTGTTACGGCCAGTAAAAAACAAACTGGACACAAAACCAACAGTAGAATACATGATCATTCCACACATCACAGTGCTCGCTTCCAAATCCATCTCAAGGCTTCACATTCTATGTATTAACCAGGAGAAGAGACTGTGCATAGTTTCATTGAGGAGGAGCCACATATATGCACTCACTATTCATAGCAAAGCACATAATTATATAATCATTTATAGACACTGCCACTTTGAACTTGACGGTGTCAGTATAAGACAGCTATTACCCCAAAAATGCCAACAATCACAGACTACTTAATTTCTGAGAAGGGTTTAGCTTCTGCTCCGCCGTACTTGGCTTGCTTCTATTTTTTGAATTATCCATAAAAAGATGCCACTTTGGTTTCAGTCGCACATCAAACTTCATCGTTCTTAAGTGATGCCAACTGCCTAGGAGAGGCGATTCCTAAGCAGGGCAAAAGGTCTATGGGTATTACAAATGGATGAGTGGTCTTTTATTGTCTGCCCACACTATAGGGATGTCTTTGGATTTACTGAGGCTAAAACAGCAAAGTGCTTCTTTATAAGAATGAAGGCGCTAGCTTCTGTGGATGAATGATTCGCATTTGAAAAGTATTATTAAATGGCTGCTTGGAACCATGAGCAAAGGTTAGATGTACTTGCCAGTGTTCGTAGAAATAAACAGTATTTTAACTCTTTCTGAAAGCACATTCTTGCCCTAACGTTGTTTCAATAACTCCTGATCTAGTTAAAAAACAGTAATTGCAATCACTAACATTGTTGACTCCGATGAGAAAGAAGTCGAGCGGCCAATGATGTACGGGTGAGGTTGTCAAATTTTCAGAACACCTGGGCGCCGCTCCAGGTCTTGGCAGAGTGAATAGTTGAATGCCTGGCTCTTGAGCTGCTTTCTCATTACCAAACCTGGAAGAGCAGCCCAGGATTGAAGAAAACTGGTCCAGAAATGCCACAGCCGCCATTCAGGATTATTAGCGTGTGCGCATGGAAATCAAAACTGGGCTGACTGTCAATGACTTGGACCAGCAGACTTGGTTGGACATGCGTATCTCACAATCGGGCAATGTGGGAAACTTGAAGGCCAGTGTAGGCAGTTGTGAGAAGTTGGCCTGGTATATGCTGTTCACTAATTAAAGTGGACACCTTGCACCAGGGCAAATCGACTCTTATGGTAGATAGGTTTAAGACAACCTTTTAAAGAAAGCTATCCTAGTGGTAGCTGTGGAGAGCAGCCTTCAGGCTAAGTCTCGGAGGAATGTAAAGCAGCTTGTTTTACCATATAATCTCTTGAATCACCAAATGAAAAGACACCACACAGGTATATATATCAAATATATATGTATTTATTTCTAAATAACTCTCTACTAATCTCTTTATGAGATTAGAAGACAAACATATGCACAAATCAACGTTTCACAATAAGTTAAGCACAAAATATGGCTGGGGCCCTAGGGGCGTACCAGACCATATACTAAGTAAGAGACTTAGAAACAACGACTTGCAAGGAGACAAGGCCTAGGGCCTTCGGAAGTGCTGGGGCCTCACGAAACCACCCAAGGCAGGTAAGTAAGGGACCCACGGGGGACGCGTGCAGTGTGGATACACAGGCGCGAATCGCCGTTAACTTCAATGGGGCAAGTCGCGGTTGGAAATAAAGAGTTTTAGGATACTTCGGGAGAACCTACAAGCAAGTCACTTACAGGGTAAGTAGTTCTAGGGCCCACACCCACAGGAGCACCGTAGTGCTGGAGTTACCTCACCCAGGGAAGCCGGGTGCACAGGTGTCCTTTGGTGTCGGGTCGCGGCGTCGTTTTCAATGGCGAACAAAGAAGACTTGCTGCTTGCGGGAGCTGAAGAAGTGTCCGGTGGAATCCAAGCCTGGATTCTGAAGAAGGATGACCTGAAAGCAGAGGGGACAGTGTTCAAAGTCACTTGGCAGTGACCCGGGGCAAGGAAGATGGATGCCCACCGTCGTCGGTCGCTTCAGGTCGGTTGCAGGTGCCTTGACTCTTCAGCCACGTGGTCCAGGAGGCGTCGACGACGACCAGGAGCTGGATTCGGTGTGTCCCTCGACGTCTGCAGCTGACTGCGGTGTCGGCAACTCGATCGGAGCCAACAAGCCTTGGCAGCCGCAAGTCTCGGGGAGATGAAGAAAAGTCGATGGCGCAGACCAGCAAGGTCTGTGGAACTCACCCAGCGAGGGTAAGTCAGGGCAGGCCTGGAGCAACCAGGGAGCCCTTTGGTTTCTTTAGGAAGTCTTCTGGGGACCCACAAGCCAGCGGGCAAGGGATCGCGAAGACACCTCGGGCGGAATCACTCAACAGGGGCCCACGGTCACTCGGGACGGTGTAGGCCTCTGATCTTCGGAGGGATTCCTGCTGGAGGTTGGGACCACACGTGGTCCAAAGCACAAGTTCGTAGAACGTTGTGAAGGGGTTGCACTCGACAATAGTGCACGGTACCCAGGGGTCGCGGTTCCTCGTTACTCGTGGGGTCCACTTGCCTCAGCTTCGCTGGGGACTCACGATGGCCTGGGAGAGGTCAGGAAATCCACTTCTTGGGCTGCAGGGACTTCGGACTCCGGCGGGAGCGGCGTAGTTTGCGACCGTCGTTGTCGTTTTTGGTGCCTGCCAAGCAGGGGAGTCACTCCTTGACTCCAAGGGAGATTCTTCTGTCTTCCAAAGGTAGTGGAACGTCGAAGGGCCAGGATTCTTCTGTAGAGTGTCGTCCAGGGGTTATCTGCTTTGCAATGGCAAGGTTCCCCCTCTTATACTAAAAGAGGGGATGGACTAGCTCTATGACCCCACCTATGGGAGGGTCAAGGGAGGGGGTGGCTACACCCACTTCCCTTTGTCCAGTTTCGCGCCAGAGCAGGGGCAGGTAGCCCCTGAGCTGGTTTGAACTGGCATATGCACAGAGGAGCCTTCTGCTCCCCCAGTGCAGGACTTCAAAGCACTCTAAGAGTGCACCCACCCAGCCCCAATACACTAAACCCTGTCTGGAAGGTGGTTACACCTCCCTGTGACAGGATGCCTATTGTTGGGCTTCCTCCACTGCGAGTTTCGGTCATCAGCAGGAGGGCAGCCCAGTGTCTGTGACTGGTGGCATCCATTTTGTGATGCCAGGGCTCTTTAGGATTCTACCGCGTTTCCACAGCAGGTACATGTCTTATCCCTCTAGAAGGGTGGAATGCTACCCCCGCCGCCAAGATTGGCGGGGGGTAGTATTCCAAGATGTTTGACACCAAACACGACATGTTTTGATGCAGCCATTCCAAAGTTAGCATTTACCGCGAGGATATAATGCACTTAATTAGTATATGGTTTAACCGCATCCACAAACAGCACCAGAGAATAGACTCTGAGAGCTGCAGAGGGGCCCTGCTCAGGCAGAGGCACCCCCTCACATAGAAGCCAAGCACCCTGCCCTCAGGATTGATAGGGCCTGCCTTAGGGGTGACTGATAGGTTTATATGTGTGTGCAGGAGAGATATAGGAAACCTATATCTCAGTGAGGGTGCTAGCACCACCTCACCCAGGCTGCAGTAGCAGGCCTGTGGTGTCAGATTTAGACTGCTTCCCAGGGGTGGCATAACACATGCTGCAGCCCCTGGTAGGCCTGTGAAGTACCTATGCCCTTGGCACCTAAGGTACCATATACTAGGGACTCATAAGGCACCACAGTATCCAATCACTAGTGCACCTAGAGTGCACTCCATGTCGTTTAGAGAGAGCAGATAGACTGGGGCCCTGAATAGCAGGGTCCCAGTCCAACTAAGTCATAAACCAGCAAAACACCATAAAAAAAGTGGGGGCAACCATATAGTCAGATTCCACCTTCCTACATAACCCCCCCAAACGAAAGGAGATAAGGCTAACCTTGGCCAGTTGAGCCTTTATTGACTAAGTGGCCATATAAGGAAGCACCTGCACTAGCATGGTTGCCCCCTGTCTTATGGTCCACTAAGCAATCCCTCACCCTAAGGGTATGAGAGGGTCTCCACCATGGGGAATCACTACCTGTGGTGTGCTTTGGTAAAGTACCAGGCTGGTGAGGTGACTGAGTAGGGAAGTGTGGCCCTAGGAATGTTGGCCTCAGCTTTCTCAGCTCACTGGTCACCATGTATGCCTGTCTTTCCATGACTGAGTGGTACTTTGCTCTAAGGGTCAACCTTTGACTGCCTACAGCCGTGGGTTGGGTCCCTTTGGGTGGAACACTGGAGGGACATGGCATGTTTGGAACCTTTTGGTCCCAGGTTTGCCCTTGCCTAACAGAGTCCTTCTGGGGGAGGTCCCTACATAAAGGTATGGGGGATCCCTCAGTGGGTTGAGGAATTTCCACCTGGCTAGGGCTACTAGCCGGGGTGCCCCTAATCTGCTGATGGGGGGTTCCTCTGGACAGGGGGCCCTGGGGGTCCACTGACCTCCCTGACCTCTGCAGCCCTGGGCTGACTGAGGCAGGGTAGAGAGGGGCAGGTTACCTGCTCCAGACTGGGTACCACCTTGTAAGGGTCCTCTGCCATCAGGGGGTGGCCAGGCCAGGCCTGACTACCTCTGTGGCAGTTCCTTCACTAGGGGTAGGGTCAGTTCCCTGAGGAGGCTGACCCTTACCTACTGTCTGGAGGGAAGAAGACTTTTCTTCAACCCTTGTGCTCTCTTCTGGGGGAGAGTGGGCCATTCTTCCAGGCTCCATCTCTCCAAAATCTTGGGCTGGGGCTGTGGCCATCACAGCCCCTCTAACCTTTACAGGGACACCCAACATCTTCAGATGGGTTTGGTGTTCAATTTCAGCCCAGGCTGAAATTTCCAGATCATTGCCCATCAGGCAATCTACAGGTAAGGTTGGGGACACTGCCACTCTCTTTGGGCCTGTGACCCCCTCCCAGCTGAGATTGACTATGGCCATGGGGTGATCTGTTCTGACACCATCAATGTTGGTCACCTGGTATTTAAACTCAGGTAAAAGCTGGTGAGGGGGGACTAGTTTCCCTGCCACCATGGTGACACTAGCCCCTGTGTCCCTAAATGCCACAGCTTTCTGACCATTAATTATTGGCTCCAGTCTGTACCTGCCCAATGCTATGGGACCCATGGTAAAGGTGGCATATCCTACACCACCATCAGAATCTGAGGAGTCTGTTGAGGGGTCCTGTCTAAACTAGGGCCCACCTCTGTTCCTCTTGCAAAAGCACCTAACTTTTTGGGTGCACTACTCCCAACTGGAGGATTACTACTGGTAGTACCAGGAGGGGTGGTAGTAGTTGTTGGAGGAACATTTTCTTTATTGCCATTCCTGGGACAACTGGGATCAGATTTCCAGTGCCCAGGCTTTTTACAGACATGGCAATAGGGTTTCTTTTCAGGAGAGGAAGGAGTTTGGGACCCACCCCCAGAAGAGGAATTTTGGGGCCCTGTAGTGGACTTATCCTTGGATTTATCCCCACCTTTCTCTTGGGACTTGGTAGAATCTTTCTTGTGGTCACCACCCTGATTCTTAGGCCTTACTCTGGTTCTGACCCATTTGTCTGCCTTCTTTCCCAATTCTTGGGGAGAGGTCAGATCAGAGTCCACCAGGTACTGGTGTAAAAGCTGGTTTTGACAATTATTAAGGATCTGTTCTCTCATCATTAGATTATAAAATCCTTTGAAATCAGTAACCCTACTGCCAACCAGCCAACCCTCCAGAGCCTTGGATGCACAATCTACAAAGTCTGTCCAGTCCTGAGTCTGTGCCGTCTGGGTATCTCTGAACTTCAACCTGTACTGCTCAGTGGTTAAGCCAAACCCATCTATCAGTGCACTCTTCAGGACCTCATAATCATCAGCATCCTCCTCTCTAACAGTGAGGAGCTTGTCTCTTCCTTTATCTGAAAAGGAGAGCCACAAGATTGCTGCCCACTGCTTTTGGGGGACCTGCTGTACTCTACAGGCCCTCTCCATAGCAGTTATCCACTTGTGGATATCATCCCCACTCTGGTAGGGAGGAACAACCTTGCTCAGGTTCCTATGGTCAGGAATATATTCTCTGCCTCTAGGGACACTGTTGCTGCCACCAGGGGGTTCTAAACCCTCCCTTCTGGAAGCTCTCTGGATCTCCAGGGCTTCTCTATCCAGTGCCAACTGCTTGGTTCTGAGGGCCATTCTGGCTTCCTCATACTGGAGCAGTTTGCACCTTCTCTCAGAGGAGGTCTCTCTTAAGTTAAAGTATGAGCTCCTCTCTTGGACAAATTCTCTGCCAGAGTGATAAGAGTGCTCAGATTCCCTGGAAGGGGATCTGTGCCTCTCATCCACTCTGCCAGTTCTCTTAGGGAGAATTCCTCTGTCCTGTTCAGGCTCCTTGAAGCCTGGCCCTTCAACCACAGAGTCTTGGTCATTCTGATTTTCATCATCTGACCCAGATACTATGACTGACCCACCCACTGATTCAAACCCTTTAGCTCCTAGAGCCAATCTAAGGTCATCTGCTGTTAGCAGATCTATCAGGTGTAGTGTTGAGGGACTCTGTCCTGTCCTCAGGTGTCTGTCAACACACATGGCTCTCAAGTCAGAGAAAGCCATGTCCTTATACTGAGGCTGAGTGGATCCACTGGGTCCACCCTTCAAGGACATTCTAGTGTTGTGCAGTGTTGTACTACCTACACTAGTTTGTGGCCTACTGATCCTAGCTTGAGCTGTGGAAAGGGTGTGCTATCCCTTGGCACACAGCTCTAAGTTCAGTAGAACTTATTGATACTAAGCTTGACTTTATATGTACCTTGAGTACCTATAATGGTTTTCAGTTAGTAATTCAAATAGAGATTTTCTGGTAAAACAATGGCAAGCTGGAATCCCACACGCTGCCCACCAATGTGAGAAGTTGGCCTGGTATATGCTGTTCACTAATTAAAGTGGACACCTTGCACCAGGGCAAATCGACTCTTATGGTAGATAGGTTTAAGACAACCTTTTAAAGAAAGCTATCCTAGTGGTAGCTGTGGAGAGCAGCCTTCAGGCTAAGTCTCGGAGGAATGTAAAGCAGCTTGTTTTACCATATAATCTCTTGAATCACCAAATGAAAAGACACCACACAGGTATATATATCAAATATATATGTATTTATTTCTAAATAACTCTCTACTAATCTCTTTATGAGATTAGAAGACAAACATATGCACAAATCAACGTTTCACAATAAGTTAAGCACAAAATATGGCTGGGGCCCTAGGGGCGTACCAGACCATATACTAAGTAAGAGACTTAGAAACAACGACTTGCAAGGAGACAAGGCCTAGGGCCTTCGGAAGTGCTGGGGCCTCACGAAACCACCCAAGGCAGGTAAGTAAGGGACCCACGGGGGACGCGTGCAGTGTGGATACACAGGCGCGAATCGCCGTTAACTTCAATGGGGCAAGTCGCGGTTGGAAATAAAGAGTTTTAGGATACTTCGGGAGAACCTACAAGCAAGTCACTTACAGGGTAAGTAGTTCTAGGGCCCACACCCACAGGAGCACCGTAGTGCTGGAGTTACCTCACCCAGGGAAGCCGGGTGCACAGGTGTCCTTTGGTGTCGGGTCGCGGCGTCGTTTTCAATGGCGAACAAAGAAGACTTGCTGCTTGCGGGAGCTGAAGAAGTGTCCGGTGGAATCCAAGCCTGGATTCTGAAGAAGGATGACCTGAAAGCAGAGGGGACAGTGTTCAAAGTCACTTGGCAGTGACCCGGGGCAAGGAAGATGGATGCCCACCGTCGTCGGTCGCTTCAGGTCGGTTGCAGGTGCCTTGACTCTTCAGCCACGTGGTCCAGGAGGCGTCGACGACGACCAGGAGCTGGATTCGGTGTGTCCTCGACGTCTGCAGCTGACTGCGGTGTCGGCAACTCGATCGGAGCCAACAAGCCTTGGCAGCCGCAAGTCTCGGGGAGATGAAGAAAAGTCGATGGCGCAGACCAGCAAGGTCTGTGGAACTCACCCAGCGAGGGTAAGTCAGGGCAGGCCTGGAGCAACCAGGGGAGCCCTTTGGTTTCTTTAGGAAGTCTTCTGGGGACCCACAAGCCAGCGGGCAAGGGATCGCGAAGACACCTCGGGCGGAATCACTCAACAGGGGCCCACGGTCACTCGGGACGGTGTAGGCCTCTGATCTTCGGAGGGATTCCTGCTGGAGGTCGGGACCACACGTGGTCCAAAGCACAAGTTCGTAGAACGTTGTGAAGGGGTTGCACTCGACAATAGTGCACGGTACCCAGGGGTCGCGGTTCCTCGTTACTCGTGGGGTCCACTTGCCTCAGCTTCGCTGGGGACTCACGATGGCCTGGGAGAGGTCAGGAAATCCACTTCTTGGGCTGCAGGGACTTCGGACTCCGGCGGGAGCGGCGTAGTTTGCGACCGTCGTTGTCGTTTTTGGTGCCTGCCAAGCAGGGGAGTCACTCCTTGACTCCAAGGGAGATTCTTCTGTCTTCCAAAGGTAGTGGAACGTCGAAGGGCCAGGATTCTTCTGTAGAGTGTCGTCCAGGGGTTATCTGCTTTGCAATGGCAAGGTTCCCCCTCTTATACTAAAAAGAGGGGATGGACTAGCTCTATGACCCCACCTATGGGAGGGTCAAGGGAGGGGGTGGCTACACCCACTTCCCTTTGTCCAGTTTCGCGCCAGAGCAGGGGCAGGTAGCCCCTGAGCTGGTTTGAACTGGCATATGCACAGAGGAGCCTTCTGCTCCCCCAGTGCAGGACTTCAAAGCACTCTAAGAGTGCACCCACCCAGCCCCAATACACTAAACCCTGTCTGGAAGGTGGTTACACCTCCCTGTGACAGGATGCCTATTGTTGGGCTTCCTCCACTGCGAGTTTCGGTCATCAGCAGGAGGGCAGCCCAGTGTCTGTGACTGGTGGCATCCATTTTGTGATGCCAGGGCTCTTTAGGATTCTACCGCGTTTCCACAGCAGGTACATGTCTTATCCCTCTAGAAGGGTGGAATGCTACCCCCGCCGCCAAGATTGGCGGGGGGTAGTATTCCAAGATGTTTGACACCAAACACGACATGTTTTGATGCAGCCATTCCAAAGTTAGCATTTACCGCGAGGATATAATGCACTTAATTAGTATATGGTTTAACCGCATCCACAAACAGCACCAGAGAATAGACTCTGAGAGCTGCAGAGGGGCCCTGCTCAGGCAGAGGCACCCCCTCACATAGAAGCCAAGCACCCTGCCCTCAGGATTGATAGGGCCTGCCTTAGGGGTGACTGATAGGTTTATATGTGTGTGCAGGAGAGATATAGGAAACCTATATCTCAGTGAGGGGTGCTAGCACCACCTCACCCAGGCTGCAGTAGCAGGCCTGTGGTGTCAGATTTAGACTGCTTCCCAGGGGTGGCATAACACATGCTGCAGCCCCTGGTAGGCCTGTGAAGTACCTATGCCCTTGGCACCTAAGGTACCATATACTAGGGACTCATAAGGCACCACAGTATCCAATCACTAGTGCACCTAGAGTGCACTCCATGTCGTTTAGAGAGAGCAGATAGACTGGGGCCCTGAATAGCAGGGTCCCAGTCCAACTAAGTCATAAACCAGCAAAACACCATAAAAAAAGTGGGGGCAACCATATAGTCAGATTCCACCTTCCTACAGCAGTTTTCTGCCAGCCAATGTGTACTGATATGGTCAGGGCTATTGCTTTTCTCTGGACTGTCTCTCAAGGTTGAGGCAGATGGAAAAGCAGATGCAGGGACCCAGGCAACGGTGCCATGGCAGCCCACACTGATGCAGCCAAAAAGAAAGTGGCAGGCGCATGCACAAACACATAAACAGTGCAGCATAGGCCAGCTAGCTCATTGATATGCACGGGTGACACAGAAGCAGACCAGAGGACACTGCTATGCATACAGCCAGAGTGTGTTGTGTGTGCAGTGTGTTCTTTCTCTTTCCTGTGGCTGCCATTCCATTTGGCTAACAACTGCCCATGCTTAGCCTGTTGGCTAGTACTGTTCAAGTGGGGCCGTTGAGAAAGTAGGAGACCGAGGTAGGGCCTATCCTGGATAAACCAAGGCAGCATCACAGTCGCATTCTCCACGTGGTCATAGCAGAGGCTATAGCTCCAATGTAGCGCAATACATGCCTCGTACAGCTTGATAAACTCCAAAATATACCATTCTAGGGCAGAGACCAAACAAAGATCTCCGCCGACCTTCCTGCCCACTTGTCTATTACTGTATTAGTGTGAGTGTGTGCATGTCTGTGTGTGTGCGTGTACCTTCATAAGTGCCTGTGCGCATGCATGCTTGTCTGGGTCTCTGAACCGCTTATGTATTTATGCTTCTCTGGGTGTTTGACTCAACGTCGGTGTGTGAATTTGTGTTCCTGACTGTCTGCCTGTTTGAGTGCCTCTTGCAGTGTGTGTGCCTTCCTTTCTTTGTGTCTCTATGTGTGTACCAGTCGGTGACTACGTTTACCCATGTGTGTGAGTGTCAGTCTTTGTAACTGCCTGTTTCTCCCTGCATCTATCTATTTTGATTCTGGCCTAGTGAGGACAATGGTCATAATTGCATATTAAAGTGTCATTGTGGAAGCCGGGTAAATGTATGCATTACTGTAGCCTTGTAGCTGCACAAATACATGCATTGCTTCAGCGTTATGCAAACTGGGCAATATATATGAATTCTTGGTACCTTTTGGACATTTGTAATACATGTTTAGTAAGGCATTAGGGGGAAAAGCAAAGCATGCTAAGGAGTGCTGTGCAATGAATATGTCTCGCAATGTGGAAGTCTTGGAAATGCATTCGGGGCGCTATGGCGAGCCTGTGTACAATATGCTGGGCTTTAGCTATTCTGCACTGATGTGGGACCACTCTGCGTCACTGGGGGATAATAAAACCGACTCTGGGGGTCTATCAGAGTTGACATTGATTGGCCAGTGAGTGGTTCCGTCAGCACTGAAGCAGCCTACTCTGAAGACATATTTGTGATAGTTACAAAATGTCAATGTCAAGTCTACAAGATCAACACGTTTTAGAATAACCTTTGACCCCACTTCCCTGCAAAATCAGCGAGACTTATAGCCAAATGTGCTTCTAAATGTCCAATTTGTCACTCAGTTTTCCAAAAATGAATCTATAGGCATTCTCCCTCATCCGGCTGAATTTAAATCATAAATATATGTGACGAATGTTACTCTTTGAAGTATGCAAAATGCAGGATTCAATTCGCCTGGACGGGAACCCAAACTCACCTCCCATAAAATAGCATTTAGATTCGATTTAGAGTTGACCATTGTTACTGGCCAAATGTGCTTTGAAATATACCACAGCGCACATTTCCATAATAATTAATGTGGCAGAAACACCCTCTCAACCCCTTCCCCTCCATAACATTGTCTAAAAGTCATATCGTCTATATGTTTTACATTCAGTACTTCCGGCTACTTTGCCATAAATGTCCTACAAATTTATTTTGGAAGAAATCTCATATCATCCAGTTAAAGTATTCTAAATCTAATGCAGATATAACCAGGAACAGTGGTCAAATGAGAATAAATGAATGAAATGGGATTTATGCAGCACAACAGCTTACGGCGGTGGGGAGGGGGGAGGGGACAGGAGGAGGGTGGAGGTGGTGGGGGGGGCAGTACATAGTCTTGAAAAGCACTCTTCGCAATTAATTTAGCCAACACTTTTATAAGGTATATTCTTGATATCCACTGTAAAGCTGCCATTAAATTCCTTTCAGTTTTGACCACAGCTCTTGACTAAATGTTATTTGGCACAAATGTTGCCAGAAGGCATCAGTGCCTCCAGTGATCACCCTGCTAGTCTGTAAAGCTGGGCCACTTTTCTTTAGGTCTGGATTTTGACAGTGAAGTTGACAAACAGATCTATTGCTAACACTATACATAGAATTGGCTTTGAGCTCGTCCCTTTCAACCACTGGCTTTCCTCAACCAGCAGCTTTCAGCCATTGACTTGTGACTTTGTCAATCACTTCTTAGCTCAGCCAGTGGAGTATTCATCTCTCACCCAATGCCGTTGGCTATTCAGATGTATCCTTCCACTCAAGTACTTCCAATGAACTACACAGGGTGCTACTTTACCACTGATTCTCTCTGTGTCCTCTCCTTTCTCCCTCCTGTGTCTCTCTCTGTTCCCGCCCCCTTGTGCTCCTCATTCCCCCACTGCCATCCACTTGTATTTCCCTCCCAGTTTCCCTGTCTGTTTCTTATTCTCCAACTCACCATCCTCTTCTACTTTCCTCCTCTGCCTCCATCCATTCCCTGCGTGCTTGTTTCCCTCTGCCAGCCACCCTTTTCCATCTTCCTCAGCCCCTGTATGCTCCTTTTTTTCTGCCAGTGGATTCTCATAAGTGCCGCCAGAAGGCACACATGGAATTAAAGGCTCATTTTCTTTGTCCAAAAAAAGTCGGATGGCAAGGGCGCCTTCATTATCATCCTTCCTTTCTGCGCCCTTGAAATCAAAGAAGGACTATACACAAGGCTCCCTTGCAATCCGATCTTTACTTGAAATCGAAACAATAACAGGAATTTATTGAAAAGCAGGGAATCTTCAATGCAGCCCATTTTTTATTTCTTGTGTGGCTTTAACTTGGGCTGCCCAAGTTAACACGTCAAAACCAGACCTATGCTTGTTTGAGAGATGGATTTTTTATGATTTCCAGCTCTACTCAGTTGAGTAATATAGGATTATACAGATGAGTAATGAAGTACATTGGCACAGTGGTATGGAAGATAGTGGCTTTTCAGTCTCTCTGAGGGCACGAGGGTACACAAATTAAGCTTATGGGCATAAGCAAAGACTGACAGAGCGTAGAAGAGCGGGAGACCTTCCCCACTTAGACGCACGGGCACCTGCGCGTGCCACAGCGTGCTTGTCCAGCAGTACACAAGAGCTAGATGTATCAAAGGGTTTTACCCATTCTGTGTCTATGGGAAAATGTGTTTGTACATATGGCCCCTAGGGCTGTGCTTACTTGAAAACAGTTTAATGCAGCCCGTGGCTTATAACTTTCTCTTTGACTGCTCTTTTCTCCCACTCCTTATATCCCCTTTACGCTCTCTCATTCTGATATTTACCCATTTTACTCTCTCTTCTTTGCACTCATCTCTTCATTACATGCCTCTTTTCCAGCTGACACTTTCCCTCTGTTCGCTTGTTATTCCTTATCCAACTGCCGCCTTCTGCTCTTGTTTTCCACCACTTTCATCCATCTCTCCTCATCGTTCCACTATTAAGGGGTTATGGGGAGAGGATGTGGATTAATGGCTAGAGCGGCTGACTTTAAAGCTGGGGAACCAGGTTCGAGTCTGGCGAGAGGCTCAAACACACTGTGATTCTGGGCAAATCAGTTAATGCTCATGTAAAGAACTCTGATACCTTCAGGTCGAGTTCGCGCTATAAAAAACTGCAAAAAATAAAATATATTTCTCCTTCTCTCACTCTCAACCTGCTATTTTGCTTTCTGTAGCATACCCCAGCCATGCTAATTGCTTACTTCCTGACCTCTCCTTCTGTCCATTTTCCTCACAGTCAGTTTCCTCTTTTGTTTCTTTGTTTCTGTTTGCGATCTCACTCTTCCCTGTGGCGTAACCCTAACAGACAGACCCCCCCTTTGCAGAATATGAAGGCGGCACTGTACACAAGATAAGGAGGAGAAGGAATACGCCTTACTTTACCCTCCTCAAAGTCAATACATACACACAAAAGAAAGTAAGGTAACTTCAAGTTGCGAATTTTTGTCAAGTTGCAATTTATACAACAATGTATCAGGAGCACCTTCACTTTGTAAAAACTGCCCTCACCCACAACGTGTTGTGGCATGCTTCATCATAGGGCTGCTGCAAAACGCCTCAGCGCAGACCAACGCTAGAAGCGGAGCAATATGGTGGGGTAGACAATACAAACAAATAAAGAAGGAATAGAAAAGGATCCACAATAGGTGCAGACAGTGAATAATAAAACTAACTAAGGTAAAAAGTACTTTTTACCTTTTTTAATCCTGACAAGGGAATCCAGGAATAAAAGTGTTATTACGATATCCCTTAGTTAGTTTTATTATTCACTGTCTGCACCTATTTTGGATCCTTTTCCTTCTTTATTTGTTTGTATTCTCTACCCCACCCTATTGCTTTGCCTCTAGCATTGGTCTGCGCTGCGGCGTTTTGCAGCAGCCCTATGATGAAGCATGCCACAACACGTTGTGGGTGAGGGCAGTTTTTACAAAGTGAAGGTGCTCCTCATACATTGTTGTATAAAAAATCGCGACTTGAAGTTACCTTACTTTCTTTTGTGTGTATGTATGAAGGCGGCACCCCAGACTCCCACATCTCACGAATATTCATAGACCTTAGGCTGAATGGGGGGCCCCGAGGGTGGGCCCCCTGAGCTGCAGGGGCTACTTTAAGTCCATGACTTTCCACCTTACTCTCCTTACTCCCCTACCTACTCTCATTTTTATCTTCCATTTCTAACCCTCTTGTTAACTTTCGCGGTCTAAATACCTTTCTTCTTCTTCCCTCTTTTCTATTTACTTTTTTCCCATCTCTCCCTTCTTCCCCTCACCCATTCTTCTCTCACACTGTTTTCGTTCGTTCCATTCTTCACTCTTGCATTACAGGCCCCCACTGTTTCTCTCCTTCCGTGCAGCACCTTTCTCTGTCTCTCTCTTTTCTACTTTTGAGTGATATTTGTTTTTATCCACCTCTCCCTTACCCCTTTCTATCTTCCTGCTTCCTGTCTACCTCTCAGCACCTATTTTGCAGAACCCCCAATGTCCCCCCCTTTAAAATGACACCTCTTGGCCCTGTCTTGTTGTTCTCCCCACTTTAATTCTTTGTCTCAACCCGTCAACACCTGTTTTCCCTCCCTCACCTTCCCCTACTTACTTATACCTTTCCATCCCACCCTTTACCACTCTTCCCAATCCTTCCTTTCTGCTGTCTACACCATACTCAGCCACTATCTTCCTGCTGTCACCCAGCTCTCTTCTTATTGTCTACACCCAGGGCCAGACAGGCCTTTTATTCTACCGTGTATTTCCCCGGTGGCTACTTAAGGTGACCACCCGTCTGTAGTTTTCACAGAATTAACCCTAATGTCCGTGTTCTGTGAAGAAGATTTCAACGGATGGCATTTGTCCGTAATTTTAGCCTGTTACAGTTTAAATGCCTCTATTTAAGTAGAAGGCCTCCTGTACTGTGATCCAGAGGGAGGGGAAGACACATAAACAAGAAACAAGCCTTCTCGCCAGGGTTCCCTCTGCCTAAAAAGAAATGTAGATCTGTGCTGTTGGTTAATCTGTAAATGTAAAGGCTGCTTGGGAGCCGGTTGAGGTGGTGTTAAATGATGGAGACAGTTTAAGCTTCCTGAAGACAAAGATTTATTCTTTTTGAGGTGTATTGTAGGGGGGTGTTCCAAGCTTAGTTGTGGAGTGTGTGCTTTTAATGGGAAGCTGTAAAACTGTTTGCAGGATATGCCCAGACGTGGATCCTTTGCTCACTTTGCCACTGGATTCAAGCTGGCCTGGCTGATGAGGGGTGTTACCCCAAAACCGGTCCCATGATGCTTGTTTACGGTCCACCGAAGACCTGGCTTGGCAGTTCGGGCTGGACTGTTTCCATGAGGCACAGGGTCAAGACTGATTTGCATATGGCTGGGTCTGAACTGGGGTGGCGAAGTGAGCTAAAGAACGATGATGGATTCAACCCAAATTTGTGACTGGAAGTGAGTGTCTGAAAGGTTTCAGCGCTCCGTCCTTCATCTATTTGTGTTTGCTTTGTTTGCCCTACGTTGGCGGGGTATGCCCAGACGTGGGTCCCTTGCTCACTTTGCCACTGGATTCAAGCTAGCCTGGCTAATGAGGGGTGTTATCCCGAAACTGGTCTCAGTATGCTTGTTTCCGGTCCAGGGAAGACCTGGCTTGGCAGTTCGGGCTGGACTGTTCCCATAAGGCACAGGGTCAAGATTGATTTGCATATGGCTGGGTCTGAACTGGGGTGGTGAAGTGAGCTAAAGAATGATGATGGATTCAACGGAGATGTGTGACTGGGGGTGAGTGTCTGAAAATGTTCAGCGCTCCGTCCATCATCTCTTTGTGTTTGCTTCTGGTTGCACACACATACATCTGCAGTGATCACATTAACCAACAAAGGTTTCATAACACAAAACAGCGTATTTCCAACAGATTTTTTTAAACTTGCATTTACTTTTCATTTAAGATGTGCATTATTTTATATACAGTTAGCTGATGGTGAAAAATCAAAAAACAGTCACAAAATATTTTGTTATTTTTAGCTAACCTTTGATTCCGCCTCCACGCTCACAGACCACATCCCCATTGCACTCATGATCACAGTATCCAGACTTTTTTAAATGCCCTTCAACCACTGAGAAGCCAGTGATGTTAGCATATGTTGTCCCGCAGTCCCTCACCTTAACCTTCACCTTTTTAGACATTGTTTTAAATTAAACTTTAATCTGTATTTATTTAACATAGTGTACTATACATCTGACAGTGTTGTACAAACACACTGTCCTCTGGTGCCAAAGGGGATTGAGAAAAAGATCTCTGCAGCCGATCTCTGCATCGGAGCATAAGAGCCACCAGAAGGATCGTATCTCCCTGATTCCTGCTACGGCATCGATCTCGTGAGTACTGCTGAGACCGGGGCTGCATTGATCGGCTCGGTGACGGGCGGGGAAGCGCTACAATACAATGCGTGGTGGATGCCCGAACGCGAGACTGTGGCGGCGCGACTTGGCATGTTTCCCTAATTCAGAGGCTATGTGTGAGGAACGAACATAGCCCGCGGTGACTGCCCCTAGTACGTACGGCGCACATTGGAGAGCGTGCACCCCCTTGATCTTGATTAGAGACCTGCACCTCCTACAGCAGCAAGCCCAGCGCCATGCTCTCCCCGAGCGTGCAACCGCCCAGAGAGGTAAATTCGAGGAAGTGGGAAGTATTTTTGAATCGCTGCCGGGGGTTTCTATCAACACGCTATATGCAGGGGCTCGCGCTATAGAAACAAGTAAGACTCGTGAGTCGCCCCGCCTGTCCTGCAAATGGCGGCTGTTTCTCCCTCGGGCGGAGATCACTCGACATCACGCGCTCCCCCGAAAGACATGCGGACCATGGCTCTGCTCATCATGACGATCCCCTGCCTAGTCTGCACCCCCTTTCATCCAAAGTATAGAAAATTGTGGGGATCCTCTGAATTCTTACATCAAGGACTCATCCCCCCCCCCGCCTGACCTCAAGATGGTCGCCTCAGTCATTGACTCTGTGAACTCTCCATCGACAGCTGAGACCCAGCCATTTTGACTGATGCCCGGTGGAGCTACCTCGCGAGCTAAAGGGGAGATGGGCTATGGATTCCCTCCTTGGCCATCACCTACCCAGCCGGTCCTTGGGCAAACTCTCCTGCGTCTCTCCTTGACCTTATCTCCCTCCTCCCCCTTCACCCAACCCCCAACCGCTCTTCTCTTCTCTTCTTTCCAGCTATTGACCCCTGCCCTCACCCGTCCTTGCTCACAGTTCCCACCCTGTTTATCCACTGGACTTTCTTACGTGAACTCTCCCTCGTCAGTTTGAGACCTAGATATTTGACTAATGCCCGATGGAGCTACCTTGCTTAGCTAAAGGGGAGACGGGCTGTGGACTCCTTCCTCGGTCGTCACCTACCCAGTCGGTCTTTGGGCAGACTTCCCTTCGTCTCTCCTGCCGTCTTTTCCCTCATCTTCCCCCCTCACAATTCCCCCTCCCCCCTCCTCCCTACTTCTCTCTCCTTTCTTCCCTCTTTCAATGTGTTGCTTATTTTTGACGTAATGTGTAATTGTTATCATTTTCTGTAACATTGTGTAACCGAATGTAAAGCGCTCTGATACCTACGGGTCTAGCCAGCGCTATATAAAACTCATTAAATAAATAAATAAGAAAAAGAAAGTAATCTAGTCAGTTGCTTAATTGCACTATATGTGACCAGGTAACCTGGGTTCAAATCCCAGCTCACCCACGACTAAATTGTCTGATTTAAGCCAAATCAAGTTACTTCATGTGTCAAGTTTACTTGATAATGACATTTGAGAGCACATTCAAGTAATTCAGTTCAAGATGGATCCTGTGTAAGAACCTCACTTATATATGCTTCAATAGCCAGTAATGTTCCTCCATCCGCCATGACGAACAAGTTACTTACCTTCGGTAACAATATATCTGTAAGAGACATAGATTAGTTATAGATTCCTTACCTTAGAATTACCCCCAGGCGTCAGACTGGATCCGGAGGATTTTTTGTCAGCAATACCCCTGCGCGTCGAAAGGTGGTGTCGGTCGGCTCCACGTTCATCGTTGGCGTCGTGGTCGCCAGGATGACGTTGCGGTAGCTACTTAGACGCCGCTCTCGCGCGCTGACGTCAGTTCTTTTACATGACATTCCACGCCAGAAGCGCAGAGCCATGCAAGACACTGACCACTGGTGCACAAAACTAGGGCCCTGAAAGGGATTCCCTGACCCTAGAGGTCAGTTTCCAGAATGGGGAGGATGGGTGGGGCGGTAAGGAATCTATAACTAATCTATGTCTCTTACAGATATATCGTTACCGAAGGTAAGTAACTTGTTCATCTGAAAGAGACAATTAGTTATAGATTCCTTACCTTAGAATAGATACCCCAGCAATACCAACCCCGGAAGTGGGTCTGCGAACCAAGTTCACATCAGAAAGTCCTGGAGAACAGAACGGCCAAAGAAGCCATCTCTCCTGACTTGGCTGTCTAGGCAGAAGTGTTTTGTGAACGTGTGCAGAGATGCCCACGTAGTTGCCTGACAGATGTCATTGAGGGGGACTCCCCGTCCCAAAGCAGTGGTAGCTGCCGTCGCCCTGATGGAATGGGCGCGCAGTCCCACTGGAGGCTCCTTCTTTGCCAAAGAGTAGCAAGCTTTAATGCACAAAACAACCCACCTAGAGATGGTCCGTTTGTGCACAGCCCAACCTTTTTTGGCGCTTACGTAGCCAACAAAGAGCTGGTCATCCACCCGGAATCCCTTGGAGCAATCCAAATAAAAGGAAAGCACATGTTTTGGATCCAGACGGTGGAGCCTCTCTTCCTCCTTAGAAGGATGCGGAGGCGGAAAGAAGGTGGGCAAAGTGATTGTTTGACCAATGTGGAAAGAAATAACCACCCTGGGAAGAAAGGAATGTCTGGTTCTGAGGACGACCTTGTCTGGATGAACAGCCAGATAAGGAGGCTTTGAAGAAAGAGCTTGGAGCTCACTCACCCTGCAAGCAGAGGTGATGGCAACCAGAAAGGCAGTCTTTAAAGTAAGAGGACAGTTATGAAGCGGCTCAAAGGGAGCGCACATAAGGTAAGTAAGAACCAAGTTCAAGTCCCACTGAGGCATTACGAAGGGGACAGAAGGAAAAAGATGAGTAATGCCCTTAAGGAAGCGATTTACAACAGGGGATTTGAAAAGAGAAGGCTGATCAGGAAGCCTAAGAAAGGCTGAAATGGCCGAGAGGTAGCCCTTCAGAGTGCCCAGAGCAGAGCCCTGCTGGGCCAAAGACAGGAGGAACAAGAGAACTTCAGAAAGAGGGGCAGAAAGGGGATCCACAGCCTTTGCTGTGCACCATGCCACAAATTTGTTCCATCTACAGGCATATACCGTCCTAGTGGAGGGACGCCTGGCTGCCAAGATAACATTACAGACTTCGGGAGGAAGGTCAAAGGCTGTCAACTGTCGCCGCTCAATCTCCACGCAAGGAGGTGGAGGCTGGACAGGTTCAGGTGGAGGACCGTCCCCTGCTGCTGCGACAGAAGATCCTCCCAAAGAGGCAGTCGGATCGGAGGATCGATGGCCATGTGTAACAGCTCGGGATACCAGACTCTTCGTGCCCAATCCGGAGCCACAAGGATGACTTGGGCCCGGTCGCACATGATCTTCTTCAGCACTCTGGGCAGACGTGGCATAGGCGGAAAGGCGGATAGAAGACCGCAACTCCACTCGCGACGAAAAGCGTCACATAGCGAGTGCCGCCTTGGAAATTCCAATGCACAGAATTGCCGACATTGCGCGTTCTCTTCGGTGGCGAATAGATCTAACCAAGGCGCTCCCCATCGCTGAAAGAGATCTTGCTCCACCTCCGAGTGAAGACGCCATTCGTGATCCATCATGCACCTGCGGCTGAGTTCGTCCGCCCTGGCGACAGTGAACCTGCAAGGTGTTGAACCACCAGGGATGTGCCCTGATGTTCCAGCCATGACCAGAGACGGATAGCCTCTTGACATAGGGTCCACGACCCCACCCCGCCCTGTTTGTTGGAGTACCACATGGCGGTGGTGTTGTCAGTGAATACCTGCACTACTCTTCCCCGGACAGAGGGAAGGAATGCCTTTAGTGCAAGACGGATTGCCCGAAGCTCCAGAAGGTTGATGTGGAGCCCGGACTCCGCCGGAGACCAGAGACCCCTGATCTCTGCCTCTCCCATGTGGCCGCCCCATCCCAGCAGTGATGCATCTGTCACCACTGTGAACTCTGGCTGGGGAAGGGAGAGGGACCTGCCGTTGACCCAATCCTGGTTCATCAGCCACCACTGCAATTGATGTGCAGTCCCCTCCGAGATCTGGACGCAATCGGAAAGATTCCCCTGATGCTGTGCCCACTGGAACTTCAGGTCCCACTGCAGGGCCCGCATATGCCACCTGGCATGATCTACCAGCAGGATGCAGGAGGCCATGAGGCCCAGCAACCTCAGGGTCATTCTGACCGAAACCCGGGATAGAGGCTGAAAGATCGGAATCATAGCCCGAATATCCTGGACTCGCTGCTCGGGAGGTTAAGCCCGAAACTGCGTCGTGTCCAGAACTGCTCCGATGAAAAGGAGCTTCTGAGAGGGAGTCGGATGTGACTTCGGCACGTTGATAGTGAACCCCAGCGAATTCAGGAGGTCCACCGTAGTCTGGAGGTGGGAGACAACTGACTGGGGCGAGCCTGCCTTCAACAGCCAGTCGTCGAGATAGGGGAACTCTGGAACCCCTGATCTGCGCAGATGAGCTGCGACCACCGCCATCACTTTCGTGAACACCCGAGGGGCGCTGGTAAGGCCAAAGGGGAGCACGGTAAACTGAAAGTGCTCGTGGTCTACCGTGAACCGCAGGTAACGCCGGTGGGCCGGCAGGACGGGAATGTGAAAGTATGCGTCCTGCAAGTCCAACGCTACCATCCAGTCTCCATGGTGGAGGGCAGACAGGACCTGAGCTAGCGACAAAATTTTGAACTTCTCGTTCTGGAGGAAGCGGTTGACGTCCAGGCCTTTGTCCTTCTTGGGCACCAGAAAGTAGTGGGAATAACAACCACAGCCTACTTCTGGGGCAGGAACTCGCTTGATGGCTCCCTTGGCCACGAGTGCCGAAACATCCTGTTGGAGAAGGGCCAGATGATCCTCCGACATGCGATGGTGCTGAAGTGGCATGGATGGAGGGGTAGTCTCGAAGGGGAGGGAGTAGCCCCTTCGGACTATCTGCAAAACCCACCTGTCCGACGTGATGGTGCGCCAGTGGGGGAGGTGATGGCGAATCCTGCCGCCCACTGGCGATCGGTGGCCCTGAAAGGTCAGACTAGCAGGGTTTGGAGGCTGCTGCAGAGGGGGCTGTGGTGGACAGGCCAGCTCGCTGGCCCCCAGAACCACGGCCGTGGTTCCCACGTCCCCGGCCGTGCAAGGGCTGAACAGTTTGCGCCGGCCTGTGACTCTGGGCGGAACGTGGCAGGGCACGAAAGGCAGACTGCGTGGAGAGGCCCAATGACTTGGCCGTAGTCCGAGAGTCCTTGAAGCGCTCTAGCGCGTTGTCTGCCTTGTCGCCGAACAGGCGACGGCCATCAAAGGGCATGTCCATAAGGGTAGCTTGGACATCCCCGGAGAAAACAGTCGACCTCAGCCAGGCGTAGCGTCGAAGGTCTACCAACGTTGAAATCGTCCTTCCTAGCGAGTCGGCGGTGTCCAGTCCACAGCGAATGGTAAACTTGGCTGCGTCTCTCCCCTTGGCAACTGCACGGGAGAGGACGGCCCGGGCCTCCTCCGGGCACTGGGGAAGCACCTGCACCACCGTATCCCACACAGAGTGGGTGTAACGGCCCAACAGACATGCAGTGTTTACCGACCGCAGTCCCAAGCTGGAGAAAGAAAACATCTTTTTCCCAAGGTGGTCCAGCTTTTTGGATTCCCTATCAGGTGGTGTGTTAGAGAAGGCGCCTTTGGACGTAGAGGCTTGGACCACCAAGCTCTCCGGGGTGAGGTGTTGGGAGAGGAAAGTGGGGTCGCCCGGAGCTGGGCGGTGGCGTCGGGCGATCATCCTATCCACAGGAGCCCCTGTGTTGGGCCTGGACCAGGTGCTCAAAAGGATGTCAGTGAGGGCTTCATTGAACGGCAGCAGGGGCTCTGAAGAGCTCGCTGCCGATTGAAGCACCTCTTTCAGGAGGTTAGTCCTGACCGCCACCGTAGGTAGCTCGAGATTGAGGGCCTCGGCCGCCCTACGCAACACCACTGCGTAAGAAGCTCCCTCCTCCGTAGCCACGGTAGGAGGAGACAACATGCCAAGGTCTGGGGAAGTGTCCAGCCCACTGGCATCCCCCAACTCCTCTCGCCAGTTGGGGTCATACTCCAACTGGTCAGTTAAAGGGTCACCAGACCCCTCCCAGTCCTCCTCAGCCTCCTCTGGTTGCCAATCGGGCCTAAAAGAACCAGGGTGGAACAGGGGCACAAAAGTACCCGTCGGCGCCGGAACCTGCGTCGGTCGACATCGGTCCGGCCCCGTGTCCACCTCAGGGTGGAGGCCGGGGTCGACACCGGCTGGGGACACAGCCAACGTCGGCTGCAGATGTGGGCCGGTGGAATCGGCGCCGGGGGAGGCATGATCAGATCGATCGGCGCCGACCCGGATCCAGGCCTGGATCCAAGGGAACCCTGCGGTGCCGGGGCTGAAGCCGCTGGCGTCGAAGGCCCAGGGCCCCTAGCCGAGTCTGCGGGGCCCGAAGGTACGCCGGCAGAGTCGGGCTACCCAAAGATGGCATGCATCGCTTCGTAGAAACTCCGAAGCTGGGCAGGGGTCACACCGGGTCCCGGAATGGGAGGGAAACCCGGAGTTGACCCAGCGGGCTCCGCACGCGGAGCCGCGGAAGGGGCACCACCCACATCCCTCGTCGCGTTGGCCGACGGACGGGGAGAAGTCAAAGAGCGACGATGCTTCTTCGACTTCTTCTTGTGCTTCGACTTACCTGAGGAGTGCAAAGACCGGGAAGAGGACTGGTGGTGGTGGCTCCGCGACTCGCCCCTTGACCTCCCAGGCGACTGGGACCTCGAACGGCGCAGAGCGAACTGCCGGGCCTCGAGAAGCTTTCGGGACCGCTCCCGCAAAGACTTCGGATTCATGGTCCGGCAGTCGGAACACGACTTCGAGTCGTGGTCGGGTTCCAGACAAAACAGGCACACGCGGTGCGGATCCGTCACCGACATCAACCGTCGGCAGGAACCGCAAGCCTTGAAACTGGGCATCCCTGACGTGCACCAGGAGTCGAAGACTCAAAAACGACGTCGACAAAAGTCGGCAAAAAGTCCGTCAAAAAGTGACTGGAGGTACCGCTCTCTCCGGATCTGCACTGGGTGGCGCGGAAAAAGAAAGAACTGACGTCAGCGCGCGAGGGCGGCGTCTAAATAGCTTCCGCAACATCATCCCAGCCACCACGACGCCAATGACGAACGTGGAGCCGACCGACGCCACCTTTCGACGCGCAGGGGTACTGCTGACGAAAAATTCTCCAGATCCAGTCTGACTCCTGGGGGTAATTCTAAGGTAAGGAATCTATAACTAATTGTCTCTTTCAGATATAAGGGACACCTGACAATTCATAAGCTTTGTTCACACATGGCTTTGTCAGGAGGGAGGGTTAATACATGTTTTAAAGTTCATGTTTAGAAACCTCTAGTTCAAATAAATGTCAATACAATGTTGTGATCTAATATACTAAATTGAGACACTACCATGTGTTAAAGAAACACTTTCTGCATTTTAAAGTTTTTATCATGTTCTTTTATTTTGTTTGTTGTGTAATTTGTATCCCAAATATTTTGAAGGTTCTGCATGCTCTTTGGCACTTAGGGATGAGCCAGACTACTGGTTCAGGCTTGGCTCGACTGCAGAGCCTCTTTAAGACATGGGCAGAGTGGGCAATTGTCCAGGGCCAACATTCCAAGGGGCCAGCCCCTACTCGCCACCATAAGCACTACAAATGGACCATTGCACAGGCAGAGTTTGCCAGGGAGGGAGGGTGCTGCTTATTCAACCACTTGACAGTGCCTCTTCTGTTTCTGTCCTCTCTGCTGAGACTACTCTACAGCTATGCAATACATTCCACTATTCATGTAGGTCCTATTTGATTTTAGGAGTTGTCCCTCCTTGTTCTTCTCTCCCTTATTTGTTCAGTTTTAAGCAACGACCCTTTCAATCAGTGGCTGCGAATCTCCCATCTGAACTTGACTTCATCCTGCTCTTTAATTCCCTGTCTGGTGGTTCCCAGTTCCAAGATAAATATAGAATCCCTGAGGCACACTCTAATGCAGCAGGCGGGCCGGCCTTCTTGGTGCTGTGAGACAACAGACAAGTTGTGGGTACCTAACATTCTGATATTTGGTGTGAGACTGTCACCCACACCATCTGCTTTGCCTCATACATTTTTTCAGGTTTGACGTCTAGTGGAGGGTCAGGTGAGCCAGATGTGTTTGTTCAACTTGCTTAAACTAGCAGAAGGTGAAAAAGTCACTTACCTTAATGTTTCTCAAACTGTTCGCCATGTGTATTGAAATGTTCAAAAACATAATCAAAATGTTACTGTTGCTTTCTCTCCAAGGAAGACTGGGTATATTAAGGTAGGAGTGATGCCCTTGACACTGTGCTCAAGGGCATCCATTTACTATCGAACAAAAACATAATGCGCCATCTGAATGTAGCATTCCAAGAGGCAATCTCCTACACAGCACAGTGAATAGGTAGTGCAATATAAAAAATAGTAAATAAATGCATTGATAAACCAGTGGGATACGACTGCTCTTCCTTTTGTCCTTAATTTTCGTCCTGAATTTTGACCTTTTGTCCTGCATTTTTTTCCTGAATTTTGACCTTTTGTCCTGAATTTTTTACAGTCCTGTCCAGAATTTGCCTCCTTGCCAGGTGGTCACCCCATGGCTGGTGTCCTGGGAGGTCGGTTTTGACATCCCAGGGATGCTTTTGGTGCCTCTAACACTTCCCCCAGATTAGCTGCAAAGATTACTGGTGACTCCAAGATAAAGAGTGGGGGGCGTGATAGAGAGAAAGTGATCACAGAGGGAGAAGAGACAGAGAACAGATGGATGTAAACAGATGGCTAGTGCAAGGAGACGAGCGGACAGGGACTGGTGTGAGCATTTTTGCCAGAGTTCCCCTGTACGGCCCTGGCCATACCTCACAGCCACTGTTGACCTGCTCTCCTCCGCCTCCCTACATTTTATGACTACCTCTCGGTCAGCTCTGTCTTCACGCTCTCTCTGTCAGAAACAAGACGTACAGGATTTCTATGATCTCATTCTCTGGCTCCCAGAATTGACTCATGGCCTCGGATGGCAGCCCAAAACCAAAATTATTGTTTTCCTCATTGAAGCATATATCTTACTGACAAATGCAGAAAAACACATATACGTAGCTTCGGCTTTTTCCGAGCAGCACAAGACAGATAATGCACCTTTGGCAGTGGCGTTGCTTTCCTCCCGTCCTCAAGGTAGCAAGGGTTATTTCTGTCCCTTCTCGCAATAGTCCACCGCCAAATGAGTGAGTTACAACCGAACGACCTGCGTTTTGCTAACAGAATGCCTTGGCAGTCAGGGTGGCTCACCAAAGCCAGTTCAAATGGCGCTTCCATCTGACCACATCCTTTTGCTAAAATGTTAATTAAGGAAGTAGAAAGTAATGTAGGAAGTAAACTATACACGCGCCTTATCCTCTGGCTCTGCTGTGTCGTTGGTCAAAAATATCTGGATATATGATCTCTTATCCTGTGAGTTGGTGTGAGGTACTGTTCTACAAAGGGCCACACTCTTTAGGTGGGAAAAGAAGATTCGGCTGTCAGAGTGTGTCAGTTCAAAGGGAACAAGAATTGGCAAAGCCAATAGCTCTTGCCTATGCGAGAGCTATTGGCTTTGTAAAAGTTTTTTCTTTGCCATGTTGTAGACCTATTGGCTTTTCCAATGCTTGTTCTTCCTCATGTAGTGGCCGCCTTACAAAATCATGACCCAGTTGGTCAGAAAGGCCACGGTTTCAAGCTGGGCCAAGTCACGGAGGCTCGGCAGACCCTTGCTAGCAGAGGCCTGGAGAGCTCCTTTGGGTAGGTGGGCCCATTCTCTTTGATAATATGATCTAGTGACGCTGTTGAGCCCCTGTTGTTTCCTGTTTCTGTTATCTCTGTACCATGAGAAATCATCTGGGTCGGATTAGCAAAGTGGGCAGTCGGGCATTGGGCGATGGGCCTGTGTCTCAGTGCACTCTGGGCCATTTTGTTAAATTTCCCTTTCCACAGAAGGCACTGGACGGGGTCACTAAAGCAGCCTCACTGGAGGGAGAGGTGATGTTTTAACCGTTGGCCCATCAGCAGCTGTGGCCTTTCCTTACCCCCTCCCCTGCCATGCCATTACCCTGAGGCAATGGTGGGCTAGGGAGGTGGTGAGTAAGAGAAGGCGCCTTGCTGGGGGCCAGGTGTTGCTATGGCTATTGGGCTACTGTCACATTTTCCCCAGTGTCTTTCCCCAGAACGATCGCCTCCCACATTCAGGCTTTGATGGAGGGGGTGTGTGCATTATCCACATAGAAAGTGGCAGGAAGGACAGAACTGCACATGATCAAATATGAGTCCCGGCGTCGGCTCAACATCCTGTGAATCTGGGCAAATCACTTCATCTCCCTGGCCCTAAAATGAAACTGATTCTCATCTTGTGAAATGTAACTGGTGCTCATTAATAGCACTCTAATGCCATTGGCCTTAGTTTACACTATATAAAACGGTAAAAAAAAAAATACATCTGTTCATGTTTTATGATTTTGCAAAGACCGGAGTATGATACTTAAAGAGGATTCTTTGTATAAAAACATCCGTATTTTTAACACAGCTTTTCTGCCTTTGTTTAGTTTAAATATCAGCAGAGCCACTGGAATTATGCGGCATAGAAGGCCCAAATTATGTGGCAGGTTTGAGTAAATTATGAGTCAAGAAAAGGCAAATTATGCTGCATAGTGTGGAACATTTTGTGATAGTATTACTTCATTAATTTGTCATTTTTAAACTTAACACTGTTTGGTCATTGGTTGCACCTTATTAGTAACCATTTAACACGCAAATATATCAATAAGCAACAGAAGGTGACCAATCAACCCTTGCAAAGGGCCTACCACTGTGTGGTAACACATGTCACTGCATCTTTAGAAACTTTTGAACCGTTTGAGCTGGGAAAAAAATCTTTTGGTTAAAATGGGCAGATTATGCAGCAGGATTGTGAAGCAAATGTGGCAAATCTATGCGAAAATTGCTGCAGCCCCACAAATGCATAATTTCAGTGGCCCGGACTATTAGTCACGAATCATTAAGACAGCTTCAGAACACATTTTAAAGTGCTTACCCTTATGTTTACTGTTCAAAGCACGTACTGAAAAGGGGAAAAATACCGGATTTAGGTGAATGTAAATACCGGAGATGCCAGTAAAAAAACATCCAGGTGGCAAACCTATCCAGATTAGGGATGTTGCAATTTCACCTCGCCTGCCTGGCCAAAATGTAATGACAATCCCATTTTTCAGAGAGGGACAAATTAAGTGTTCCAGTGGGGTAGGTCAACCACACTCATGGTCAACGGCGGTAATTTTGCCAATTTTTATAAAAAGGTGCTAGGGAAGACCCGGGATGTTATCGTCCAATTTCTTTGTTGGACTCTGCAGCGAAAATAATGGGCAAAGTAATTTTAGATCGCCTAACCACCTGGTTGGAAGAAAAGGAAGTGCTGTCAGAATTACAATTTGGTTTTCGCAAGGGCAGGGGTACAGTGGAACAATGTATGAATCTACTCATGATCACCAGTAAATATACCCTAGCCAAAAAAGGACGCATGTCTTTGGCTTTTATGGATTTAACGTCCGCTTTTGACAGGGCAAATAGGTCCAAGTTATGGCATTTGTTGGTAGAAATAGGAATGGACAGGAATTTAGTAAGTTTCTTGCACTGGTCCCATCTTAATTTGACTGCCACTGTAAGGTATAATGAGGATGGCTCCCTATCTAATGCCTGGAAGGTAAAAAGAGGAGTGAGGCAGGGGTGCATTCTTGCCCCGGTTTTATTTACACTGTATATAAATAGGTTGGGGGCAGTGCTGTCAAACTCGTGTCTAGACATCCCTAGAGTAGGTTCTAAATCAATCCCAGCACTTTTATATGCGGATGACGCAGTTTTAATTGCCAGGACCTCGATTGCGTTGAAATCTTTAGTTAACACTTTTATTGATTTTATGGTAGCTCTTGACCTTGCGGTCAATTTTACCAAATCTCACATAATGTCAATTGGTTACCCAAAAGGGGGGAACAAATCCCTTCCTTGTAAAGGAGGAGTGCTAACCAACGTGCCCACTTATCCATATTTGGGTGTATTATTTGATGAAAAGGGCACTTGGGTAGCACAGCGTGCTCTAAAGAAAAACACCTTGGCAAGAGCAGCTGGAGCCTCACTGGATTTCGCCAGAAGATTAGGGAGCAAACCCATACAACCACTGCTGAAAATATACAATGAGAAATGCGTCACTATGACAGTGTATGGTAGTGTGGTTTGGGGTTACAAGGATTGTAATGAACTTCAAGTAGTAGAAAATAAACATTTACGTAAACTCCTAGCTGCTCCCTCTAGCATTCCAGCTTTTATTATACATGAGGAACTTAGGCAGGGCTACTTGACAGATAATATTGCTGTAGCACCCCATATGGTGGCTAAAAATTTGGTCTAGAGAAAAGCCAAATCTAAACCAGACTATCTTAGAGGACTGCATGAGATTAGATAGAGCTGCAGAAATTCCTTGGTTAAACTACATCTCACGGCAGCTTTCAGCTCTTGGACAACCAGAGCTATTTAATCAATCCAGAAAGCTGCACCCTGAAGCTGTAAAAACTTTAAAAACACAATTCTTAATGAGGAGACAGTTGGATAGAGAAGCAAATGAACTTAAGAAACCTACATGTAGATATTTTATGATTATAAGTCCTGGTATTTTAACTCAACCATTTTGGTCTTTTGTTAACAATCTGCATCATCGCTTTCTTTTATCTAGATTTAGATTTAATTGTATCCACTGGCTCCTAACTGTACCCAAAGGTTTTTCAAAGTTAGGCTCCTTGCAACCATGTGCATGTGATAACTTTTCTGACCAAGACCTATTGCACTTTATGTTCTTTTGTGGGTTTTATTAGGTCTCGCCTGAGCCAGCGCATGCGCTGCTCTGGCCGAGACATTTAGTAAGTGGGCTTTTAAAAGTCCGACCACACGCTTTTGCTGGCCTCAAGCTTGTGGTTTCGCGCGCGGGCACGCGCACATCCGCCATCTGGCTTTCCTCGCGGCACCCTTACAGCGCGCGATGAGGCGCCATCTGGCTTTCCTCTCGCTTGCTCTCCCAAGCGCCTCGCTCCGCCCATCTCTCGCCCCATTTCTCCCGCTCTTTGCCTATCGGCCCTCTCTCTTCCCCTCAAAGCCTCCAGGTCATCAGGCTTTTTATTCATGAGCTTCCTATAAATCAGTGATGTTGCAAAGCCTCCAGGTCATCAGGCTTTTTATTCATGAGCTTCCTATAAATCAGTGACGTTACCTATAAATCAGTGATGTTGCCCTTCTTGGGTTTAGTGTGCTTTTATAATTGCCTTGGTAGGTGTTACTTCAGTGCAAAAGAACACTGCAATGTTGTTCAAATCAAATCAACAGTTGTTTTCACATGTTCGTGCGCTTCCCTTTATAACAGCACTGGACTGTTATCACAAGCAGCAGAATAAAGAAGCAGGATTTAAATACAAAACAATAGCCTGACTTCACATTTTAAGACAAAACAATATTCAAAAGGTTTGTCTTGATGCCCCCTCCCGGCCTCCTCTTGCTGTCTCTTGTTTTTGACTCTTTGTCAGTGTCCCGCTGTTCGTCATGTTACTGCCCTCTCCTTGCTATTAATGCTCGCCTTCCTCCATCCGCACCAATCCAGTCAAAGATTTTAATATTATGGGGTTATACATGCCAGGGATCGAAGATCTGAAACAACCACAGGTTTGGGTCAGATGTCTGTCCCCTCCTCCACACACAGCTGCTGACAGCGGGCTAAGGTTCTTGCTGTTTATTACTTCCCTCATAAATCTGCTTTCTGGGAGATAAACAGAACGTGAGAGCTGAGGCAGACTAACCTCTCCAGCCAGCTCTGTGTTCTGCATACACTCCATGTTGGTATCAATGTAACCAGATCTCAACAGTCCACATTTGTATTTGTTTTCCTAGGCTGTTATTCAATACTATTACTGGTGCACCACACAGAAAGTTATAGTGCTGTTGACTTTAAACGAGGAACTTCTCTTTTTGTCTAAGTGTTAAAAAGCCTTCTTTGTTGCAGATCTTTCTCTTCGCTCCGCTCCCCCGTAGTTATTTTAAGCTCTAAAATTGTATTTACTATAAATTAATGATGGTATTGTGTTTAAATTGATTTATATGTATGTTTATTTCATTGTTTTGACTGCCAACGTGTTGCACTTTATCATCTTCAGAGGGTTTAAGCACTGTAAGCAGACGGAATTTCAGAAAATAAATGTCATAGACCAGCACAGCACTACCACCTCAGCATGACTCAGCACCACCTCAGCATCACTTAGCACCAGCACAGCACCATTTTAGCATCAAAGCATCACCTCAGCATCAGTGCAACACTATTGCAGCACCTCCCCAGCATCTGCACAGCACCACTTCAGCACGGGTCAGCGTCAATCATCACCACTACAGCAGCACCACCGCAGCACCACCTGAGCTTCACTCAGCAGCACCTGAGCACCATCACAACCACAGCACCACCTCAGCATCACTCAGCCCCAGCGCAGCACCACCCCAGCACAGTACCACCTCAGTATCACTCAGCACCAGGACAGCACCACTTTAGCACCACCTGAGCACCACCACAACACCAATGCATCAGTGCAGCACTACCTCAGAACCATGTCAGCATCAGCGCAGCACCACTTCAGCACCACCGCAGCGCCGCCAGTGCATCACTCAGCAGCACTTGAGCACTACCACAATCATCAGCACAACACCACCTCAACATTATTCAGCCCCAGCGCAGCACCACCTCAGCACCAGTGCAGCACTACCTCAGCACTAGCACACCATTGCAGCACCACCTCACTACTAACACAGCACAACCTCAACATTAGTGCAGTATCACCACCTGAGCACCAGCACAACATCACTCAGCTCCACCGTCTCCTCAGCATCACTTAACACCACCACAGTACCACCTCAGCAACACTCAGCACCACCTGAGCACCATCACAGCATTACCAAAGCACCACCAAAGCATCACTCAGCACCACCTCAGCATCATTGAACAACACCTCAGTATCACTCAGCACCACCTGAGCACCACCTCCGCACAAGCACACCACCACCTTAGCACTACTTCAGTTTAACTCAGCATGATCTGAGCACCAGCGCAGCACCACCGCAGCACCACCTCAGCACCAGCACAGCACCAGTGCAGCACCACCTCACTACCAGTGCAGCACTACCTCGGCATCAGAGTATCACCAGCACAGCATCGCTCAGCGCCGCCACACCATCACTCAGCACCACATCAGCACCAGCGCAGAATCTCCTCGGCATTACTCAACACCACCACAGCACCACCTCTGTATCAGCACAGCACCACCTCTGCATCAGTGCACCACCACCAGCAAAGCACTAACTCAGCACCAGCGCAGCCCCATCACAGCATCAGCACAGCACCACCTCAGCACCAATGCAGCATCACTTCAGCATTAGCGCAACACCAACTCAGCATCACTCAGCACCACCTCTGCACAAGCACACCACCACCTCAGCACCATGTCAGTATAACTCAGCATCACCTGAGCATCAACACAGCAATACCTCAGCACCAGGATAGACAAACTGGAAGACATTGTATATGTTCATTTTTTTTTTAATAGGGTCGTTCGTTTGTACATAATGTTTACTTGGTTATATATAAGGTAACAAAAATGGTTATAACACTTTATTATAACTTTTCAACATGCTGCACAGCAGCCACACTGCTCTACAACATAGCTTAAACACATTGACAAAACCAATAGCTCTGGCAAAACACTTATAAGGTCCCAAAGGCGAGACCTATTGGCTATGCCAATGCTTGTACTGAGATGCGAGCTAAATACATCCTACCACTTTTAAGAGATTGCCATTTTGCACAAGTAAGGCCAGCATTGATCTACCTACAAATGCTTTCTTCCCCACTTGTTTGTTACGGGGTCGCACGTTTTTTATCAGGGGCAATTCGTAAGAGAAATAATCTGGTGTGTAAACAATAATGACCCGGGTCGTTAGAACATGTCTCTTTTATTGTGAATATATTTTAACCCAGTGTAGTTTTAACTTAAAATGTATGTGTTTTTATGTAAAATTTACTTTTATGGCCAGAACGTGGCCAAATAAAGTTTTAATTGATTGATTGAAGTGTTCCAGTGAACACTGATTCAAAAGTTCCATTTAATTCCCCTTAGTGCCTCACTGTCTGGGTTTTCTATGTTGCAGGGGCTGCACTCTGACACTTAAGTCATTCTGTGCCCTGTGTTGCATGCACAATTCTGCTTCTATGTTCTTTATGTACTTTTTGTTATTCATGGAGGGCCTAGGCTTATGCTAGGATAACAACATTTTGTGGGTGTTCATATTTTCCAGTGACTACCTCCTCAGCCTGCAATGGGGACCTTGTTGGGTGATGTTTGTGGTTTTCCTTTCCCTCTCCAGCAGAAAGGAACATTCAAATGTCCTGCCTCGCCTCCGTATGGCCACACCCCTTCCTCACTCTACTTCCTGTATGAGTGGGAAATCAGCTGGCCTGTGGGTTTCTGCCTCGCGGATCGACCACACCCCCTTTTTCAGTCAGCCAGTAAGGCGCACTTTCTGGATTGGTGTGGGTGTGAGAATTCATACATTTCCTTCCTGCCTTCTGATTACCATGACCCCTTTAGCCCGGTGAAAGACATAAAAGCAGCTGGCCAGCAGCTTCCATCAGACAACTTCAAGTTGGACTCTACAGCGCTCAACACTGGGAAGATCTTATCCAGAAGTTGCAGCAGGAGGTCAAGGCAAAGGTCTGACGAGCCTAGCTCTCCAGCACACAGAAACCTGTTTCAACAGGCTGCTGCTTCAACCTACTTCTTAATATCTTTAGGTACCCAATTGTTGGAAATGGCCCTTTTTGCAGGGTTATCCCCAAACTTTTTGCTTCTTCCTCCTACTTTTTCCTGACCTGTTTGTGTTGGTTTTAGGACTCTGGGCACTTTACCACTGCTAATCAGTGCTAAAGTGCATATGCTCTCTGTGTAAACTGTGTTATGGATTGGTGTTTCCATGATTGGATATTTGATTTACTTGTTAGTCCCTAGTAAAGTGCACTGAGTGTGCCAGGGCCTGTAAATCAAATGCTACTAGTGGGCCTGCAGCACTGATTGTGCCACCCACGTGAGTAGCCCTGAAAAGGTAACTCAGACCTGCCATTGCAGAGTCTGCGCGCAGTTTTGTAACTGCCATGTTGACTTGGCCAGTGCACACACTTGCCAGTCTCTAACCTTCCCTTTTCTTACATGTCAGCCACCCCTAAGGTAGGCCCAAGGTACCCCTGTGGGCAGGGTGCAGTGTATGTGAAAGGTAGGACATGCCCTGGTGTGTGTGGCATGTCCTGATAGTGAATTACTGCCAATTTCGTTTTTCACTATTGCAAGGCTACCTCTTCCCCATAGGACAGAATGGGAAGTTTGTTTATAACATCTTATAAACATAACTGGCCCTGGGAACTAGGTAGGAAAATAAAGTTTAGTATGCCTGAACTCAGAATCTAAAGATGCATCTTTTAGTGAAGGTGATTTTTACATTCTGTGTTTGAAAATACCACTTTTAGAAAGTAGGTATTTTCTTGCTCAGTCATCCTGTGTGCCTCTGCTGGAATGTGGATTGCCTGTCTGGGTTTTGGATGACAGAAGGCTGGGGAGCAGGAGTGGCTCCAGATAGTCTAGGTGGGTCAGGAAAGGGCTGAATAGACCTGGGCTGCAACTGGGGAAGGGGGAGGAGATTTCCTTGCACCTCAAAGGGCCTGGTCTGCCTCTGACAATGCCGTCTCCACCTCCTGCCAGGAAGTCACACCAGAGCAGGCAGAAGTGGTTCTGGCTGGGCACAGACACTCTCTGCCTAAGAGATCAAAGGATTTTGGGATATAAATATTGGGGCCCAGACCCCTGAACTTTAGAACTCTTTTGGATCAAGAAGACTGCCAAGAAGAAGAGCCGGAGAAGCTGTGAGGAGGAACTACCACTTTGCTGTGTGCTTTGCTGTGTTGGCCTGCAGTGGCTGGTTCTGTCTTGGGCAGTGAAAGGACTGGACTGAACTTTCTGCAATCTACTTTGTGAGTCTCTCCAAGGGCTGGAGGTAGAGCCTGCCCCCTGTTCAAGAAGTCTCAGGAACAGCAAAGACTTCAAGCTCTTCTGCCCTCAGCACTGGGGACTGTGTGTTTTGTGCTGCAACAGAAGAAAAGCAACTTGACGACGTCGACGACGCCGCTGCCGACTCCGTGTCCTGAAGGCACCGCAGAGGGCACCGCCGCAACGCTGCACCGTGACCCTGGTTTTACCGACGACGCCTGCTGATGCCGCCACTGAGCCGCTGCTCGCACCGCGACCTGTGGGCACCGCACTCCGCACCGCTTCGCGACAACGCCTGGGCACCGCAGAGGGCACCGCGGCAACGCTTCACCGTGACCCTGGTCTCACCGACGAGGCCTGCTGATGCCTCCACCGAGCCGCTGCTCGCACCGCGACCTGTGGGCACCGCACTCCGCACCACCTCACTTCACGACGACGCCTTGGTATCCCCGACGACGCCGTTCCACGCCAAAATCTATGCCGCTGCTTGCACCGTGGTTCGAGGGCACCGCTCGTGAAGTTACACGACGCACCGCCCTCATCCCACACCGCAGCCTTGGCCTACCGACGCCGGCGCCATCGACTCCAGTTCGTCAGCCGACGACAGCGCTTCAGCAACGACGACGACGTGACCTGCCAACATCATGACGAGCACAGCCTTCATCTCGCACCGTGACCCTGGTCTCACCGACGACGCCATCCGCCGCCGCCACCGAGCCGCTGCTCGCACCGTGACCTGAGGGCACCACACGCCGCACCGCTGTACTTCGCAACCGGCGCCTGCCGACGCCAGCGCTCCTGACTTCAACAGAGAGGAGATCGATTTGCAACGCGTGTGACTTCGAGGGCCCCGACAACTCCTGCACCGACCTCCGGAACCGACGCCTGCGGACGCCGTGCTTTCGGAAGCTCAACTAGAGGTCGCCGACGCCCTGCATTTCTAAAAGGTACTGTTTGCGGGTCTTCCCGACACCGTAGCTGACCCGCGACGCCGCGGTCAGCCAGAACTGTTTCGATTTGTTTGCTCACGACGCCGTGATAGCCCCGGACGGAGCTATCGACATCAAGGAACTGTTTTTCAAGCATATTTTGATAACTGAAGATTTTTAAGTACTGTATTGTGGATTTTTATCGTTTTTGGTCTTGTCTTAAGTATATAAAAATATTGGATATTTTTCTAAACTGGTGTGGTGTCCTGTTGTAGTGCTTACACTGTATTACTGTGGGTTATGTGCAAATGCTTTACACACTGCCTCTAAGATAAGCCTGACTGCTCGTGCCAAGCTACCAAGGGCGTGAGCAGGGGTTATTTTAGGAGTGTAACTCCCTTACCCTGACTAGAGTGGTGGTTTCTGCCTGGCTTTGGCACATGCCCTAGCCTACCAAAAATTCCATTTCTAACACCAATATTTTCCTTTCTTTCCCAGGAGGAAGGAATCCATGCTTAGGCCCTCAGTTGACCAGTCCAACTCTCGAGGCTTAGGCCGAAGGCAGGCCCGACCCTCCCATACATAACTACAGGGTGTTCACCTAGCCTTTTCTGTTCAGTTACTCTCCTAAGCCAGAAGCACCTCAGGGCCAAATTCAAACTCTGCATGGTGAAAATTAAACTTACTCTCTTTATTCTTTGTTGTTGCAGGTTCTGTTCCCCACAGCCCCTTCATTGTGAATTGGCTAGAGAAGAACCCTTGACAGTTTAAGACCTGTTCTTTCTTGGTCATTGTAGGTTCTGTTCCAAGAGATCCTGACCTAACCCTTTCCCACCTGACTCTGTGTGAGATTCCTGATTTGTTTAATGATCAATGTCTAGCACAAACTTGGTTGGGAATGGGTAGCTTTCCACCTTGTGCTAAATGGTTAGTCTTCAAGTAAGCAAAGAAAGGGATACATTTTTCAGCTCCCATCACATGGGTGTCCCAGAGAATTCTTTGGGCAAAATCTACATGAATTCAGGTTAAAGCCAGACTTGTGAGAACTCTAGATTGTAATAATTTTGGGGAGCTTTAGATGTTGTTACCCATAGGTGACTTGTAGACACTTTTTCTCTCTTCCTGTTATCACAGGTTTGATTCTCAGAGGCCCAGTCAAGTGCATCATAGTGGAGCTAGCACAGTTAAGTCTTGGAGCAAAAGCTACTTACTAAGTGCAAAATGTTTGAGGGAGCTAGAATTAATTTCTTTTAGTGTTTTGCAAAATGTTTTTCTGGCTGATCTGCAAAATTTATTTGTTTACTGTTTGTCATTGGAAGTTATATTCTCGAAGGAAGAATTTCAGAGCTGCTTTTTCTCTTGTTTTTATCATTGCACAGAGACTCCAGCCTAACCTGCTCCCCTTAACTTTGTGCGAGATTTCTGATTTATGTGATGCTCAGAATCACGGACATAGTTGATAGAGAGAGGGCATCTAACTATATTGTACAGAGAATTAAGACTACAAGTAAGCATTCAGTTTTCAGAACTGCAGTGCTTCTAGACTTCACCAATGTTACTGGCTCTATAAACTTTAAAATGCTTAATTTACAAAACATTTCTCTGAAACATGAGACCCCTGAGACTAATCAAATGATGATTCATGAAATGCAGTGCTCTGTGAATATAGGACACTTTTTTTTGGCAGTGCCCGGGACTAATTGTGATCCCAATTCAACCCTGGAAATAATTAGATGCAGACATACTCGGATACTGTGGGGAGTAGCCAAGCATTCTCAGTTCATTCTCCAGAAAAACACCATTTGCCATTTGTTGTTTCTGTTTTTCTTTAGAATCATGTTAAAATACCATAAATGGGTGAAAGCGTGTATTCAGTGACGGCCGGTGGGAGTGAGGCCAAAATGGACAGTCGGAGGAGACCAGAAGGTGTCAAGCGACAGGGCGGATACTAGGAGGAGGACAGGACAGGTCAAGCAACACAGCAGGAGGGGACAAACAACAGGACAAACAGTGAGAGTAGGGTAGGAGGGGGCAAGCAACACAATGCCACTAGAAACATATGCACTCTTAAGAAGTCCTTCCAGAAGAAGAAAAAAGTCGCTCCATAAGCATGAGCAGTGGAAGGGCACTGGGCAAGAAAGAAGTACTTGGGCCATGCTCCAGGGAAGGGAGAAACACACGAAGAGGAAGTGAAGCTGTCACACACTGACCAAAGAGGACCATGCAAACGAGAGTGATGATGAAGCTAAGTTAAGCAATGGCGGACTCTAAGCCTCCTGTAAGTAAATAAAATGTCTCGTAACTGACCTAGAAAATGAATATGAGAGCTGGAATTGACCACATCGAGAGTGGGACTCTCATGGAGACACGTGGGCTTCTGAAAAAGGTAAAAAGATCAATGTGAAGAACATTACAGAGAAGTTGGTTTTCCATACTCAGCAACAGAAAGAATACGTGGGAAGGCTACTCTTTTGTGATTATTCCATTCCATACCAGTTACCATTTTAAGTGGGTCTCCAGGGAATATAAGAAATCATCAATGAGTGCAACTGGGTATCATTACTGAGATGAGGGGTTAGTTTCCATAATGTATCCGGAACATAAATATCAATGACTTTGTATATCTACTGGTAGTTGGGTGATCTCCAGAGCAAGGTGGATAGCATTAAAAAACACTATAATGCAATGTTGACATTACAAAATTTTGACCAAAATACAGTCCGTACATATGATGAAAACGAATGTGATGGTTTGTAATGTGAAATATGTAATTTTTAAACAATTATGTGATTTTCAATGAATGAATGAGATACAAATGCAAATATGTGCCTAGATATGAAAATGTTGTAAAAAGAATTGTATGCCACACAGAGGTCGTGAAGCAACCATTCGCCAATGTGACTCAACCCTTCCCTGATTTTGCATTTGGATATGCAAGTAGAGAGTCTTTGTGTCAGGTGGATGGCGCTTGCTGATTTGTGTACTTGTAATGTATGGTATCACCAAGGCCACTGGAACTATGTGGCAGGAGAGGGCCAAATTATGCAACGGGTTGAGTAAAATATGTGGCAAGAAAAAGCAAATTATGCAGCATAATGTGTCACTTTTCGTAATAGTATTACTTCATTATTTTGTCATTTTTAAACTTGTTAACACTGTCTGTGCATGGCTTACACCTCATCAGTACCTGTTTAGTACCCAAATACAGCAATAAGCAACAGAAAGGTGACCACTCAACTTTTGCAAAGGGTCTTCCACTGCGCAGCTACATGTGTCTCTGAGTGTTTAGTAACTTTTCATCCCTTTGAGCTAGAGACAACATTTTTTTCTTAAAATCTGCAGATTATGCAGCAAATGACAGATTATATGGCAAATGCAGTAAATACATAATTATGCAAAAAATGCTGTGGCCGCACAATCGCATAATTCCAGTGGCCCTGTATATCACCTGTATCAATTTATGGGTGAGTGAACATGCTGGCTTTAGTTTCATCTTGCTGGTGGTACTGAAAGCATATCCTCATCCAGTTCAAAGTTGAAGGCCACCCCCGACTTCTACACTGTTATAATGGGAGAGTAGAGTCCTCTTGTAAGAGAACTCATAGGGAAATACCAAGGTGCATTAGTAGATAGATGTCACACCAGCACAAATTCAAACATAGGCTGCCGGGTAGGAGACAGCTTGAGGGACAGACAGAGCTTGATGATTTGAAGCTATTGCTATGTTTAGCAATATATCTCTGATTTGAGAACAAGTGACGACTGATGTCAAGAGTGCAGTCATTTAACCTTGTGGGCCTAAACCAAAATTCCCGCTCATGCAGTGCCTCCATTTACTAAATTTGGTAGACAGCTAGTTCGATAAGCTCTCCTAACAATATTATTCTACCATAGCCTTTAGAATGTTTTTTCCACACATAAGCAAAAAAGTAAGCTGGGAACCCTTAGTAGTGCCTAAGCTTTCGGCAGAGAGTGCAAACACACACACGCTCAATATGTGTGTATCCTAAAACACTTCTTGACTATCTTGTAACTAGAAGTTCCAGATTTGGGCACCTACTACCTTCTCCCGCATACCCTAACCGTTTAGGTTGAGCCTAACAGGCAGCACAAGCTCTCTGGTTGCAAAAGACGCATTGTGAGCTTAACAAGAACTTACATGGGCTTAGAGTCTTCACATTGCTTACCACTGGTTAGCTTCATTGTCACTTTAATTTCCTCAGTTCTTATTTGATGGCTTCCCTTGTCCAACTAGTGTTTGTCCCTGCACTGGAGCATATCCTCTTTCCTATCTTCTTAACAGGCTGTCTTCAGTCCTTGCACTGCTCACTTTTGGGAAACTTGGTTTTTTTTCATTTTGGTTAAGCTCTCCATAATAGGTCATGTATTTTACAGTTATGTCCTTCTTTTCCATCTTGTTACTATAACTCGCACCCCCGCTATGCACAGTGTTGTAATGAAGTATGTCATTTCCGATGTTGCAGTGATTTTATCAATGATGTCATAGAATATGTCATGAATTATGTAATATGTGAGGGAATTAGCAGTGCATAGCAAGGGAGCAAGTTATAGTTACTTTAGAGCACAAGTTGAAGTTAACTGAGATAACTGGTGAATTTCAGTGGTTTTGTTAGTTTAAAATGTTATGTTTTAACTAAAAAAATGTTTAATTTGAAGTAAGATCTTATTAAAATTCCTTTCTATGCTGCTACTTTAGGCTTTTTTTCTTTCAGTGAATTTCTCTGTTTTTTTAATGTAAATAAGATGTCCATCTCCGTACATGGCGTGGGGCTGGGTGCCCAACACCGCACTGGTGCCCAACCACCCCCCGGATGCTCACAACTGAGTATGTGATGTAACAATATGAAGGGTGTAATTTTAAGTAAGACAGACCTACTGACTTTTATAAAAGGGTAAGAACACCAAAATATAAAATGTGGGCCTATTGGCTTTATCAAGGGGTCAGTAAATCAACATATATAAAGAATACCTATCACTGCTGTCACAAAGTCACAAAAAACTATAATCAAATGCGTATTTTATAAATTCACACATTGCAATGCTTAATAAAAGTGATAGTCATAAAACATTTTAAATAAAGCCTAATTACAAAAATAAAAAACAATCTCAACATGTCCTTGGGTCTTTTTTTAAAAACATTTTTCAGGCCACAAAAGCAACCCTAGTACCCATCACAAGTGGTCCCTGCACATCAGCAGAGTTAATATAGCTCCAACTCGGACTGCTTAAAAAGAAAGATGGCAAACTCTCCTGAGATCCTAAATTCAATGACCCGGGAGACTTACTGTTTTTGTTTTTATGTTGCTGGGTGCTGCTGCACTCCCTGCTGCCCCCACAGCATTAGAAAAGTGGCTAGTGGTGCTCCTGCCCTTCTAGGGGCACTACCAGGAACACAAAATAAAATTGAAACAAGCCCTAGGGCATTTTAGGGCTCTCCTTGCATGGAGCAGTGAATAATAAAAGAGTGGCTCCTGCCATCGTTTTGGATGACTAATTTCTGTATCTGCAATACTGCCTTAGCCGGTTTCACTCATTCCTTTCTGGCAGGTCATTATCTGTTTTGCTTTCTCCTTTCAACTTGTTTTGATCATTTATGGAATGTTTGTTTTTTATGTAGATCTTGCATTGACAAGGATGTATTTTTGATCTTTTATTCCTAATGGAGGGCCGATCGGATTTGATTAAGTGGTATTTTCTGAAGAGGATGGCTGCCTGGTGTGTTTCTAGTTGTAATAACTTTGGGTATAGCAGTTTCGACCATGTGGTTGTAGTACTGAGTTATGTCCAGACTTGGTGTCTGCTGATATGCTTGTGATGGTATTGAGGGAGATAAATGGTGGAGTTCATTTTCTTCTGTGTTGTGATGGGTAGATAGCTGGCACAAATGTTGTGCATTATTTTGAGGTATTCACGTGCAGTACAGGATGCCAGCTGGTATGCTTCTGTTGGCTACCCTATTAGTTTCCGTTCTGATATATGAGGTTTTGCATTTTTTTTTTTTTTAGATTTTTATATAGCGCGAACTAGACCCGAAGATATCAGGTATCAGAGCGCTTTACATGAGCACCAGTTTTGCTACAGATGGACACATTCATTTTTGTTAGGCACGGGGAGATTAAGTGATTTGCCCAGAATCACAGGATGATGAGCATCCCTGCCGAGACTCGAACCCAGTTCCCCAGCTTTGAGGTCGACCGCTCTAGCCATAAGGCTACATCCTTTGCATTGGCATTGGCATGACGTCGTTACCTGGCATATTTCAGGGAGGACTATAGTAGATCTGATCCTTGTCAGTGCTGTGACAGACAGTCAACCAGCATGACAGTGTCTTCTTAGTTATAGCTTGATTATTTTGTATGCAAGAAAGGGATGTCGGCTGGCATGTTTCTTTTGGCATCAGAAGAAATTTGTAGCAAGCCTGACTCTTACCTATGCCAGTACAGAATGTCAGCCGGCAAGACAGTTGTGTTGCAAGGTCGTGTCTCCAGGATCTACCCCAGATGTTAGCTGACCTGCCTGTGTTTGTATTCCTGCAAAGTGGGCCTTGGGGTAAGAGAGAAAAAAAGGAAAGTTTAGACTTTGGAGCAGCCTGGGAAGGGGTAATTCTCTTCACTTAGCATGATACAAAATGAGGCATGATTTGGTTAGGAATGGGTTGTAGGTTTTGTGGCTTGAGACAACAACTTAGTATTGTGGATAGTTAAATTACGCAAATGTGCTTTTATTGGTGCCATATTGATGCCAAACAGTTCCCTTTGTGTTTCAGTCTGGAATGATGGTTACAAGATCAGTGTGGGTCTACAGCAGTGATTTCTTGGAATGGCCCGGGACTTGATGGAAGTCTTCAACTTCAGGCCACATGCACAAGCTGGAGCAGTGGCATCCAGGGCCTCAGAATCTCTCTCCCGATGGCTGCTGGGTCTTAATCCAAGGCTTCAGCTCTCCACCTCGGCTTTACCACCTCTACCCGCCTCCAATCGTCCCTTCTCTTCCCCACTTCCCTCTACGCCACCTTTTCCTCACTCTCCTTCACTTTCCTCTGCCTAAATTGTCTTCTGCTTCCGAAGGTCAGCCTTACCTCCTTCTGCCATCTCTGATGGTCCTGGCTCATCATCTCCACTCTGCAAGTCTCCGCTAGTCTCAGCTTTGCTTCCTTCAGTAGACGTAATCTCTGTAGACTCAGGGACAGGGCACAAGTCAAGGGTATACGCAGGTAGACGGCGTCTACCCACTCTTTTCACAGGGTGGGCACTGCCTACCCTGCCAAGAGGTTGAGCACCACAGAAATATACTGAACTTGTCCCAGTGTAATTTTCAGACACCGGGACACATTCAGCAGTGCCTGCACAATGTCTGCTTTCGTTCTGAGCAGCAACGTGCAGGCGGGGAGGGGGCTTATCAGATTCCGGCTGGGGCCATAACAAAGGGCGAAGTTAAGGGACCATCAGGCCTCCTTTTGTTGGAGTATCCTAGATGTGGGGAGCCTCATATCTAAATGCAAAAAAGGGAAACTAAGGCACACAGCTTATCACTTCTCAGGTACTTATGAGAGGCTTGCTTTTGACTTTGTGCAATTACTGTATATAAGAGATATGCATGCACTGTAAGAATGTCAGATGTGTTGTTCTGTCCCAGCATTTACAGGAATAACAATTTAAATATCAATATTTTGTTTTATTTCTTTGACAGCACTGTAGAGCTACTCATCCCAATGCAGGGTGTCAGACTGCCTTCCATCACACATACACATTATACATTGGCAATAAAGCATATGTGTGTGAATCAATGTACAAGATGTGTTGCATAAGACAGTGAGGGTTACATGGTGTGGGAGCCACAGGTCCTTCATAGCTCACTGTGCTATATTAGAAGGATTACGATTTATGAACTGTAAGTAGCAAAAGGACTCCATGTTAAAAGCAGTAACCCACTTAACCATTAACATAAAATAAAAGTCTGTCATCTGTGTGTTACATTAGCGCTTTGCAGGAGACAAAGTAACCCTGTATGCTACTTTGATTCAAAACTGGGACTAGACAAAGCACAGATCTCTCCAGCAAATATGTTAACCTCCAGAGATATCTTACAGTTATTAATATTGCCTGAGATTTAGTTGGCACACAAAGATCTCTGCAGCAGGTGCCTTAACCCCATAAGATATTTTAAAATGCAGACTTTGCAGCCAACTAGGCAGAACAGATTTACTGCCACGTTACACCTCATTGCCAATTTCTTTGTGGCAGGGTTTTAAAAATAAATGTATAAGTTGAGGCCCAGATTTTGCGTCCGAGTTGCATCACTTTTTTGGCACAACCCTCACACAAAACCTAATTTGTTAAGTATTGTAATGTGCTCAAATGTGCTCATGGTAGACCTGCTAAACATATGTGTGAGGTCTTAAGATCTGATGTCACTTCTTGTAATGCCACTTCCTGTGATGTCATCAGTTGTGATGCCACTTCCTGTGATACCACGTATGATGTCACGCACTGTGATGTCATGCACTGTGATGTCACATGCCATGATGTCACTTGCGTACTGCCTAACTTGGTTAATCCTCCCACTTCTTTTTTCGGACTTGTACCCTACTTGGGGGCAAGGCCCTGCCACATCACTAGATTTAGGGGCGGGTAAGTCCAACCTTTGCTGACATTTCTGATAGGCTTCTCGAGAGGTTAGTGGGCCTGAGGTGCTAAGGGGCAGTTAACGTGTGGGTTGTAAATTCCATTGTAGTAAGGGATTATCTCACGGGGTTTGAGCAACCTATGGAGAGGGATGGAGTATTTGTGAGAGTCGAAAAAGGACAGAAGAGATATGACTGGGTTGGCCAAGAAGGGCGAGAGGGAGAGGAGTGAGGGGAAATTTGTAAGGTCCAATGTTTTCTTCCAGTTGGCTCTCCAGTATAAGGCAAAGTTACGACCTAAGAGCTGGGTGATGTTGCGGCGTCCTGGGAAGAGAGGCTGAATGATGTTCAGTAAAAGCCACGCAGGACTGCGAGGAGGAGGGGGTTTGTGAGCAGTTATGTGAACATAAGGCACAGAGTGGTGAGGGGGTGACAGTTTGAGAGAGCAGTGAGGTACTGTTGGTCACCTCAGCAGGGCTGGATTGACTGTACGGGCATTGGGCGTTTCCCCGGGAGGCTGGAAGGGTGGGGGCTGGTTTAGCACCAGTGGGGGACTCTTTTGTGACTGGGGGGCGGTTTTGCAGTGGTGCAATATCGGCACCCAGTGACAAAAGCAGCAAGCAAGCGTTTCCAGCCTCCCGGGGCCAGGCAGTGGTTCCCCAGGGGCTTGCCGAGAAAACTGCCAGGGCTGCTTTGGGTTCCCAGTCCGGCCCTGCGCCTCAGTCAGGCTCTAGTGTGCACGTTTGTGGGATGGGTTAGAGGCCTCTAAAGTCTCAGCCTGGCTTCGGCCTGCACAATCTTCATAATGTAATCGATTCATCTGAAACATTTCTTAGGCTCCAACCCGCGAAATGCAACCAGCGCTGGTCTCCTCGGGCCTGGGCCTGGGAGGGGGAGCTCTGCTGTGGCAAGCAGGAACTTGCATATTCTCTGCCACACCAAGATTAGCTCCGCTCTCTTCATTGTGAGCTTGTAAAATGTCGACCTGAGCAAATTGTGAAAACGTCTCACACTCGAGTATGATAACGTGATCTGAGCGGTGCGCCTGGGTTTCATGCAGAGATGGGCGCTCAGCCTTTCATCCTTCAGGACTGTGCCAACAGAGATCTCACAGTTGCTCGGTACAAATAAAATACGATGCGCGTCGATGATGTTGGAAACCACTTGCCTTATACAAGGCTCATTAAAATGCACTTGTGAACCCAGATTGAATCCCAGGGGGCGACTGGCCCTTGCAATGCCCACCGGCCGTCAGCTGCGGACGGCCTCCCACACTAGATGCACTCGCTGTCGGGCCCCAAGGGCCCAGGTCCCTGCACAGCGCCGAGTGCGATTTCGGGGCCAGGAGTTGCCAAGTGATGGTGGGGAAGGATGCCGCGTGATATTTCGCTTCGGCCGTTCTTGGACGGTGCAGGCGGTCCATCCATCACCCCGATGGGTACCAGGCGCACTTGCCAGCTGCGCCATACGGTGTGTCCACTCTCTGAGACACATATCAAGTCAGCCCGACAATGGAAGAGGCGTCCAGGAGGACTTGATCAAATAGTACGAGAGAGACGGACACCGTTTGAAATGGTTCTTTGGCATTTTATGTTCTCCGGAATTTGTAAAAGCAAAGCAAATATCTGCCAGCGTGCTAAGGCAGCGGAGGGAATGAGGGATGGTTTGCCCTTTCAAATGCGTAATAGTGTCATCTCACTGCAGCCATAGCTCAGGGTTGCCCTGGGAGTGAACTATACAGAGCCTGAAGCATCCCCGTTTTGCGGGAGAGTGTGGCATCATTTCCACCTTGTGGCCAACGATGGCCACACAATGCTGGCAGACACGAATGCCTTGTGTTTTTTGTTATTTTTGGGGTAGGGAGGCCACGGGACATTAAGAGATTTACCCAAAATCACAGGAGTTTGAGCCATGCTGGGAATCGAACCTGGGGCCACATATACAACATTTGGGAATTGCGGTTTCCTAATTGCGATTCTTAGCAAATTGTAATTAAGAAAACGTAAACGTTTTCAATATCAATTCCTAATAGACCGCAAATTGACCTACCTCATGAATATTGATGCGGTAGGTCGCAATACCCATTGGCAATGATAGCCTGCTTCACAGGGATGGTGGCCTGCTGGGGTGAGCAGACCACCATGTCTGTGATTGCTTTTTAATAAAGCATACATTTTTTTTAAATGCAGCCCGTGTTTCTTAAAGGAAAGCGGGATGCGTTAAAAAATAAAATGAAACTTTGAAGTTTACGTTTTTTAACAGTAGGCGGTGGGCGGTGGGACCACTGCCTACTCTTAAAAAATAATTGTTTCTACAATCACAAAGGGAAATTGGTGCCATGGGAACCCCTTCCCTTTTGTAAATGGTTACCACCACCCTTGAAGTGTAGGTAAAAAATGAATGTATTGTGACCGTAATTTGGTCTCAAAACATTCATACATATTAGCTATTTGGAAGGGATGCCCTAAACATGTCCCTTCCAAATACTGAAAAGCTAAATACAAATTGCGATTCGGTAACATGTTACCAAATCGCAATTTGAGTTTTGTACATATCAAAAATCCTTTTCTGCGGTCGCAGGTGGTCCAATTCTACGAACCGGGCTGTTTGAGACCTCAAAATTTTTTGTACATATGGCCCCTGGTTCCAAATGTTCCAAGCTCGGCATTTCTATCTACCAGAGTACACCTGCTCCGCTGAATTGGTCTCCAGCTCTGGAAAGCAGCAGGAAAACATTAAAGTCATGTGGTGTTCTGGTACATAGGGATACTGGTGGAGTGTTCACATTTGAAAAACAAGCATTTGCAAAGCCAATAGGTCTCACCTTTTAGATCTATTGGTTTTGCCAAAGCTTCTCGTCGATGCTGCACAGCCTCAGCAAAAGCAAAATGCTTTTTTCCGATGATGTGCAATTTCGGGAAAAAAACAAGGAAAAAAAGGCGCAATTATCTAGCTGTTTCTAGAGACTGTGCAATACCCTAGGCACAGACATGCATGATGATATAAGCGCATGTGTCACCACACATGTGCACACCTACTGAATGACTCAATTTTGATTGTTTATTTAATGATCCAATATGGTGGAAGCCGTTTGGTTTGGTAAATCATTTTTTTTTTTACAGTTTAATGAAAGTATTTTTTAGATTTTCGAGCGGCCCAGCAGAACACGGTAGCTACTGGGTCCTTAAAAAGAAATACAATTAAAAAACATTTTTTAAGGACTGTGAGAGGTTCGGGGAGCAGCTGACGAATGGGGACCGGAAAACACCAGTTAGTTGGTGGGGGGCAAGGCGCAACAGAGGTTGGGCCCAGGGAAGGCTGGAACAATACATTTTAAAAAGCAAGGGCGAAAGCATTGACAGACGTAGGTGGGATGCATGAATGAGCAACACATAGTGCAGGGGAGGGGAAGTATTTTGAGTGGGTGGAACCAGTCCACGAGGGATAGAGCTAGAAAGCGCTTGCACTCTCAAGGAGTGCTGAAAGAAAAATAAAAAAATAGTTCTCTGAATGTGAGTCGTAGAAGAGTACAAGTTATCCAATCAAAAGAATTGTAAAGAGGCTATGCTGCAGGGCAGGAACAAACACAAGAAGAGGAAGGCGAGCGATCGAATACGAAGCAACTAAATGAGTGACAATCAAGCCAGCCAATGAAAGGCAATAGGTGGGCTGTAAGCCCACTCTAATTTTTTGGTAGGATCCGCAGGAGGCTTTTACCTACAGAGAGCTAAAAGCTAGCTAGTAGGCAACAATTAACCAGAAACGTGAACATGCAAAAACTAAAGAAGTAGGACTACAAATGTGCTTTGACAAAGGCAAACAGAATTACTTAATCGACAGTGCTTTTCAAAATAGAAAACCCAGAAAATGAGGCACATAGGAGTTTAAATGCAACGTTTACACACAGAATCGTGTGCGAATATTATGGGCCAGATTTACTTAGTGTATGGTTTGCAAATAGCACATTTTTGCGATTCGCTATTTGGTAATTGCAAACATCCATGTACAAATGTGTGTTTAACACATGTTGCGATTCCCAGTGGGTCGCAAATAGACCTACCTCATTAATATTCATGAGGTAGGTCTCGGTTTGCGGCCCATTAAGAATCGCAAAAATCACAGGGATGGTGGCCTGCTGGGGTCAGCAGACCACCAGGTCTGTGATTTGTTTTCAACAAAGCAAAGTTTTTTTGGAACACAGCCCATTTTCCTTACAGGAAAACGGGATGCATTTCAAAAAGAAAAATGAAAAGTTTTCTTTTCATTTTTAAGAGCAGGCCATGGACCACTGCCTGCTCTTAAAAAATGTTTTTGCAAACATTCACAAAGGGGAAGCGGTCCCTTGGGGACCCCGTCCCATTTGCGAATGGGTTACCATCTACTTGAAGTAGGTGGTAAAATGCAAATGTTTTGCAACCTCATTTCAGTCACAAAACTCATACATACCACTGCAATTTGGTATTAGGAAGGGAAACCCTAAAGATACCCCTTTCTAATACTGAATTGCAAACTGAATTTGCAATTCAGTAATAGGTTACCGAGTCGCAAAGTGGACTTTTGTAAATTGGAAAAGGCCTTTTTTTCGTTCGCAAAGGGCCCGTTTATGCAAATCGGGACATTTGCGAATGAAAAAAACCTTTGTACATCTGGTCCCAAGTTATTTTCTGCTTGGGGCTGCTAACTATTTCTGCACTGGAACACAAGAACACTTGCCTCCTTCCGAAATTAGTTGACCCTCTCTGAAAACCAGGACGTGCGAAATGTATTGAAATTTGTTATGACAGATGACGAAAAACCGGGACTGTCCAAGCAAGTCTGGGACACGTGGCTACCCTTGATAGGTGGGCATGTGGTGCAGCTTCCTTAAGCGCTGGCAATATTGTCTCATGCATGTGTTTGCTTCATGGTGTGGCCGTGCGAATAGAAGCAGTGGAAGCTTCATTAGCACCCAGAGGGCAGGGCATGGCAGTACAGCAGCAGTACAAGATTTTCTCACAGAGCACACAGCATGAGATCTACCTGTGCAAGCTCTTCCCACAAATAGAATAGGCACAACACAGGAGGCAATGCGTTTCCATTCCACCACACACACATGCAACAGGATGCACACCACGCACACACCACATACATACACAAAATAAAAATACAGCACAGGTAGTGGGAGTACAAGCCGGTGTACAAAGCAGTGTGCAGCATGGCTACAAAAATGCTGCCTCTTAGCTTCAGCTCTTATGACCAAATCGTTCATTCAGCTGTCAACCCTGAGAGAATGAATGCATTATCTGCTGCTCCATTAACAGGCATTAAGGGCTGAGCAGACTGTAAGGGACAGATGTATGTTGATAATCGTATGGTAGATCGTGATCACGTAGGCGTGCGTTACCCCGTAAGGAGCCGTTTTTGCTCAAAATAAGACATTCCAAGGACTGCCAGTGGACAAAGGTTACCTTGGATAAATATTGGAGAGGGATGCTAGAGTCCTGCAGACAATTTGTAAACTGCAATTTGAACTGTGCACAAGCAGCACTATCACCGCAAAGAGGGGAGAGTGGCCCTCTCCCTCATCATAATTTCCTTGAGCAAAAAATATACAGGTGGAAGATAATTCACGATATTCATAGTGAGGCCTAGGTGAGAGATTGGGCCATTCTCGCAATAGGATTATAAGGTACATAGACCACAGCCATGACTGGGCCGGTTCCTTGATACTGTTACAGATGTATACTGTCGTGTGGGAGATATTATCTCTTGTCCTGAGGAAGGTGGTGTGTTAAGCAGCGATACCCACCGAAACGCGTCGATGCAACTGTTTAAAGGCGTACTGTAGATTGTGCGGACATTTGTTACGTTTATTGTGAAAGTTGTATGTATATAGAACATATATTGAACAAATGATCTAGATCTAATGTACGTTCCTTGATTACAGATGAGAAAATATTTTTCTTGCAGGTTCTCCCTTTAATCTATTGTGTGTCAAATATGTCAGTATGTTTTGAACCCAATTTTAAATAATGAACTGTATTTTGACCCTATGTTTGGTGTATTTTTAATAAAATATTTTTATGATTGTAAACACTTGGCCTTTGAAGGTGGTGGTGTTATGTTCTGGTGAAATAATTGTTTGGATAAGTGTGTGTATTTGGTTGTAGTAATTAGCCCAAAGGGGATCTTCTTTTGACTACAATCGTATGCGATTACCAAATAGCACATTTTTGTGATTTTCTATTTGGTAATCGCAAACACCAATGTACAAATGTGTCTTTGACACATTTTGCAATTCCCAGTGGGTCCCAATTCGACCTACCTGGTTGATACTCATGAGGTAGGGCTTGGTTTGCAACCCATTGGGTATCGCAAAATCACAGGGAAGGTGGCCTGCTGGGGTCAGCAGACAGCCATGTCTGTGATTGCTTTTCAATAAAGCAATGTTTTGTTTTTAAATGCAGCCCATTTTCTTGTATGCGATGCGTTTGAAAAAGAAAAATGAAAAGTTTTCTTTTCATTTTGTAAGAGTAGGCAGTGGTCCGTGGGACCACTGACTGCTCTTAAAAAATGCTTTTACAAGCATTCACAAAGAGGAAGAGGTCCCATGGGGACCCCTTCCCATTTGCGAATGGGTTACCACATACTTGAAGTAGGTGGTAAAATGTGAATGTTTTATGACTGCATTTCAGTTACAAAACATTTGCACATAACTCTGTGATTCAGTATTAGGAAGGGACGCCATAAACACGCCCCTTCCTGATACTGAATCGCAAACCCAATTTGCGATTCAGTAATAGGTTACCAAATCACAAATTGGGCCATTGTACAATGAAAAATCCCTTTTTTTCTTCACAAATGACCAGATTCTGCGAATCAGGCCGCTTGAGAATGAAAAAAGGCTTTGTACATCGGGCCCTTACTCTTAACCCCATTCTCACCTTTAGCGGTGAGTACTCCATGGACAGCGAGAGAGGCAAGTGACAAAACAAATACATAACTGAACTCACTCAAGAGCAGTGCCTATCCTCTGCGACAAAGAACAAGGACTTGATAATACAGACTGTGAACTCCCCTCACATGCTTCTAGAGTTGACCCTCCGAAAGATACTGAAGGACCGCACATCCATGGAGAGTGATCTCCACCTTGACCTCAACACAATTTTTCCAGAAGAAGGTTAGGGTGAAGGGTGGCGAGGTGGCCCTCGCCACTGTCCCCCGCTTCCGAAGAGCGACCTCCGGTGGCAGATCGTTCTCCCACCTCGCCGCCAAGACCTGGAACACCCTCCCCATCCACCTACGGCAGACCAAAGACCTGCTGACCTTCAGAAAACTCCTCAAGACCTGGCTTTTCGAGCAGTAGCAGCATTTCCCACCCCAGCGCCTTGAGACCCTCACGGGTGAGTAGTGCGCTTTACAAATGATATGATTGATTGATTGATTGATTGTAAAAAAAAAACAAATTTTTTTTAACAACAACTCTAGGGCCATCAGTAAAGTGCATTGTACATTTGCAATACATCATCATCATCATTGTTAGAAATGGGATTTTTGGTAGGCTAGGGCATGCGCCAAAGCCAGGCAGAAAGCACCACTCTAGTCAGGATAAGGGAGTTACACTCCTAAAATAACTCCTGCTCACCCGCTTGGTAGCTTGGCACGAGCAGTCAGGCTTATCTTAGAGGCAGTGTGTAAAGCATTTGCACATAACCAACAGTAATACAGTGTAAGCACTACAAAAGGACACCACACCAGTTTAGAAAAATATCCAATATTTTTATATACTTAAGACAAGACCAAAAACGATAAAAATCCACAATACAGTACTTCAGTTATCAAAATATGCTTGAAAAACAGTTCCTTGATGTCAATAGCTCCGTCCGGGGCTATCACTGCGTCGTGAGCAAACAAATCCAAACAGTTCTGGCTGACCGCGGGCCAGCTACGGTGTCGGGAAGACCCGCAAACAGTACCTTTTAGAAATGCAGGGTGTCTGCGACCTCACATTGAGCCTCCGAAAGCACGGAGTCCGCAGGCGTCGGTTCCAGAGGTCGGTGCAGGAGTCGTCGGGCCCTCGAAGTCACACGTGTTGCAGATCGAACTCCTCTCTGTTGAAGTCAGGAGTGCTGGCGTTGGCAGGCGTCGGGTGCTGCGGTGCGAAGTGCAGCGGTGCCCTCAGGTCGCGGTGCGAGCAGCAGCTCGATGGCGTCAGATGGCGTCATCGGTGAGACCAGGGTCGCAGTGCGAAGTGAATGCGGTGCTCGTCGCGGTGCTGGCAGGTCGCAGTGCAAGCAGCGGCGGCGTCGTTGCTGAAGCGCTGTCGTCGGCTGACGAACGGGAGTCGATGGCGCCGGCATTGGTAGGCCAAGGCTGCGGTGCGGGATGAGGGCGGTGCGTCGTGTAACTTTACGAGCGGTGCCCTCGAACCACGGTGCAAGCAGCGGCGTAGATTTCGGCGTGGAGCAGCGTCGTCGGGGATACCAAGGCGTCCTCGTGAAGCAAGGCGGTGCGGAGTGCGGTGCCCACAGGTCGCGGTGCGAGCAGCGGCTCGGTGGCGGCGTCAGCAGGCGTCGTCGGTGAGACCAGGGTCGCGTTGCGGCGGTGCCCTCTGCGGGGCCTTCAGGACACGGAGTCGGCAGCGTCGTCGTCGACGTCGTCGGGTTGCTTCTTCTTCTGTTGCAGCACAAAACACACAGTCCCCAGTGCTGAGAGCAGAAGAGCTTGAAGTCTTTGCTGTTCCTGAGACTTCTTGAACAGGGGGCAAGCTCTACCTCAAGCCCTTGAAGAAACTCACAAAAGTAGATTGCAGAAAGTTCAGTCCAGTCCTTTCACTGCCCAAGACAGAAGCAGCCACTGCAAGCCAACACAGCAAAGCACTCAGCAATGTGGTAGTTCCTCCTCACAGCTTCTCCAGCTCTTCTTCTTGGCAGTCTTCTTGGTCCAAAAGAGTTCTAAAAGTCAGGGGTCTGGGCCCCAATATTTATATCCCAAAATCCTTTGATCTCTTAGGCAGAGAGTGTCTGTGCCCAGCCAGAACCAGTTCTGGTGTGACTTCCTGGCAGGAGGTGGAGACGGCATGGTCAGAGGCAGACCAGGCCCTTTGAGGTGCAAGGAAATCTCCTCCCCCTTCCCCAATTGCAGCCCAGGTCTATTCAGCCCTTTCCTGACCCACCTAGACTATCTGGAGCCACTCCTGCTCCCCAGCCTTCTGTCATCCAAAACCCAGACAGGCAATCCACATTCCAGCAGAGGCACACGGGACGACTGAGCAAGAAAACACCTACTTTCTAAAAGTGGTATTTCCAAACACAGAATGTAAAACTCACCTTCACTAAAAGATGCATCTTTAGATTTTGAGTTCAGGCATACTAAACTCTATTTTCCTACCTAATTCCCGGGCCAGTTATGTTTATAAGATGTTATAAACAAACTCCCCATTCTGTCCTATGGGGAACAGGTAGCCTTGCAATAGTGAAAAACGAAATGGGCAGTAATTCACTATCAGGACATGCCACACACACCAGGGCATGTCCTACCTTTCACATACACTGCACCCTGCCCACAGGAGTACCTTGGGCCTACCTGAGAGTTGACTGACATGTAAGAAAAGGGAAGGTTAGGGCCTGGCAAGTGGGTGCACTTGCCAAGTCGATCATGGCAGTACCAGACTGCACACAGGCTCTGCAATGGCAGGCCAGAGTTACCTTTACGGGCTGTTTGTGTGGGTGGCACAATCCAGTGCTGCAGCCCACCAACAGCATTTGATTTACAGGCCCTGGCACACGCAGTGCACTTTACTAGGGACTGACACATAAATCAAACAGGCCAATCATGGAAACACCAATCCATAACACAATTTACACAGAGAGCATATGCACTTTAGCCCTGATTAGCAGTGGTAAAGTGCCCAGAGTCCTAAAACCAACACAAACAGGTCAGGGAAAAATAGGAGGAAGAAGCAAAAAGTTTGGGGATAACCCTGCAAAAAGGGCCATTTCCAACAATCATCATAACTTTATTTCGATCACAAAGATCTCAAAAAGTGCTGCCCTGGGCAAGGAGAGATGGAATGGTGGGCCGTGGAGGTCCCTTGAGGCAATGACCCACAGGTTGCATTCCATGAGCTTTTCAGGAAGGAGCGCAGTGCGCTCCTCAAAGACATTGGGTGGAGCATCAGTTGACGTCAGCTTCACTCTCAGACTGCCCTGGCTGAGAACTTTTTTTTCTGTTTCCCAAAAAGGGTGGACTTGCGGAGGTGGTAATGACTGCAGCGTATTTCTCCTCCTTGTCTATATCCCAGAATTTTGATTGGAAGCTAAGCGGAAATCTTCCCTTTCTTGCTGAGTTTTTTTAGTAACACACTACATTCTTTCTGGACCTTTCAGAATAGGTATGACGTTGGCAAACACATTCTTGAGCTCCCTGCAAAGTTTAAACAGGAAATGAATATGGCAATCTATTGTTGGTGACGACTAGGACTGCCAGGGTCCATCTTGGATATCAATAAATGGTTGGACAAGTCTGAAGAACACATGCCTGTGAGGAACTGCTGCGTCCTCTGCAGGAGGATGTGTATGTGGGTGATAATTCTGCACCTCCTGTATTAAAACGGGTATTTGTAGCCATTTCTATCTACAAGATCATTCGTTGCTGTGTGTGGTCATACCTTCTCTTGAACTGACAAGTAATAAGGTGGTTTGAACATCAGCTTTCAAAATCACACAAGGGCCATTTGAAGAACGGGCTCTCTGTGGCCTCAAAGCTCTTGTTCTACATCATCTTTGTGGCCATTTTGTTTATGCAAATGAAGGTCTCACTACCTACCGCACACGCTGCTCTTGTGAGTTGGTCTACATCTACGGTGAACTCTTCTTATTTCGTTTCTTTCACAATTGTGCCTTGGCACCCTCACTCTGTCCCCTCTAGTGTTTGCAGAAATAGTACAATCAAGAGAACTAAATTGGAAGGGGATGGTCTTCAGAAATTGTCACACCGTCCAGGGTTCAAAGATTCTGATTCAAAAGGTATACTTCCAATTCCTTTAAGGTGGACCTGGATGAATTTATTCCAACAATCACATCTGGTTCATTTGACGACTGTATAGTTGGTATATGAGCTCAAGCAAATCAAAAAGCACAAGAGCAAAATCCTTGTGCAACTAGAAAGCCTCTGTTTTACATGACCCCATGGCTATCAGTGGTCAATGTCACATACACATTTGGCAACCACGCAGTTATCTGTACTACAGCCACACAGAGGAATCCCCAATATGATTTATCTTTGTGAAATGTGTAATATGAAAGAAGTGACCGTACTTCTCTGAACAGGAATTCAACAACCCAACCAACCCTTAGGAGCCAACAGCACTGACCAAAACGCATGATCACCCTTCCCCGTGATGTTCCCTCTCCTGGCCCCACAACCCTCTCCAGAGGCCCACTCTTGGAGATATCTAGGGGGAGATATGTGAATCCAATTACAATTACATATGCTATTACAATTATGCATGTCAGGAACATTCTCGTGCTCATCTGGCTGCACCCCCAATGAGCATCATTTCAGATCCACCCTGCTTTTATTTGGGTTGCCTCTTAGTGTGCCACATGTACCTTCCTGCGCTAGGGCAAACCACTGTGCGGAGCGGTAACTTCACCTCCGTGGTGTGTTAAAGACATTAAACACGAATTGTACACTTTTCTCTATGAAGGTAGTTTATCATAGATATATAACACAAATGCACACTCTTACAGTACAGATTGGTCTGATGCAAAACAAAAGTGAGTGTTTCTTATCAAATAGACAATCACTGTAAGGGGTGGGGTTATTTGCTCAGAGGAAGCTGATGGCACGGAGAAAACCGTCTATTGTTTGGTTAGGAAGCTACCACTGGCTGTCAAGTGAAAGGCAAAGGAGATCTGTGAAAAGGGATGTCATAGCGGAAACTGCATTAACTCTCGGTCTGACATAAGAACTGCCTTCAAATCACTTTTGTCCCCTGTTAAACCTCACAAAGTAGCAGCCACTCTTGCTCTCGTTTGCTACATAGCTAGATAGATAAATAGAAAGATGTACACATAGACAGGTAATGTGATCCATATATTTATAGGCCGGTAGCTGTTTCTAAAAGGGATGCCACAGGGAAATATTTTACATGGTTTTCCATTACTTAAGGTCATTGTCAATGTTACAAAGCAGCCGCCTTCTTTGGTTTCCCTGCAATTGGGCCATTTTCATAACACTAAATATCTCTCAGTTGTCCTTTCCTTTTGTTGTTAGTACTGGTGATCTCACTACACTCTCTCTTTTCATTCTGTGCTTTCTCTTTAGTTACTGAGAGGCACATACACACACTTCCCTCTGGTGTTAGAACAGGTTATACAGCAAGGAAATATTTTTATTTACATTTGATTAGATTCTGCTATCAGTCTTCTCACTGTGATGTATTTATCTAAGTTTTTTTCTTTATTTATCTTATGGGTATGATGCCACATGAAATGCCCTGGTGCACCCAGTCATGCCACAGAATAATATCAGTTGATGTTTTCACTTTGGAAGTGTCACTGGTGAGGGTAATTTATCACAATTAAATGACTCACTGTGCTTTTGTTTTGCTGTGTCACTTGTACAGTGTGAAACAATATTGTTAAAACCCCCTCTATCCAACTGGCAGAGAGTCATGCCCTTCAATGCCCACAACCTCTTAAACAGTGAACACACTGGTGGAGGCTGCGCAGCGGAGACTCGCGCAGTGGCACCATTTTAGAGGCAACACAGTTTAAGTTTGCATTGCGCTATCTATTTGACTGATCACATCCTGGAATCTAAGTGGAACCGGGACCCTTCAACAAAACAGGGCAATGGCCACACTGGAGATGGGTCGCTGCCAGCCATCTATGCCACCAATTGCTAGTGTGTCTTGGACTGTCTCACATTAGCGGTAGTCCCTTCCTCTACAGAGAAAGGAGACGGCTAGGGGAGTGGTATTGGAAAAGTCAGAGATTTGGCGTTTGTTCCCAGCGTTTTGGCTTTGCCAATGTTTTCTTATTTAAGGAATGGTTTTGCAAAACTTCGTTGATAGGGGGTCCTGCTGGGCCCTTGCCAAAATTAAAAAATCCATAGAAGCAAAAATATTTTGGGTCTCAAAAAGCCCAGATTTCTCTAGTAGCCTCTAACATTAAAGGTCCTACTTTGTGTGTGAATGTATGTGCTCCTTGTGAAAGAGCAGGATGCCATCACTCACAGTGAAGGTAGCCAGCGGCTGAAGCCGGCAGAGCCATTACCCCATGCTGTATGCTGTAGGGGGCCGAAGAAAGATGTTAAAGTCACAACTGACCAATGGGTGATGAGGGCCGGCTTAAATGCCCCTGTAAACAAGTATATAATATATAATTTAAGTAAAGTGCAAAGGTCTTGGTTTAGGCTAGCCCTGAAAACTGAATACATCATGTTGAGGCGTGGCCGGAATGCCAGATTCTGGACATTCTTCCCAGGACATTATCACTGACTGTGTCACACTTAACTGGGATTCAACTCCTGTTCCACAGAAAAAGCAAAAATAACAATTTTTAAGTAATCTAAAAAATATTTACGGAGCTCTTCATTTAAAACACGTCTACACGTCAATCCCTGTCATCCTTGGATACATGTATCAAGCAACGCATGAGAACTGATCAAATGCAGTTCATGTGATGGGATATGGGGGTTTTGATCCATATTTACCCATGTTTAGGTAGGCTGCAATTCACAGGAAGAATATTAGGCACTAATGCTGGCGAAAATGGAGAACATTTACAAAAATCTTATCAGGTAATATTTGAAATATGTGACGGTCACTATTTATCATTGTTCAATAATGCTCTTGTGGCATTCTGGTTACCTTTCAAGATGTAGCTGGGTGTCCCTGTAAACCGCAACGGCGTCATTGAACCCTAGGACACTGCTAGGCATTCCTCACCTGAGATGTATTGGCTAATGGCGCATAAAGAATGGAAGAAACAAAGAAGAGACAGTGAAGGATGTAGACGCACAGCAGCTTATAAAAGCTGATAGATATTTGGCGCTAAGGAATCACATGTGTTACGTAAAGTGAACAGAATAAGAAACCGAAATGCACAAATTCAGATGGCGACATGGAAAGAAATTGACATAAACATGTCTCTACTCATTACCATGGCCCGAGATCTGCACACATTTGTATTTATTACATTTTAAACTCTCTCTAGCAGTGTGGACTTCATAGAAACCCCTGCTCAATTTATTTAAGGTCGCAGTTATACCAACAAATAAAATACCCAAAACTAGATAAATATGTACAGGATTAGGGGATCTGAGCTGTACATAATACTACAACCCTGCATGCCTTCATCCCCATCTTACCTGGGCTGTGGCTGCTTACGAGCCTGAGCTGCACAGACTGAGGGTCTGGGAGTGGATCCTTCCGTCCACTGCGTCCAGTTTCAAGGGGGAAGCAGTGCTGTGGCTGTTAACGTAGTCGACCACTCGTCCTGGTTCTCTCCGCCCGGTTGACACCCATATCTGGCGCTCAAAAGAGAGGAAGGTAGCTGCAGTCTTCAGCTGACATAAGCCATCCGCTACGCTGGGAAGCGTGGATCACTTGCCATGCAACCAACCAGCATTTCTTGAGATGGTTCTTAGTGAGCGCTAGCAGCATGGATGATGTGGTAACCATATATTTATATATAGAACATCAGGCTCACCTGGGTAATAACTAAGGTGCTAGCTTGAGCTTTCGTTCCCACACAATTTCCTGCTCTTTGCCTGTGTGCATTGGCTTTTCGTAGCAGTGGCCAGTCTTCTGTCTTTGTCGCGTTGGAGAAGCTTCGGAAAAGATTCTTCTCATCCCGCTGCGATGATCATGCATTAACTGGGTGAATCTAGACAGAATATTAATTCATTGCATCCTCTTCCACCACGTATTCTTTGCCAATACCCACTAAATCCGAGAAATGGAGAACAATGCTGGGACAAAAACTTAGGCTTCAAAATCACTGGTGTCCAAGCTGGTCTCTGAGCAGGATAGGGATCTGCCGGATGGTGTCGTCTTCGCTTACCCGCTGCCCTCTATGTTCCACGTTCTTTCCAGGCCTGGCACAGACACTCTCCGGCTTCCAACCCTTATGGTCCGTCTTCGTCCCTTCCAGACTAGACTTATGAAACAGCCTGTCTTAGGAGATGCTGATGGCCAAGTGCAGGTGACAAGGAAGGGGGGGAGGGAAGGTAACACAGAGAAGCTGTCTCATCTCAAATGTCTTCGCAGTCACTATGCAGCCCATTCGCCATCTGTTTTTTTCTTTAAAGGAGGAGAGGTCGCCTTCACCCATGGGTTTTCCTGTCATGAGAATGGTAACCAATAGGCTTTGATGCATGCTTCACCCAAGCCCCCTCATTGTCTCTCCTTAAAGATATCTCTTGCAAAGTTTCCTTGTGGCAGCCATAGGCGGTAATGTTGTGATGTGGGTCATGACAGGCGGAGGTCGATCAGCCTCCCCATGGCTTCTCAGGAAAATGAATCCTGCCATATGATGCTCTTGAACTGTGGATATTCCCCATCTGAAGACTGAAGATGAGGTCCAACTCAATGTTACAACAGAAGGCTTTCAACATTGAGTGCTGAAATGTCCTAGAGTGTCTAAAAAGCTGTGACGCGTTCATAATGCCTTGCTTTCATTTGCTAGCTATTTCCATGTGGGAGTGCTCAGCCAGCAATTCAAAATGGCCACCTTTCCTTGAGATTAGCAAGCCACACATTTTCCACGTTTATCATTCCTTCTTCACGTTAATTAGTGGTCTAAGAGAAAACAGTAGATTGAGTACCACAGTCAGAGACATGTATGTCTTGCACAGTACACACGTGGCCAGGCCTCTGGTATCTGAGAAACTTGAAAATGTCCCTGCACAGATTCTCCATGCGTCATCCTGGAATAACAGAGGGTGGTTTAAGTGACTGATCGCACAAAAGGAAAGAAGTTTGATGAAGGTGCTGTGTGTTCATTTAGCTAAGACCCAAAGGTGCTGTGTGTGTCTGTGAATGTGTGAGAGGTGCCTTGTGTACCCTGGATGCATGAGAAAGGTGTCATGTGACCACAGACAAGTTCCACATGTTTCTATGGGTGCGTGGAAACACTGATGTTTGTGCCTCTATCTGTCATTAATCAGTTGTATGTGGTTTTGGCAGTGTGAGAGGTGCTGTGTATAAATTTGGAGGAACAATGACGGTGCCGTGTTAGTTTTTACGTATGCCATAAGGGTGTTTTGTGTGACTTTCTGTGCTGTAGGTGTTGTCTGTGCCATTGGGTGTGTGGTAAAGGCGTTGTCTGTGCTATAGGGTGGGTGAAGATCAGCGTGTACCAATAGATGTGAGGTGGACCTTTGAAGTACAAGGGGCTGTATGTGCGTTTTTGTATGGGATGTTTCGTTTGTAGCTTTGGGAAGTGTGATAAATGTGCTAGGTGCTTGGGATATGTGTTATAGGTGCTTTTTGTGCTTTTGAATGTGTAAAGTCGTGTGAGTGAGATGCTGTGTGCACCAATAGATGTGAGGGGTTAGTGCATTGTGGACGTGGGAGGTATTGTGTGTGCCTTTGATATGCAGTGACATGTTTGCATCTTCTCATGTGGAATGCATGGGTAAAAACTAGCTCTGATTAAAGCTGCATAAAAAAGATACTGCTTCTGGGTTAGGGAGGCTCATCCCGGGATTTCCCTGAGCTACCTCGAGCAAGCCTCTGGATTCTGTCTGACCCGGACTGGTCCTGCATTGTTAATGTAAATATCAGGACTAAGAGCATATTTCATCACCTTAGATGAACTTAAGCGAAACCCCCTTTAGTCATAACTTACCATCAAATTGCCCTGATTCTTCAAAAGGTCCTGGTAGAAAAAACTTTTCCAAGGGACTGTACTGGGGCTCCCGCCAAAACGTGAGTTCCAGTGACTAAAAAACTCAGCCACGTGGCATTTATTCAGTATGAAGTGAACTCACCATATTGCTCATTAAGTACAACTGTATTGCGCTGTGTTCATTTTTTTTTTTTAATTATTTTTTATTGGCATTTACACTTTTATACATATCACAGTGTGTCACGGCAATTGTGCTGTGTTCATATGGCGCTTCTGCACAGTGCTTTACCTGAACATATATCGGAACCAGTACCTGCCTGTGGACCGACCAGAGAGTAAAGCCTGCTCCCCTTAAGTCATGCGAGTTCTGGGAGAGTGCCCCTGCAGTCTCAGGGCTGCAGACCTTGACACTCTCTTGCGTTGTCTCTTCGTCAGGAGTCAGAGTACAGAAAGTGTTGCAAACGCTTGAAGACCAACCTCTTTACCCAAGTCTCTGGCCTGACTGCAAATTGTCCTGATGTTTGTGCCCACTCATTATTCTCCCCCCAACACATGAAGGTGTTAAAGCTGCTGCTCAGTTGCATTACTGCTAAACATAAGCAATGAATAAAATAAAATAAAATGAAATAAGAATCCGCTTTCTGACTGGCACTCAATGCTCAGCACTGGGGCAAAATGATTGCCAGACAAAGACAGCCTTCTCTCACATACAGCATGAGTACACTACAGGCAGCAGCAATACAAGCTACTCTCACACAAACACAACCAGTGCAGCATAGACAGTAATGTTGCTCACACACAGTAAAAGTAGCGGCAGTGCCAGCTTACCGCCCCTTCTCCCTCACACAGCGACAGTTCAGCTTTCTCTCTTTGTCTCCATACAGTATTGTTATTGTTATTATTAGGGCTTTTGTAAAAAGCGACAAAGGCACTGGCAGTAGCCTCTGAGTCTTTGGGTCAAATACATAAATACAGAAACTAATTCAAGATGCATCAAGTATAACAAGATGGCAGTGCCTCGCAAAAGAGTCAACAGAGTCCAAGAATTGACCTTGGCGAGTGGAAAGCCGGTGTTAGGTGTCCAGTCAACAAGCCTGGGCCTTTGCATTGGACAGAATGGCTAGCTCGCAGGAGCGGCTAGCCATACATCCCTGCCTGCCTGTAGAGGCAGGTGTTTGGCAACCTTCTACTAGCCAGTGTCGCCTGGCAAGGCCTGCCACCATCTAAAGACTGGCTCCCACGCTGGCACAAAGATCGAGTGCGAGCACAGCAAGCACAGTGTGAACAGAACACATACACAGCTCAGACACAGCACCAGCACAAGCTTCCTTCAAGGATACAGCACTGACTCCTGCAGGATAGACATCCCACGCACACAGGGCAGATACAGCAAGAGCAGCAGCTGTGCAATACTCCCTTACACAGATAACCAGTAGAGTGCAGTAGGCAGCAGCATATACTATCCTTTAACACACACACGCGCACGCACACACACACACACTCATGTACACAACAGGTAGAGCATAAAATGCAGATGGGCAAATATACATCACATACAGTGAATGTTTCCATAAGTTTGTGTGGCTGGATAGATGGATATACGCAGTGCTTAATTTGTACAAAAATAAATAAATAAGAAGTGCCAGGGCCCAAAGTGTTCCATGGGACACCACTGCAGCTTGCTCACCCTGCCAGTGCTGCCAAATGCAGTGCCACGGTTACCTACTAACCAGCACACTCCAACAAATGTTACAGTCTGAATGATTCCATGTCACCAAAGATGTTATTTTAATATGTTGAATTTTCAAACGATCTGCTGATGTGCCATTTCTGAAAAAAGTACCCATGTTGACAAATATGTGCCAACCCTGAGCATCGGCAAACACCAGCGCAAATTGAGCACTGGATATACGCAAGGATTGTGTTAAATGTTGGTGATGTTAACTGTGGATTGAGGATGGATGAATGGATGTTTTAAGTATTGATGTTAATTGTGGATGGGTGGATTCTAATCACACAGGTCACTTCTAACTGTAACTCCAATATTTCTGTGTTTTTTTTTTAGGTCAAAGCACAAAAGACTTATTGGGGACATGTCAATAGCTGACCTGGAAACCAACTCCACCCTTGCTTTCCATTGGCTTGTTTGTCACTATTATTTTCTTGTTTTCTATTCAATGGTTGTATTTGTTTTAGCCAATCCATGTAGTCTTTGTCTCTCCCATGGACCATAGCCTGTTAATCATCTCTCTGAATGGCTCCTTTTATCCTTCCACATGCTTCTGCTTTTTGGGATTTTTTTTTTCCTTTTTCTGAAAGTTCTCTAGGAGAATGTGTGTTTTTCCTCAGTTCTCTGTGTTTTCCCACTTTTCCCAGCACATTTCATTTCATAACATTATACAAATTTCATTTTCCACAACTGTGTCCTTTGAGCCGTTCCTACACATGCTTTCAGTTTTATTCAGCTTCACTTTTAAGCCACTCTCTTGTATGCTTTAACTTCACAATGCAATCTCTCGTTTGTTCGCTTTCAGACCCCCTCCACTTCCTCTGTTTCCATATGCTTTCCTTCCTGCACCCACCATGTTCCTTCTGTCATCTGCGCCCCCCGTGTTACTTCAGCCTGCCCTTCGTATTTTTTCCGGCCGCCCTCCTGTTACTTTCCCGCCCTCGATAATTACACGCTCCGTTTTGTTACCCTCAGGTGTGTGTTCTTTCCCCCACCTGCATTCTTACTCCCACCCACGTGTGTAACTTTTTTTGTTTTTGTTTACCGATCCAACTTGGATACTGTGCATCATGACTAAAACCATTGTCAAAGCCAATAGGTCCTATGCTTGTTCAAGAGCTGTGTTGTGCTAACTGACTCTAAACTGTTTGCTGGATGCTTGCCAACTCTGCTTGCACCAGAATGCAAACTGCACATTTTCAGCCCTTGGCTGTTGTGCTTGTTGTGACGTTAGCCTTTGTATTCTTCCGTGGTGGTGGAACCATTTGCGAGGCTTGTGACTAACACCACAGCAGATTTTTTTAATGTTCAGAAACTGCTGCAGCTATAAGAGCCCAGCCCCACTGCTAGAGTAAATGGTGGCCACATTCTTGTACTCGCTGTAGTGTGACAGTGTCTTTATCGGTATGGGTGTCTGGTTACAGTTTTACCATCTGTGGTGGATTTAGGGTATTGTTCCATGGTCCAGGATTGAAGTCATCCTCATTCGGAAGTAAAGAAAAGAAGCACACGTGATCCATAAAAAGAACTAGTGTAAGGGATCAGATTGCCTTTTCCCCAAGAGCACACATTTTGCGTTCATGTGTACCCACCTCCCTTTCCCAACCATAATATTGGATGGACCTTTATTGGTGGTCTCCTCCAACTCTGCAGAACTCTCATGGCTGAGAGGTAGCAGAGCTACCCTGACTGGTTTAATACTAATATAATGCCTATTGCTGACGTTTTGCCATTTTCAGCCCAGTACACAGCACTTTCTGTGGTTATTTGCTTACTGTGCTGATGAATGAAAACCTATTCTCATGAATCAGCCCTGACAAAAGCAGGGTTTTACGTTGTCAGACCCAGACGAATGCATGTTAAGGTGTGCTAGATTGTTGTTGTTGTTTTCTTATTTTACAAGTCTGTTTTCCCTTTTCTTTCACCAACCACCATTCCACCTTTCTACATCCGACTCTTTCTATTGGCCCCTTGTCCCTCTAACCTTCTGTCACTGCCCCATCTTCCACTCACTCTTCTCTCTGTACCAACTGCAATGCCACGTCTCACTTTACTTTCTTTTATCTGTTTATTAGCATTTTACTCCACCAACAGTTCAACATGTCCCAATTTTATCATACATCTCTTTTTGAGCCCAAATAGTGCGAGACTGGGGCGAGAGGTAAGAAGGCAGATTATAGTCTATTCAGAAAATTCTAAATGGAACATGCAAACATCACCAGAGCACCTGTTTCAGGATATCTTCAAGTATTAAATCTTCATTAGATGAACTGGTTGGCAGCATTTTGGGTTACTGTGTAAACTCTTTGTTGCAGGCAATTCCCTTTCCATCATGCCGCCTCCCCCCTCAGTCTTATCACTTGACAAAAGTACTTGGGGTACTGTGTCGCCTTCCCTCTCACGTGTCTCAGTTCCCAATGTCATTCCCTTCGTTAAAGGAAACGCCATCGATATTTCATCCCATGAATGTACCAATGCTTGTCTGACAGGCCTCTTCTTTCCGCCCTGTGTAAAGCTGTTCTCTTCCTGCCTACCAGGTGCGTAACGGAGGCCCCTGCGAATCAGTGGCCCTTTTGTCATTTAGGGCCCCCCTCTCAATCCAAGGCTTTCAGTATCTATGAGATATGGGAGTCTCAAAGGGCCCTCGTCAGATCACACTGCGGGGAGGGGCGCCATTTTTAATTACACCACTGCTCCCTTCCTATCTGCTTCCTTCCTTCCTCCATTTGCTGTGTGAGGGAGGTGCAGCTGCTGCTCTTCACTGCATTGATAGGGCTTTCTTAGCTAACACGAGGGACAGATCAAGGAATCTGTTGCCCACTTTCATCTGATTCGGGCGCACTCTCCAGTGTGCGCAGCCTAACTGTGTCCACTGTCTTCTCTAATAGACCCACCACTTCTTTCCAGAAATGATTAATACATACCTTACTTTACTTTCTTTACTTTTTTGCTTCATCACCACGAGTCCTACGTACCACAGCACACGTCCACACCTTCTCCCATATTTAAAGTGACCTACTTAACTTTTTTCCTTCCAACACAGGTGGCGGTGAATAAAGGCAGACTACTGCAACATTTCTAAAAATAAAATAATAAATAACAGCCTGCTGTGCATTTTCCGTTTACCAAAATTCGTCAAATTTCTGATGTTTTTGATTTAATTCAGTTTTACCATTCTCAAAATTGGGGTTCACCATAGTTGCATGTCACACTGTCACTTTCCAAACTGGGAAATCATCAGATTGCGGTAAAGCCATTATTATTCACAAGTTCATGGTATGTGATACATCAACATCACAATGATCATTGTTTGAGCTAACCCTACCGGGATTCGAATTTGTGGCATGCAGGCCACTCCGGATGACAAAAAGGAGTACTAGACTTGTTTGGCCACCTTGCTACTATGCATCTATAAGGCCAACCATGGAAGTTCCCAAGCCAAGCAGGGAGACACGAAGGCCTAACATAAAAATTCACAGGAGCACTCAAATAAAGCCGGCCAAATCCTGTTCAGATAGAGAGAAGGCTTGACAGAGAGTTCCCAGTCATGAAGATGGAGGAGAAAGCATGAGAGTTTCTTGGAATCGAGCTGGAAACAAACCAGAAAGGTGTGAGGAAGGGCATTAAGAGAACAGCCATGAGAATGTCCAGGTATGGATATACAAAAGGCACTGACGTCAGTAAGTACCAGAGTGTGGAGTTAAAAGCCTAATCGTATGAATACTGCTATGCAATGGGCACAAGAAGACTTGAAGTAAAGACACTCTTCAAAACACTCACATAAGAAACATAAACACACAGATGGGCAGAAGCAAGGTTAACCATGTGAGAATCGAAGTACGGAGCCAGATCTCCAACCATGACGACCAAGGTTAGGAGACAAATGGCCAACTATGGGAGCGCTCAGTGAGATAGCAAGTCAACCAAGAGAAAGTATCCACTAAGAGAGAAAGAAGGCCATCCGTGAGAATTCCTTTGTACAGGCACAGAAGAGCAAACCATGGGGGTTTCCTGAAAGAGACACAACAGAACAAACCAGAATTCACAAGTAAACAGGTGGGATTGCTCTCCATATCGTTTACAGGTATGTAGATAGCAGAGCTCGCCAGAGAGCCCAAATGTATGCAGAAAGCAAAGCTCACCAGAGACCTCACAAGAATGGAGATAGAAGAGTTGAATACAGAGTTCAGAGGTATATAAATAGTTGCCCTAAACAGAGAGTTCACAGGCGTGGACATAATATAGCTCACCAAAGAGCGTACAGGTATGAACATAGCGGAGCTCACTGGAGACCTCAACGGTATGCAGAAATAAGAGCTGACCAGAGAACTCATCATTGTGGAGATAGCAGAGCTAACCAGACAAATCACAAGTGTGGAGACAGCAGAGCTGACCAGAGAAATTACAAGTGTGGTGGTGGCAAAACCAAACAGAGTTCACAGGTGAGGAGATAATAGAGCTCACCAGAAAGCTCAGAGGTATGAAGAATGTAGAGCTCAGTGGAGAGCTCAAAGGTATGGAGATAGCAGAGCACACAAGTATGGTGGCAGAGGAGCATAGCAGAGAGCTCAAAGGTATGGAGATAGCAGAGCTCACAAGTATGGTGACAGAAGAGCATAGCAGAGAGCTCACAGGTGTACAGATAGCAGAGCTAACAAGTATGGTGACAGAAGAGCATAGCAGAGAGCTCACAGGTGTATAGATAGCAGAGCTCACAAGTATGATGAGAGAAGAGCATAGCAGAGAGTTCACATGTGTACAGATAGCAGAGCTCACAAGTATGGTGACAGAAGAGCATAGCAGAAACCTCAAAGGTATGGCGATAGCAGAGCTCACAAGTATGGTGACAGAGGGGCATAGCAAAGAGCTCAAAGAAATGGAGATAGCAGAGCTCACAAGTATGGTGACAGAAGAGCATAGCAGAGAGCTCAAAGGTATGGAGATAGCAGAGCTCACAAGTATGGTGACAGAGGAGCATAGCAGAGAGCTCAAAGGTATGGAGATAGCAGAGCTCACAAGTGTGGTGAGAGAGGAGCATAGCAGAGAGCTCAAAGGTATGGAGATAGCAGAGCTCACAAGTATGGTGACAGAAGAGCATAGCAGAGAGCTCACAGGTGTATAGATAGCTGAGCTTGACAGAGTGCACAGGTATGTTGATAGCAGAGCTCAAAAGACAGCTAAGTTAAGGAGCCATAAGGGCTCACAAGAGAGTTCACAGGTATATAGATAGCTTTCTCAATGTCTTTTTAAACATGCTGCATGGTAGCGTGGGCTGCTGTGCAACATGGCTTAAAGTTAAAAAAAAACAAGCGCTATGACGCGCCCAGCATTGACCATGTCATACCACTTTTTTTTTCTTTAGGCCATGTTGTCCAGCAGCCAACACGGTTGTGCACTATGTCTAAAAAAGTGCTCGTGCGTGGGAGGAGGGAGGTAACAGAAACAACAGACGGCAGTCCGGGGGCAAGGGGAAGGCGACTGAAGCAAAGCCTGGGAGGTGCATGGGAGGAGGGAAGGGGCAACACCGAATTGTGGGACGAGAGCGTGGGGGGTGGAAACAACACTAGGGAGCTGTGGGAGTGGGGCGGGAGAAGCAGCAATGGATAGCACAAGGTGGACAAGTGGGGGCGGGCAGACTGTACAGTGCCAGTCACTCTTCTAGAATAAATGTGAAGGGTTGGTGCTTTGACTGGAAGCCCAGACAGAGCATAAGGAGGTTGTAATAATGTCCAAGGCCTAAATATATAGAACATCTTTAGTCCTCAATGATAATTAGGGCTCCCGGTTTTCCGTTTAAACGGATTTTTACATATAAATACAGACGGAAAACAAGTTTTCCTTTGTCTGTATTTATATGTAAAACCGGGACAATACTAGCACATTTTGCGGCGCTGCCGTGCTCCAGCAGAGAGTTGCAAAACAGGATGGTATGGTGATTGCTCACCACAGAGTAAGTATCGCCTCTGGCGTTATCAGTATTTACAACCAAGCCTCGTTAACAAGTGAATGGCCTTTTAAAGACCTGTGAAGTACTCGGGTGCGGCTGGCAGCACAAAAACTGTGTGTGCCCGGGAAGCTGTCTCAGCCCGGACTATTGAATTAATTTAAGGAAAGGAGTGCATCCTCAACAATGTTTCATGCTTAGCAATTTCTCCGTCCCGAAGGAGGGTTGCACCCCGTTGAAGAATTTCACAGGTGTTATTTCAGTCAAGATTAACATATTATTTCAGTCAAGATTAACATATTATTTCAGTCAAGATTAACATATCACTACGGAGACAGTGAAGAGTTGGATTGAACTCTCTGCAGTTACAAGTGCACATATGACATCTTAAGGACTGTGGCTGATACAAGACTAGTTGAACTGTGTGTGATGTTTTGTCATGTCATATTTTTAGTCATATATTTTGTTTTAGGTGTTTTCACTTTTCGAGTAACGAAACAAGCATTCATGTTGTTTTATAATTCATGTCATTTTTTTAACTAATTATGTAGTTTGGATGCATCGTGAGTTTCTGGGGAGGGGGGCAAGTGGGATTCGCGAGCACGTGTTTATCACAATTTTTGTTATAGTTGATCAGAATACGAACTGTTAGTGGGGAGAGCATCGCACGCATTGAGGTTTATGACCCATGATTGGATAACCGAGGTATAGCAGCGGGGTAATGAGTCACGGGGTTGGGAGCACGTAGAGTGATTGGGCACATGTAGATGTGAATGTGGTTTAAAACAGGTGCAAATGCGAATGGTTGTGACGCTGCATGATGGTCAATAACTCGAAGAAATGGAGACGAGGAGGTTATGTTGCTGGTAGCGATTTCAATTAGGTAATTCATTTTACAGAACTGATAGATGGGGTAGATGGGAGCTCGGCATACAGATTGAAGGCATATGGGGAGAGATGAGAGGGCACGATCGTGTCAGTTTGGATTGGATTGATGAGGTGGCAAACTCGTTAAGGATTATCAGGAGAAGGGTAAGATGTGAGATTTGTATTTAGATGTCAGTGACTTGGAGAGAGAAGAGGGGGAACGAGTGGTGGAATGGGTTTGATTCACGAGGATAGCTAGAAAGCAGAACGGCATTGGGTAGTGCATTGTGGGAGTTGTGGTTTCCATCAAAGGACTGGAGTACGGGGTATAGTAGAGGGTGAAAAGAGTCATTGGTACAATGAGAAGATGGACAAGATGAGAGTTTGGGAGGGAGATTGAAGTTATATGGAGAGATATGGGAGAGGTATGAGCGGCAGAATGGGTTTGATGCACGAGGATATGTGGTGATTTTTATTTTTGGTTTTTTGGAATTATAAGGAAACAGTAAAGAGCAAGCCACCCTCACTGTGCAATCTGTGTCAGTTAGGGTATGGAAAATCCCAATATTTTTCCCAATTCAAAAATGATAACATGCAATTTAGAAAGCAGTGTTGGGCACAGACAGACATGCTTTTTCAGGCAGCATATTACTCTTGTCTAGTGCATAATTTGAATTGAGTTGCTTCCAGGTGTTTATAGCGGGGCACAATTGGGTTGTAGTTGAAGGCAGTGTGAGTTTCTCTCAGTGGGGCAGTATGGTGTTCAGTGTGGGAGAGGATGTGGCACTCTGTGCCGATGACAGAAACTGCAAGGCTCTGAGACAAATGGCTTTTGATAGCACTTTTAGGCGTATTTGGGACTTTCTGCGAATGGCAAAGTTTTCAGATGAATGTATTGTGTTGACCAATAACTAACGAGTGCATGTGTGCATTGTCAATTTAAATTAATGTGGAAAAATACTAGCTGCAGCGTCGTCTTTTACTTGTGGGAAAAATAAATATGGATAAATACAGATAAAATGCCCAAAAAATAAATATGGATAAATGCAGACGGAAATGGCCAAAAAATAAATACCATAAAACCGGGAGCCCTAATGATAATTCATACTGATGCATTGTACAGAACAGTTTCACTGATAGTGCAATACCCCTCTAAGTTGTCCTCATTTTATCAGCCTCTGGTAAATGTAATCTGACAAGGCCCCTCTAGGATATGAACTAATAAGGGCCAGATATACAAGCTATTTTTGTTCAAAACCACAGGGCTTGCAACTGCAATTTTTGCTCTGTACTAAATCCATTTTGTGATTCGGAAAGGAATTTCAACTCTCAAAATGGGTTCATCGACCCATTCTGAGTCGCAATTAGGAAGGGGCGTGAAAGGGGCCTCCCTTTCTAATTATGATTCTGAATAGTATATATCAATGGTTTGTAACTGCAATTGCAGTCACAAAAAAATGAAAAGTTACCGACTCAAACCTGAATCACGTTGGGCGACCTTGGATGTGTGGAGGTATGTTTTTTAATACAGCAACAGTTCTTTTATTAAACAAAAGTTGGTTTAACAAAAGAAAAAAAGAAAGTTTTGTGCTTGGGAATGCAAATACAGGATGGTAGTCTGCTGTTCCTTGAAAGCCGCAATCCCTTTGCTTGTAGCCAATCACTCTGGGTCGCAAATGGCGATCTGCCTAATTAATATTCATTAGGCATGTCGTTCCATGCCCCCCTTTGTGACTGGCGATTTTGCAATCCAACCTACTTTGCGATTGGATATTTTGCAATCCGACCTATTAATTCACATGTCTCATCACTAAATTAAAGACTGGTCACAAAAAGTTGGTGTGCTATTAGCTATCACTTTTCGTGCCCAGTCATTTCACACAAGGCAACGTCTGTGGGAATGAAAACGACCTGCCTTCCCTTGCGTTCCTCCATGTTTGCACCACGCGCTTCCTTTATCATTCCAACAAAGAAAATCAGACAGCAAAGTTTGGGCCTCGCAAGGTGTACCGGGGGTAGGGAGGAGACCAGGAAAGGAACGGAGATCAGATATAATTCACGCACCAGAGGATCTCACAGATGCGGACGCAATAACGGGGTCACGCCGCCGCCATGTTCATCCTCGCGAGTGAAAAATGGCCCATTCTTGGATATAAAACTGTTACCGTCTTTCGGCGATGAAAAATACACAGAGATTGATTCTGACACCCGCGATTGATTACTACCGTAAATAACGAGCTGCCGGTGGCAATTGATTCTTTTATGAGGGATATTTACATCTAACACATGCAATCAGTTATGTTTATGAACGCAATTAGCATAATCGTTATGGCTAATGAAGCACGGGCTCTGCCGGACCTGTCCGCCAGGGGGCGCAGGAGGCGGCTGCCAGCAGCTGTGCTCGTGCCATGCTTGGGTGCCCATTCTGTTCACTGCCCAGGAACAGGTGAACGTGCCCTCTGCTGAGTAAACACTACCACCCGCCGCATGATGGGCTGGGTATGATCACTCTAGGGATAGAACATCGCCCTGTGTTTGCAGGAAAATGTGTACACAACATGTGAGTAAATTAAACAAGTCATTGTACTCTGGCCGTTGTCATCTCCCATTACGGTATTAATTTATGCAGCACTTACTACAGTGGGTTAGGTTTATAGGCGCTTAACGCATTTATTAATCAATTACATTGAGACTTATTTTATCGCTCTGGGAAGGCTAATGGACTAACGCCCTAGATGACTTGACTGTGCTAAAAGGCCACACCTGCTACACGCATGGGCTACACGAATACCTATAAAATACAATTATAGCAATATGTAAAACGAGAGCCTTTCACTTGAAAAAAGGTGTCGCACGAACATGAAGCAACCTGGCCCGAACAGACCCACACCAAAACGCTAGGAGGCATTGTAACTGCTTGGCATTTGCTGCCATACGTGCATGAGGTGCAGTGGCACCGGGAGCAGGTCTGTGAGGTACCAAGTGGAGTCCAGTCACGGGGGATTTTACTTCCCAGCAAGGTGATGGCGGAGTCCTTTCCCTCGCATGGCGCTCTTTCGACGCCATTGCTGCCACTGTGACGCAGTGTAAATTGGCCTTTGTAGAGCACGTTACACATGCTAGTCTCGAGGCGCTGCATGAAATAGGAGGCATATTGTGGCCCATGCAGCGACCATCATTTTGTGGATGTCAGAGCGACCTAAAGCGATCTTAAGCACTTACAGGAGGCTACACACTGATTTCTAAAGCGCGAGTGACAACACAGATCACCTGCCAAACCCTCTGAGCTGTCCACCAGTCCTTTGTCTCATAACTATCTGTAGATTTAGCCATGTACCCGTGAGCTCGCCGTCATTTATCTACCTGCCTACCTATAGGTGATCCGTACATCTGCCCATAAAATCACGAGTAGTCTACTTATTGACCTCGAGGGATGAGAAGGCAGAGTTTAACTTGCAGGGATCTGAAGTCCATGCATAGCAGATGTCCACACATGGGCTATATTTGAGATATATAAACAGTATATGCAGAGTGTGATATGCTATATATTAACATTGTTCAGTGTGGGGCAGAGCCATGACTTGAGTGGGTCATGCCGCCCCCGTCCTCCCTCAGCAGTATTAATACATTGCATATTAGTCTCTGCCAATTGGCCGATATGGACTGGTGTTTCTAGAGCGGGTCAGAATGGTCCCGTGGCCCAACGCTATGTGTCCTGTCTCCCAGCCCCTTTTGCCCCACCACCCCAGCCGATGAATGTGCCAGGAGGTGACACAGAAAACAAGCATTTGCAATGCAATAGGTCTCGCATGTACGCAAGTTTGAGCTATTGACATTGTAAATGACAATGCCTTTTATTTTTGTTTTCGTTTTTAAAACATAAGTAAAAGGCATTGTCATTTACAATGCCAATAGCTTAAACTCGCGTACATGCGAGACCTATTGCATTGCAAATGCTTGTTATGGGAGACTGAAGGCACAGGAAAGAATTATGTGGTAACAATGGTGTCCTACCCAGGTGGCAGTTCTAGGCAGCATTTGAAATGCAGGTCATGGCGCAGCTGCCTTCCCAAATATGCCTGCTTAACTCCTGATCATATTAGATAAATATTTATTCTATATTAATGGCTCGAATAGTTGTCCTTGGAACTGCCCCGTGAACAATGAACTACCAGCCTTAGAAAGGCATTGCCTATGTTTGGGCGTTAAAGATCTACCAAACCTGAAGACTATTTTTTATTTCAAATGCAAGGTTATCCAGCCGGGGTGGAGCTGGAGTAACTGCGGCTATTGTTAGTGCTGAGCCGCCAGTTTGTGGTGTCTCAGACACCCCACACCTGCTGCTGAGCCAGCACAGACTCGAGCCTCCATTTTGTGGTCGGTCAGCGTGGGCCGCCATCTTGAGAGGGCAAGTTTTTTAAGCATGCCTGCAGGCAATGTTTATTTCTATACCATAAAAGCAACTATGTTTTTTTTTTTTCTCTTAACCAGATAAGGTTTGCTTTGCATAATTATTCCAAATGGAAAACAAGGAAAAGTAAAAATACACAGATTTGCATTTTTGTACTCTGTTTAAGGGGTGAAATATGTAACACGCTTTTTTATGATTATATTTTTTCCACTTAATTTTGATAGCTACGTATTCTTTCCCACATAAAGATTTACTGAGGTGTGTTTAAATTGTGATCAGTCGGCTCATAACAAAATGGCAGCCGTGATTACATAATGCTGATAGGAGCCGCCTCACAGCACTGCTGGGAAGCGCACTGTTTAAAACAATAAATGGGAGGCTGCCTGTGTCAATACTGGTGAACCGGATAGGAGATGTCGGGTGAGCAGTGCGAGGCAGCACACAGGACTGCTGGGAAGCGCACTGTATGCACACAGAGGTGGGGAAGGCAGACTGTGGCTGCAGGGTCCATTGAAGTCAGCGTGTCCTGCACTGAAAGCGGCGCTTTAAACAAACAAGCGCAGCCAAAGTGGACGGCGCTGACAATGAAAAGAAAAGAGTGCTTACTGTCTTTTAAAGGAGAGCGTGTAAAGCCGCCAGTAAAAGATCCAGTCCGGGTGGGCGGGGCCAAAAGAGGACAGGGCGGTAACCAGGAGGGACTAAAAAGCCTCCGCTACAATCATAAGACACCGTTTAGCATAACCAATGACGCAAAATGACGCACACCAATGGAAATCACGGGCGGAGTCGAAACTCAACTTCTTAAAGTATATTGATTCCAAGAAGCCCTCGCAGAGCGAGCAACGCATGCGCGCTGCTACGCCAGGTGAGACCTAAAAAGCACACTCAGCACATTTCCACACGCATTAATTTGCCCAGCTTCCTTATACTGCAAAGCAGCGTTGTTTGCTTAAAATGTTTACATCTCAATTTCTACGTATATGTGTGTATATATCTATACCTAAATATGCACATACAGATATATTCAAAGTCAGATTTAAACATTTTAAGCCAAAACACACATGCATACATACACATAACTTCTGTAGATGCCCCCATCAATTTAAGTCAGATTGTCAGATTTAAACATTTTAAACAAATGTACATATATTTGTATATATATATATATATATATATATATATATATATATATATATATATATATATATATATATTTATATATTTATTTATATATTTATATATACACATACATACATACACATGGCCTTTAGGCCACACCAGTTTATCTGCGGCCAGTGCGCACCCCACTATAATTTACTTCTAGAGACATCGTTTCTGATGTGGTGTATGCCAGGATGTTTTTATGTACTGTGCCTAAAAAAATGGGCATTCAAGAAGCCGCAGAGCACAATCACATTGCACAGCCCAAATACTGAAGCAGTGAAGACCGACAGGATGAGGATCCAGAAGAATCTTTCCTGTACTGTGCCTACTCATCAGTTATGTCATTATTTATGTAATTTAAAATGTCATGAGTGGTGTAATTTGTGAGCTCATAAGCAGTGCATGGCGCGGGCGTAATTGTTAGTTCACAAAACTATTACTGGCGCATGTCAGTGTTTTTTTGGTTTATAAACCTTTAAACCCATTTAAACACCCAACTATAATTGTCATTTAACCTTTGTTTTTTCAGTGAAATTATATATATATATATATATATATTCACTGAAAAAACCATAGGTTTTAGGGACAGTTATAGTTAGTTGGACATTGCACTCGTACAAAACCCGTGAAATTCCCCCGTTATAGTTAGTTCAGCTAACTATAACTCGCGCCCCACAATGCACTGCTGATGACGTCACATATTACATCACTCATGACATGGTCAGTGACATCACTGATGACATCACTGAAGAATGTGCTAGTATTTGTATGAGTAAGTGAGTTGGTGTGTGTATAACTGTATAGGTGAGTAAATGGGTGTTTGATTAATTTTTTGCATGACTGACTAGGTGTGTGAGTGTTTATATAGGTGTATGAGTGCATATGATAGTCCTGTACTCAGTGACCGTAAGTATGAGTGACTGTACGGGTGAGTGAGTAGATGTGTGTGTGTGTAGACCTAAGAATCAGTGAGTGGGTATGTAGTTATTGGTATTGGAGTGTGTATGGTTTTGAGAATGGCAGTCTGTAATTTAGAGTGGGTGTATCAAAAGTTATATTAGGGTGTGAGAAGATGTATGAAATTATCACATGGATGATGTCATCAGTGATGTGATTTGAGATGTCATCAGTGATGTCATCAGTGATGTCACTGACCATGTCATGAGTGATGTAATATGTGACGTCATCAGCAGTGCATTGCGGGGCGCGAGTTATAGTTAGCTGAACTAACTATAACGGGGAATTTCACGGGTTTTGTACGAGTGCAATGTCCAACTAACTATAACTGTCCCTAAAACCTATGGTTTTTTCAGTGAATTTCAAAGGTTTTTTAAATGCAAATTTCTAACTATAACGTGTCTGAAACCTATGGTTTTTCAGTGAATTTCAAAGGTTTTTAAATGCTAATTTCTAACTATAACGTGCCTGAAACCTATGGTTTTTAAGTGAATTTCAAAGGTTTTCAAATGCTAATTTCTAACTATAACGTGCCCTGCACACTACCTTCACCACTGTGCAAACGCGCCCCGTGGCGCGTTTTAAGTTGGGGGATTAAGTCCCCTTGAATCATGAGGGTCCCTGGGGTCCAACTAGCCCACCCTGTACCTCCAGTATGCGCCAGGGAGCTGCGTTGCAGAGAGGCCACGCCCCATTTTACACCTCTCTGCAACGCAGCTCTGTGGCGCTTTCTGGATGTACGTGGCCCCCCTTCCCTGGGCCTGTATTTGCCCCGGGGACCCCATCCCCCGGGGCATGCCCTCTTTTTTTCTAAAAATAAATATTTGGAGGGGGGCTGCGTGGCCCCCCTCCTCAGGCCATTAAAGGCCCCGGGGACCCCATCCCCCGGGGCCGGGCTTTGCGTCCTTTTTTTTTTTTAATTCTTTTTTTTGGGAGGGGGCTGCGTGGCCCCCTCCCGGGCCACTGATGGCCCCGGGGACCCCATCCCGGGGCCTGGCCATACGTTGGGGACCGTGGGGGTCCCCAATCCCCACGGTCCCGCCGGCTACCCGCGTCCTGCGGGAGCCGGCATTGCTTTTCCATAAGGGAGCTGCTGACATGCAGCTCCCCTTATGGAAAAGCAATCTGCTAGCTTCATTGAAGCGGAGCAGGTTTCCTGCTCTCGCTTCAATGAAACAAAGCAAGTTTGCAATGGCAGGACGGGAGCCGCGAGGCTCCGTCCCTGCCATTGCAAACAGCAGTGTCCCGGGGGTAGGCACCCGGGACACTGCAGGAGCCGGCTCTGGGGGTGGCGGTCCCCAGGGCCACCACAGGCTCCAGGAGGGCCGCGCGGCCCCCTCCCCACTTCTACATAGCCCCGGGAGGTGGTGGTCCCGGGGCTCGAGGGTCCGAGCGGACCCCACATGTATTTTCTTAGTGCCCGGGGAGGTGGCGGTCCCAGGGCGTGTGGGGGCTGGGCCCCCACACAGGTATTTCAAATTTAAAAGAAGCCCCGGGGGTGGCGGTCCCCGGGGCTGCGGGAGGGCACAGTGCCCTCCCGCACCATTTGTTATGAAAGCCCGGGGGTGGCGGTCCCCGGGGCTTGAGGGGCCATTAACTATAAACCAACCCCCGCATGCCCCCGGGACTTTTTCTGCCCAGGGGTCCTGTGGGACCCCTGAGCAGACCAGAGGGTCAGGGTGTTTCTACCCTGCCCCCTTTTGTGCGTTTGCGCACTTGTTTCTGTCCCTCGGTTCTACCGAGGAGACAAAATAACTGCCAACACTTCCTGATTTGGAGTGTTGACAGCCAATTAGCATGCAGCTCGTGATCGGGATGGTGCGCGAATCCGGCAGTGACCATAGATATATATGTGATTTTCATTTTGATTTTCACAGGAACTACTGAGCAGTTTACACCATTTAACAAAAGGGTTCTTTCTGAACCAAGAACTACCTCTTTGCCAAATTTGGTGTAATTCCGTTCAGCAGTTCGAGCTGTAGCCGTGGCTAAAGTTTCCTATGGGAAAATGAATGGGAAAACACGTTTTGGGACCCCTTTTTCTCGGCCCCCGCTTGACGAATCACCCCGAAACTTTCAGGGTAGGAGCGGACCGGAGCGGGCCATAAAGTTTGAAAATTTCGCGTTGATTCGTCAACCGATGCAAGAGTTATTTCAAATAGAATGTTGCGGATTTCCTATGGAAAATAGGTCCTAACTATATCTATCTACTGGCGACCGCCAGTAGATAATATATAGATATAGATATATAGGTATAAAATAAATAACGGGTAACTGTCTGGTGACAGTTACAAACCACTAGGCCGAGTGGTTTATAAATATCACCTGAACCCCGAGATAACAATGTAGGACCGTAATTGGGCATATTATTCTTTGTGTTTCTTTTCAATCACAATTTATTAATTGATTTAGTACTCTTTACCAGTGGCGGCTGGTGGATTCTAAAAGTGGTGAGGCAGAAAACAGAGATTTGAGTAGAACTCATGCAAGAACACAGTGAGTGAGCTTGAAGTGAAAGATGAGTTGTGGGAAAATGGTCTCCCCCACCACCCCCAGTGCTATTAAATGTCAGTGCACCAAATACCAAGGCTAAGCAGTCTTGATTCGACCTCATGTGTCTTTAATCCACCTGGAAGCACTCCCTCCCCCTTTATCTCACTCTAACAGGCTCCTGCTTTCTCCCTGTGCGATGATTTTTTCTCCATATTTCTCTTCTTCCTTCTTTGTGTGTTTTTTACTTTCTTGCTCTTAGTAAATCTTTGATGAGGAAAAATAAGTGGTGATGCCCAAAAATGAGTGCCGGTGGGCTGCACCGGCAACCACTGCCTCAAATTAAGCACTGCTATGGAGGCAGGCCTGAGCAGTTATGCCACCTTCTCTCTTGCCCTGCCCTATCATCACCACAAGAATGTGTACACTGTACATTCAGACTGAAATGTTCTACATTCAGGAAAAGACAGAGTGGAGTAGTTTCCCTTTGGTTCTTCTTAAGTCATGTAAACAAAGAGAGCCCTTTCTCTCAAATCTGCAGCTTTTTCTCCTACTCAGAGTAATAAACCAAAAAGAAGTTAAAATAAACAAGAAAGAACAGAACCTGAAAGGTGTTTGAAAAAGAACGTTTTGTCAGTTTAAATTGTATTCTTTACACCCTATAATTATTAAAAAGTAAAACAAATAATCTTGAAACATGCATTAATAACAAGCTGCATACTATACAATGTAAACAACCAGCTTCATACCTGAATCAATCTCCCGTCTGTGCCTAGGCTGGCCCTCTGTAATAGGCCCTCCTGTCCGAGATGTATGTTATGACCTTGGCCTGGGCCCCCATCAGACTGGGAATACTGACAGGCACAAGCAAGGATCTAGTGTGGCCTTATTTAATGTAACTGTTGCTCATGTAAAGGAGCGCTGTAATACCTTCGGGTACAGTTCGCGCTTTATAAAACTGCACACCGAAAAAAATTAAAAAAAACACTCAAAGTTGGCCGTTAAGCATCGTAGGGACAAAGGTGGGTCAGAATGCCTCTGGCAGTGGTTCTGACGCTTCTAATATTGTGCTGCTGCTGCCCCTGCAGCTCTGCATGCGCTGTTGCAGGGTGATTATAAATCTGTGTCAATGTGCTAATAGTGCACAAGTGTTTGCTGCACTCCCGAAGGATTGTTGAAGACCAACTCCCCCGGCCAATTACATTCTAATTAAAGGCATCAGCACTGTATGCGCATATGCAACATTCTACCATCAATGCCTTTATATGATACACAGTCCAGTCGGGGGCGGCATGACGGGTGGGGGGGGATCGCGAGGGGTTTAATATTTTGTCAGTGAACCGTCCGGGCATGTGTTCATTTTAGCAGGATATTTAATTTGTCCACTGATGGTGGCAGAAATTCTACCAGCTGTGTCAAGCATTGGCTTATTTTTGCACCCAAGGTCTCTTCACAAAGTGCCTACTCTTTGGTGAAGAAACTGCTGCCAACATGATGGAGAAAGCAGGCAGCAGGTATTCCATGCAAGTGTGGTGAATGCAAAGCTCAGGTTCTAAGCCATACATTAGGCCCTTATTCTTACTACATAGCCATCCCGTGCTTCACTTGGGTTTCTACTTGTTAACATCAATGTGTATTTAAATGAAAAGGACAACATTTAAAGGCGCACCTAGTGTGTATTAGAGTGGCCGAGACTCGAATTAGCGAGCATCACAGGTGTGGCAATAAAAGTGTATGTTGAAAAGTTCTATTTCTTCAGTGTGCGCTTTAGCAACATATCTGGTCACACGTAATACATTTGTAAGCTGGTGGTGAGTTCCCTTGTTTTAAAGTCTCATGGTGTTATCCAGGCTCAGTGCCTTGTAGGTTTCATTCTCCTGCACAAGGTAAACGCGCCGGCTCCCCAGGGAAGATTGCGCTGTATGCTTTCCCGTGAGTGACAGAGCAATGAACTTCATCATTAGTTAAACAAAAGGCTGAGGCACTGATTTCTAAAATGAGATAAGAATACTTTCAAATATTTGCTCGATGTTTTGTAACTAAATCAGGGCAGATCAATGCCCATTCAGATTCTGTCCGTAAACGCTCTTGTCTCCAAGGGCATGGAGGGGCATCCTGTACAGAAATAGGGCCCTTCCGCGGGATGGAACGGGATTGCTTCAGTTTTCTGATGAGTGGCCTTCTCAAGGGACGGGAGAGTGACACATATTTAGTGCTGGTTGTGCTGAAATGTGCAGCAACTTTTCATTAAGTGGAGTACAAGGTTTGCGCCTCCTGAAATGTAAATAAAACTTACCTTCCCGCGTTTTCCTGCTGCCGCAGCTCTTCGACTCTTCAGGAAGCTGCCTGCCACCCACAGGCAGCCTCCCTCCCTCCCCTCCGCCAATCACAACGCTGCAATGGCAGTGTTGTGATTGGTGAGGCGCAGCGGAGAGCGCCCCAGCCGGAACATTTTCTCTATGTAGGCTGCATGCAGCAGCCTACATAGAGAAAAAGGGGGAGTGCGCATGACTGCTTTGTTCGGCCCTGGGGCTGACCAAACAGTCAGTACCGACAACAGTGGGTAAGCCACTCCCCCCCCCCCTGCCAGCGAGCAGGACCGCCCACCCGCCCTCCCACAACTAGGCACTCCAGGCACTTCTGCTTTCTCGCAATGCGAGAAGCAGAAACATAAAATGGTAGTTTTACCATTTTATGTTTCTGCCTTCTCGCACTGCGAGAAAGCAGGGGGGCGACGCCCCCACACCCCTATGAAGGAGCCGCCACGGCTCTTTACAAAGACTTATGGGTTATTATGAGTACAGCGGTCCTGGGACCGCCAAACTCGCGGTGGCATCTGACCACCGCCACCCCTGCGGGTCCACCCATAGTATTCTGAGTATGGCAGTCGGACCACCACAGGACCGCCGCTCCTCTGCCGGTGGCGGTGTGGAAAGGGGAAAGAATATGCTGGCGGTGCCGATGCCGGCAGCATCGAGCATATTCCAAGTTGCATTTCCACCGCCCATTTCGTGGAGGTGAATCCGCCATGAAAATGGTGGCGGACATGCAAGTAAGAGGTCCCTAACAGGGCCCGCACAATTTTGCCCAAGGAGGTGCGTGTGGGGGGCACATGCAGGAACGTGCAGTAGGCGCTGTCACGGCAGCGGTCTGCTTGCTAGGCTCTTCTATGAGCCTAACAGACCATTGCCATGACACCGCGGCCACAACGTCCACCCTGGATTCAACTCGGAATCCGGAGGGAGGGTGCAGTACGGGCTTGGCGGTCCTACTAGGAGCACAGAGGTGGCGATTCAAAGGAGGACCGCCAAACTCAGGATCGGCCCCTTAATGTAGTTCAGCATCATATATTTAGTATTTCTTGTTTGCATGAGACTGCAGATATGTATGTCAATATTTTGAGAATGTTTTGAAAAATTTATATTTTTGTTGGGACTAATGTTATGTGGTTTATGCAATGTGTATTATTATAAATCAAATTTAAACACAAAGCAATATAATAAAAAAATAAAGTGCAATGTGGGACAGTATAACTTTTTGCCTACAGGGTTCTCGATTGACAATGTTTATTTTCACACACTGGGGAGGATTCATTGGTAGATGCTTGCATCAAGGATTGACCTACAAGGGTGAGCTTGACTAGTGTGCTGATTGATGGTCTAAAAGCAGCACTGTCATTGTGAAAGCACTTTTTTTTACCAATACTTAGGAAAGAGGAAATGAAGAGTTTACCTTTTTTATTTGTCTAAGGAAGTAAAGTCCTACAAATGACTTCATCAACATGAATTATGGGAAATGGCTTCTATCTAGAAGCAATACGCTTCTGGTTGATGCATTCACATAGGCAGTATTTGCTCCTCAGTGCGCTGCCTGCCTTTGAAACTACTTACTAGTAACTATTTAGCTCATCAATTATAATCTTAGGAGTCATAAAAGGCCACTTCAGAAATAAATGAATGCTTTAAAATACATAACATTTTGGGGCCGATTCCGATCTCGGCCGGTAGTGCTCCGAATCAGATTCGGATTTACCGGATCCGATTCGGAGCCCTGTTTCCCGACCGAATCGTACGCGGGTCCGGCCGAGCGAGTACGATGCATGCTGCCGCGAAATCGCCGACTGACTCGTACGCGGCTTCAACACGCTCCGACCGACTCACACGGACACGACTCGCACCGCGCTATGGAGACGTTTCCCGGCCGGGTAAGTACGATGCGCGCTGCAAACAGTCCGACCGACTCGCGCCGTCCGGCTCGAAAGAGCTGTCGGAGCTGGACTTTGGGGGTCCGCGTCGGACCCCCCTGAACGCGTTGGCGCGCCAGTCGCACACAGGGGGGACCCATGGGTCCCCCTACCTGTGCATGTACGCCGCGTTGCGCATGGACGCGTACCCACTGTAGGGGCGCCCTTGTTCGCCTCGCACCCATTGAGTCAATGGGAGCCCGCGTACGCGTCGTCGCGACCGGCTCCCATTGACTTCAATGGGAGTCCGACCGAATCGAGTCCGATAGCATGCGAATACATCGTACTCGTCCGGTCGGACTGCTGGGGTCCGATTCGGTCGGAATTCTCTCCGGGTCCGGCTCGGTCGGAGAGATTTCCGGCCGGAATCGGAATCGGCCCCATAGTATGCAATTATCTCACAGCAAATCCCAGAAGTAGTCAGGAGACTGTGGAGACAGTCATAAAAGACAAGTTTGTGAGCCTATCAAGAGGGGGCTGGGTGAGAAGTAAATGAGAAACAAAGAGTGCATGGTCAAAGGTTGAAAGAGTCAGAAGAAGGTGAATGACACAAATATCATATTAAAAATATAACATGAATAATGTGTTGAAAATATTGTGACTACAAAAATATCATGTAACAGAATTTTGAAGGTAAGAAAATCGTTATATATATCTATATATATATGTAAATATATATATATATATATAGTTAAGAATATCATTGTTTTTAATATTAATATAGTTGTAATAAATCTCATTTTTGAATAATTTTATGTGTTTAGGCTAATGTATTAATTTTAGGTGGTAGTGTTTTTAGTATAAGTTTTATTAATGTTTTATAATATATATAGGAATTTTAAGTGTATTTTTTATATTTCATCAGTAATTTATAATGTAGTAGCAGGCTGGTGGGAAGTTAAGTAAATTTCAATTAAGTTTAAATGTAATGTTGATTAATTTTTTATTTTAAATTGAATGTTTAATTGAAAAATAGTTATGTAAAAATAGTTTTGCTTGAATGCTTTTTGTGTATTCCAGTGCAATTTATTAATTTCAATTTTATATTTTTGTTAATTTATATATTAGTAGTTGGCTGCTAGGTTTGTAGGGGAATAGGGTGGGAAGTGAATTAAATTATAATTTATTTAAATGTAATATTAATTTGTTATTGCAAATAAAACAGTTGCATATCAATTATGTAAATAAATTGTTATTATATAATTGTATCTTTCTTTTCTTCATTTTAATGTATATTTATTTTTCATTTTTTTAAATTATTTGTATTTTAGTAATGAGTTGTTGGTTTGTAGGGAGTGTGTGGGAAGTTATTGAAGTTATAATATTTTGTTAATTGTGCATAATATTTATTGAGTAACTGATAACTATTAATATTTCTCAATGGTTCACTTATATCAATTATTTAATTTCTCGAAATACTTATTCATTTATTGGTAAGTGCTTTTAATAATAATGGTTGTAATTTTTTTGTTCTGTGAGTAATATTTTTGAAAAAATATTGTATTTTTTGTACTCTGTAGGTTGTGAAGTCAATTTTATTTTTAATAATGTAAAGTTTTTTTGCTTTTTCTTAAATTATATAGTATTTATTTTTTAATATATAATATGATTTTATAGTTTTCTGTAATGTTTTTAAATGCTTGGTAAAAAAATTATTTGGAATTTGACTGTTTTATTTAATCCATCCGAACTCCAACACTTTCTCTACTGTTGCTTAGACTGGACTGGGACTAGTTAATCTAATTCCTCTGAACTCCAACACTTTCCCTACTGTTGCTTAGATTGGAGAGGGAAGAGTAAATCTAACCCTTCTGCAGTTTAATGTTTTCTCTTCTGTTATTTAGACTGGAGTTGGATTAAGAAATCCAACCCTCCCCCACACTCCTGAAGTCCTACACTTTCCCTACTGTTACGTAGATTGGAGTGGGAATAACAAATCTAACCCCTCTGGAGTCAAACACTTTCCCTACGGTTATTTAGATTGGAGCTGGAATAGTAAATCTAATCACTTCGAAGTCTAGCACTTTCCTTACCGTTACTTGGACTAGAGAGGGAATAGTAAATCTAACCCCTCTGGTGTCCAAAACTTTCCCTAATGTTTGTTATCTGAATTCATAATCATTATTTTTCCATACTGTTGTTTAATATTGTTTGTATTTATTTTTTAATACTTTGTATTTTGGAATGATAATCTTATTTTTATGAAAATATATTGTTAATTGTAATTTAATTTTGTATATTGATTACATTACTTTAGACAGTTAATACAGTTTCTTATATATGTTTTTATCATTTATTTTTGATACTTGTAATATTATTTTGGGAGTTTTATATATATATATATATATATATATATATATATATAGAGAGAGCGAGAGAGAGAGAGAGAGAGAGAGAGAGAGAGAGAGAGAGAGAGAGAGAGATTTTTATTGGTATTTTGTATATTCAATGTAAAGTATTAAATAAAAGTATTTTATGTGATTGTGCTAATATTTAAATTTGGTTATATATTCTTGTTGGTTCTATATATTGCTGATGATTTAAATGTTCTATCACACTGCCGACAGAACTGGGAAAGAACCCTCTCCCAATGTCGTGAGGGCCGAGAGGAAATCTCATAAGGGAGTACACCCTCCCGTATTTAACACTGTACCACATAAAGTACTCCTTAGAAGCAAAGATGATACCCGCGTCATAACAAAGGTATAGATGGGAAGTCCTGAGATGAAGAGACCCACTATGGAGTGGGGAAGGAAACAATTCCTTTTGTTTTAAATACCCTCACACACCCTAGTGGTGTCATGCTTCATCATCGGGTCACCCTAACGCCTAAAAGTCAGGGTGGGCTCGACCGTATTTTCAGGGAGCTCTTAGGAATAATAAGACCAGGGGGAAAAGAAATTAAAAAACCTCCAACAAATCCCAGTATCCCTTTAATATTGGATTCGTTAGGGTTATTAAAAATATGTAAACAGGGGTCAGAAAAGGAGTGTTTATGGTCCTATGACCCTTCAGCCGACATGTTTCAGTCCTACTAGGGCCATGACGGTCCCGGACTTTCTTCAGGGCAACACTATAACCTCCCTGGACAGCGCAAGAGGAAATACCCTACACTGCTGTTTCTTTAAGGGCAGATAGCTGCTCCTTAATTAATTTGAAGATAATTTATCTTCTTGATCCTGTTAACGCTCCATCTGTAAAGACAAACAAAGACAAACAGGGCCAACAACATATATTACTCAACGAAGTACATGAAATTACTTCCCAATAGTGATGTGCTGGCCAGGGCACCAGTGTCATAAACTTGGTGTCAACAAACCATCATCTCTTGTAACCACGCGGATCCGTGGTTATTACACACATGTATATAGTTTAATTTTTACCACACTCTCATAGGTGGCATAGTATGGTGTAGTATCACCCTGACTTTTAGGCGTTAGGGTGACCCGATGATGAAGCATGACACCACTAGGGTGTGTGAGGGTATTTAAAACAAAAGGAATTGTTTCCTTCCCCACTCCATAGTGGGTCTCTTCATCTCAGGACTTCCCATCTATACCTTTGTTATGACGCGGGTATCATCTTTGCTTCTAAGGAGTACTTTATGTGGTACGATGATTTAAATGTACCATTAATATTTTTCATTAAATGTCAAGTGCTTAGTTTAAGGTTTTTTTTAAAAAAAAGAACAATATTCTTATCTTTTTTTGTGATACTCTCTCCTACTATATTTGTGTTATTCCCATTATAAGCATAGTACCACGATATTATGGTAAACAATATTTTTGACAAGATATTTGTGTCTCTCTGTATTTTTGGTCACAATATTTTGTCAGGCAATCAAGTAGAAGGCGACAAAGCCTGTGATAAATGGATGGATAGGATGGGAAGAGAAACGGTGTCTGTAAGAAACGGTTGGATGGATGAGCGGAGAGGCAATATAGAGGGATAGGATGAGAGGAGTGACAGTGCCTGTGATATATTGAGGGATAGGATGAGAGAAGAGACAGTGTGTGATATATTGAGGGATAGGATGAGAGGAGTGACAGTGTGTTATATTGAGGAATAAGATGAGTGGAAAGGCAGAGCCTGTGATAATTGAAAAACAGGATGAGAGGAAAATCAGAGTCTGATAAATTGGGGGACAGGATGAGAGATGAGACAGAGTCTGTGATGAATCCAGGGATTTCACAAGAGGAGAGGCAGAGCCTGTGATAAACGGAGGGATAGGATGAGAGGAGAGACGTGTCTGTGAGAAATGGAGGGATAAACAGAGGAGAGACAGAGTCTGTGATACAGTGAAGGATAGGTAGATGAAATAGTATGTGATAAATGGGTGGATGGGATGAGAGGGGAGACCGAGTCTGATATATAGAGGGACATAATGAGTGGACAGTCTGTGACAAATAGAGGAATAGGTTGAGAGGGGAGACAGAGCCTATGATTAATGAAGGAATAGGGCAAAAACAAAAGGAAAGACAGAGCCTATGATTAATGAAGAAATACGGCAAAAACAAAAGGAAAGACAATCTGTGATGAATGGATGGGTTGAATGAGAGCAGAGACATTCCAACTGCAGATTCTATGCTATCAAAATGCTTATTATTAATAACACTAAAGAGCGTGTGTTGACCAGAGGGGTGAGGGGAATATAGGAAGAGTCTGGTTCTGTGTTTGTGATGAATGGATGGATGATTAGGATGTGAAAGAAAAAGGGAACACATGATGAACCCAAAGATTGGGGGAACGACTCTAGTGAATGCATACATTCCTGTTTTTATACCGAGGATAGATGCCGGAGGACAAGTTATGGCCAGAAGTGTCTGAAGCCACGATTTGCACTTCCTCTGCAAGAACAATATGCCTCACTGCCCAGAACTCCAGCACACTCTGCTGCTCCATGCACAGACCTGCAGCTCTCAGTGCATGATCAAGAAAAAGCAGGAAGGTCAAATCCCTGTAAACCTCTCAGGTGAAGTTCTGGGAACTCACCAGTACTGGGATAGGGAGAAAAATGAAACACAGACTAGAAGTGGGTGAGCCACTGAAGGCTGCGGCCTGGCTCTGCCTCAGCTTAACCCTGGACCCTCGAGCCCAGAATCAGACAAGCTTTCTCGTGGCTTGTGCCTCCCATCCCTGCTCCAACTTCATGCACCAAGAATTAAAGACAGAGCATTAACCTTTGATGTAAAAACGGAGACAGAAAGAGACACCCATCTGGTGGCAGATTTGCACAATGTGAAACCAGAAAACCTGGGATCAATCTCTGCTTCCCTGCCTGACCAAATGATGTGATCTTAGGCAAATACTGTATTTCACTGTGCCTTGTTTCCCCTCAATATGGAGTATGAAAGCACCTTTAAATGAGTGAATACAGGATCTGCCCTGCGCAGGATGTGTTTGGTTTATTAGACTATAATGTTGTTCCACGTAAAATATGAATCTAAGCCACATATAGGGTGCATATGAAAACTGACTTACCTCCTGGTCCACTAATGGCATTGTTGTAAGGTTGTGGGGGGGGGGAATACATGTTTTGAAGTTGTTGTTTAAAAAAGTTTCATAAACGCCAATCAAATAGTGCTATAATTTGACGTACTGTGGTGATACACTTCTTCATGTTTAGGAAATACAGTTTTTGAATTCTGAAAATACTGCATCATATTTGTATATGATGTATGTTGCACGATTTATATGCCAAACATTTTCCTGACTCGGCTCGTGCAAGGGCTCTTAGAGCCACAGTCGACCCTTGGCTCTGCCCGGAGTCGGCTCTCCGTTAATTAGTTGGCTCCCCACCTCTAGCACGGACTCACACAGCAGGACACTGCCATGCACGCTGTATATGAGCCCTCGTCACATAACAGGGGTGAGATGGAAACTGGCAATAGGTTGGAGTAACTCACTTAAAGACGCACCTAACAGCACGAACTGAAAACAAACGGTGTGTACGTTTCATTTAGCGCCCCGATGCCACTGTAGCGAAAGGTGCTATTCACCAGATAATTATAGCATAATCAACCGTAAAAACGGTGATGCCGCCTTACACAAATAAAGTGTAACATAACATACTATTATATTTAAACTCGAGTGGGAAAGGAAAGGGCCTCGTGTTTACATAGCTAAAGTGGGCACGAAGCTGCCAGCCCCAATCTAATATCTGAGCAAAGAAGCGGCAGAATTCGAAAAGCCAGCCACATATACTATCAGAGCGCGAAACGTTCTGGAAACGTCCATGATGCCCGGGCTGCCACGGGGCCTCGCCTCCATAAAGGTGCAGAAGATCCTGTATGTTTCTTACTGTAACTGGCTTCGCTGACGCGGCGCCCCCCCTCCGCGCGGGGATGAAGGGGTGACAGCAGTGACGTGATGAATATAGAGAGGAGCCAATTAAGGCTGACCAAGATTAATTAACAGCACCCTTGCGCTCTGCCTCTCCTGCTCTCCCCCTCTCACTCATCATCCAGACATCCCGCGGGGGGTGGGGAGGAAGAGGAGTAGGGGCCGGGTCACTGCTGAGAAGGTGAAATGACGAGGCACGTCAACGCGTGGCCAGTAGAGAGAGGTTCCTTGTGGGGGACTTCCCAGTGAACTTCGCCTGAGTGACCTCTGACCGGACGCCATTGCTACACCGGAAGCATCTAGGAGGCGACCTCTCTCCTCACCAGCTATGAGGGACTGGAGGAAGTAACTGCAGATTACACAGATGTTATTTTAGAAGCATGTGCATGGTCATGTAGCACGCTTGGAGTCGGTGTGCCCAGTATGGTTCTGGGGTTCTTGCTACCCTGTCTCAAGATGGTCTGTGGGCATTCCGTTTGGTTGCATTTGCTATTGTTTAGTATATAACTACAGTGGCTAGTGGCCGCCCAGGGAATAGCTCACTAATGTAATGTTGAGTAGTGTTTGCCATTGGATAATGAAAGTGTCCTAGTCCCAAAAATTGAGAGGGGTATGAAATGCAGAAGATACACGCAAGTGCTGAATGTGGGGGGTTGAATGCACAGAACCAGAGAGGGGTTTTCCAGCCAATGAGCAGCAGGGAATGCTGGAAATCAGAACAGGCACTCTGGGATTCTGTGGGGTTTCCAGACTTAAGGGGCTGCAAGGTGGCGCAAGTAAAGGTTGGGTTGCAGCTCAGCAGCAACGTGTATCAAAAGAGTGCCACCATCATGCCAAAGATAACACAGGCAAACTGAATCGGAACTTCTAAATCACAGATTATTCCCTAGTCTCACTATAGGGGATCCTTAAGGAGGAATGACTGAGGCTACGGATTTAAATTCATGGTATACTACCAAGACATGGATGCCAGATCACGAAAAGCCCTGGGATAGCTGAAATGACATTTTAAACTACATTCCACCACAGCCCCTCAACAATCTACGATTGGCTGCTGAAGACTAGCGGAAAGTCATGAAGTGGGAAACTAAATTTAAGCAGTCTATGAACCCCATCATGTTTTACCAAAGGGCAGGCTTGGGATAGCTGCCGCTCGTCCTTGTTAGCCCAATTGATAACTGTGTCTGCTGAGAGAATGAGATTACAGCCAATTTACAGTTGTTCACAAGGAACTCATTTAGATCAAAAAATTATTTATATTTTAACAAGGTATTACTGTCTTGTATTGATTTAAGCAAAATTAGCATACAATGTAGTCAATATGCATTACATTTATTTTTCTTTTAAGTTATACTCAGTAATTGACTTCAAAGAACACATATGACTAAAGAAAAACAGCCCCACAAAGCAGTTCTTATACAACACTCACTTCAGCCGAAGTAAGTGCATTTTTATTTTCAATTGAAGTTTAAGAAATTAGAAAAATATTGTAAATTTATACTGTGTACTGACACTATATACACATACATAATGAAAATTCGTGACTTATGTGACCCCAGTAGAGTGACCATAACGAAAACAGTGAATATAGCTACTGTGACAATTCTTAAAAGGGGGAGTTGGTTATTGGAGTAGAAAGGATGTCCATAAAGGTTTCAGAGTAATTCATAGGTACTAGAGTATGTTCTAGTGTTTCTTGGACTATCCTCTATCAATTGTCGGCGACGTTTCGACCCTCTATTGTTACGGAGGGTAGTCTATCCATGAGAAGACCGTACAGACTGGACCCTAATCTGAATATTGATGTTAGATGACTTATTAAATTATACCACTGGCATAACTGAAGTGCCTAGGTCCCCAGAATCTCCGTCCTGAAGAGACCCCGTAACAATAGTTAGTACGGGGTTTTATGTGTTCTTTGAAGTCAATTACTGAGTATAACTTAAAAGAAAAGTAAATGTAATGCATATTGACTACATTGTATGCTAATTTTGCTTAAATCAATACAAGATAGTAATACCTTGTTAAAATATAAATAATTTATTGATCTAAATGATTTTCTTATGAACAACTGTAAATTGGCTGTTAGCTATACCCAGTTCACAAGGACATATGTGTTGCTCTTGTTTTTGTTGGAGAGAAGGAGATTAGGCCGAGCTGGGCATGAAAAGCACAAGGCTGCAGAATATGGAACTGAATCTGCGAATTTGGAATCCGTAAAGCTGAGCACCAAGCAAGTACACTAACAGAGTCTGGAAACAAGAATGTAAGTAAAGAACCTTAACTCCATCAGTACTTGTGGATACAGCTAGTCCTGGTGGCTTATTCAAGAGGCTACAATAGTTTTTTTGTTTTTGAAGGAAACAGCAGGAGAGGAAGCAAGCATTTTCTGAAATGGTATGTGAGCACACTAAGAAATTCATCAATGCAAATGCTGATTCAAATGATTCAAGCTGGATATACACTATGCAAACAGATCAATGTATAAACTCAAGAAAAACACAGAGAAGCAATGAAGACAGGCCACAAAAGAGCCACATTACATATTATAGCTAAACCAGACACCAAAGAAAATGGCCTGGCAGAAAGTAAAATGAGAAAGTGCAAGGCGGAGCTTGAAAAAAAACATGAATAACTAGAAACCAGTAAAAGCAGGTATTTATTGCTGGCACGGGGAAAGCCATATGCAGGCAGGGCCCGGCTAGCACAGGCGGTGGATAGAAACAGACAGAAGGCACTTTAAATTTAATGGTAACAGTACTGCTGCTACAGAAAATGTGCAGTAACAAGAACTGGAAGCAGAGCCCACTGTAGCGTCCTACCCAGCTTGGGCACTCGCCAATGACTACGCCACACACGTAGAGTAGTCATATACTTCTTTATTCTTCAGCGTGTAAGTAAGAACTCAATGTTCTAAACCTGCATTCACTTCATTACCCTCCAACACCTACGTCAGAGGTTTACGGAGTCCATTGGGAACCAAAAGAGTTCTGTCACTCTTTACTTACAAGACACCACACCCACGAGTATAGGAGTGTGCTCAGGAGCACGGAAGCTGATAAAAAAGGGTACTCCTTAGCAGACGGAGGGGCACACGGTGATAGATGAAGAACTATGGGGTATTCCAGCCTCGAGGAAGCACAGGAAGAAGGAAGCAAAACTGTGTCTTGAGTACGACAGGGGATGGAGCAGGAGAGCTGCTAGAATAAGCTGTTATCAGGTCGGCGCAAAAGTAGTCATTGTGGAAAAGACCACAGGGTGTTTTCCAACGACACACGTTCTCATCCATTACTCACTGTAGATCTAAGGCAGAGACAAGTGTGGGAAGCTGGGTTTCTGTTGCAGTAACCCCCCCCCCACTTTTTGCCAGACTACTGATGCACTTTGACGATGTGCCCTGGGTCCCTGCCAATCAGGTTACCAGGGCCTGTGTTCTTTCCCAAAACTGTACCTTGTACACCCAATTGGCACCTCTCTGGCCACATGTCAGTCTCTTGTAAAAGGTACCATGGGTACCAAGGGCACTGTGGCCAGGGAAGGCCTCTAAGGGCGGCAGCATGTATTGTGCCACCCTTACCTTTACACACACACACACACACTGCCATTGCAGGCTGCGTGTTTTGGCGAGGAACAAAGTAAAGAGGCGACATGGCACACATCCCTGTGTGCCATGCCTACAACCCACTGCCCTGGCATAGGTCAGCCACCCCTCTAGCTGGGTGCACTATACCAGTGGTGAGGGTACAGGTGCATGTCCCCTGTACCCCTAAGGTGTCTAGACCAATTCTTAAGACATTGTAAGTGCAGTGATGCCATTAAGAGTATACAGTGCTGGGAGTTTGTCATTACGAACTCCCCAGCACCATAATGGCTTTACTGAAAACTGGGAAGTTTGGTATCAAACTTCTCAGCACATTAAACCCACACTGATGCCAGTGTGGGATTTAATGAAAAAAGCACTCAGAGGGCATCTTTAGAGATGCCCCCTGAAAAACGACCAGCCTCTGCTGGGTTCCCTGACAGGTACACACCAGCCTGCCACCACGAGACATGTTTCTGGACCCCTAGGGTGGGAGCCTTCGCTCTCTGAGCCCAGAAACAAAGCCTTTCCTGGGCGGAGGTGGTCACACCTCCCCCAGGCCAGAAAGAGCCATCTGTGGTAGGGGAGCTTCAAAGGCCTTGCCGTCTTTGTAATGTGACCCCCCAGCCTCTCCTGCTATCAGGAGCAGGCCCTCTTCCTGTCTCCCCTCCTTTTCGGCGGGAAGACAGGCAGGAAAAATTAGCCAGCCCAGAAGGTGTGCCCACCTCTGCCAACCCCACCCCTCAGGTGGGGGAGGCGAGGTGAGGCCCACTCTTCAGTGTCCGCCATCTTGCAGATGGCAGGCACTCCCCAATCAGGATTAGGGATTGTGCCCACTCCCCCACGTGAGGTGAGCCACCAAGGGTGTAGTCACCCTAAGGTCAGTAGCCCATTGGGTACTGACCTCAAGACCCCTAAAACACCGCCTAAATACAGTATTTAGGGGGCAGCCCTGACCCAAGAAGACAGATTCCCGCAACCTATGAAGGAGAAGGACAAAGAAGACGCCCAGCAGAGGAGACTGCAGAGAAGAACTGACTTGGCCCCAGCCATACCGGCCCGTCTGCAGTTTCCAGAGATCCTGCACCAAAAGTCTCCTTGTCCTGCAGCCAGTGACCTCCAGAACCCCTGGGAGGACTGACTGCCTTCAACAAAGACCGGTACTCCTGTGAACAGCAGCTCTGTTCAAAAGAAATAGCCAAGAAAGACTCCGAGCCTGCTGAGGACAAAGAAACCAAACGCCTGTAACCACCACTGCACCCGATGCCTACGGCCGAGTCCGAATGGCCCACCGGTCCCAGCGAGGTCCCCCAGCGCTCCAGAGTCCGAGTCCTCCATGGGTTGACCCCTCCAGGACTCCCCAACGTCGCCTGCAGCCTCTGCACGGAGAACCCCCCAACTGCGAGTGCCCGATAAGGTGAAATCCGACCTCAAAAGACACCCCTGCATCCAGCTGCCCTGTGCCCTGGAGAAAAGAACCTGAGGTGCACCTACGTCCCGAGCCCGCCAACTTACCTGCCCAGCTGTTGGTTCCTCCCGGAAGTCTTCCTGGACCGAGCCTGCAGCTAAAAACCAAAACCGTCAATCCCCATTGAAATCAACAGGGCACCCGACGCCAAAACAGCACCCTGCACCCAGCCGCCCCTGCGCCGCTGCGGGTGTACTTTGGGTGCTAACTCGGATCCCCCTTTGCCCTTGGCCTATCACCAGGAGCTTTGCTCCCAAAACCTTGTGGCCTGCTCGTGAGCAGCCACCAACCGTAGGCCCCCTATCCCCCATTAGATAACATTGGGCCTCAGCACTCTGCACCCGGCCGCCCTAGTGCCGCTGAGGGTGCTTTGAGAGTGCATCCTTGACCCTGGGGGAACTCTGGTTCTAACCCCAGAATACCAACTCTCACAAACTTGTACTTACCTGTAAACCGATAACTCAATTTCCTTTCATAGGATGGCATTGACTGCTATTTCCTAAAAATTGTTCTGTGTGGAGTTGGTTTTGTATGAAACATTGAAAAACTGCAAATAAATAAAAACTGCTTTACTTACCTTTTCTCTAGGGAATGTCTCAGTGTGATATCTAGGCATATCACACTGAGTAGAAAAAGTAATCCATAAAGTAATCTGTAAAGTAATCAAAAGTAATCTAACAGTAATTTCCACTGTATTGAAATCATTTACAAACCTGTAACAACGTCATTTTCATTCAGCTTGCTTGTATTGTTCAACCTGCCTTGAAAAGTATCATTTACACTTACCTGTACCAGGCTTGCTTGGTTCTAGAAAATAAATATAACTAAATAATATTTTTATACAAATCAAATGGGTCTGAGTTCAGTCTTTGTGTGTGAGACATCATTTGCTGATTGAGTGTGTACAACAAATGCTTAACACTACCCTCTGATAAAGCCTTACTGCTTGCCCACACTACCACAAATAGAGAGTAAGGTGCTATCTACTTTTACCTCAGCCTACCTTTGGGCACTTTTACCTCTGCCTACCACTTTACTCTGTGCACCCTATACCTCATTTTGGTATAGTATATACAGAGCCAGCTTCCTACAACAAGCCAATCGGCATTGGGCAAATGTAACTCTGAAAAGAAAACAGTTGGAGATAGAATTGTTCTCTCATAGTGACATCAGGGCAAGACTAAATGATCCTTATTGATTTCTCAGGTCCAATAAGCCCCATATACTACTGCTTAGTGACAGTACATTTAGTAAGCTTGTAGATTTATATAGCGCATCTTATCACCCGTGAGCTGTCCAGGTGCTGTCCATGGGCACAGTGAAATTAAGTGATTTGCCCAGAATCACAGAATGTTGCCCCGATGTCGAGACTCGAACACAGATCCCCAGCTCCTGAGTCAGCAGCTCTGGCCGTTGCACCACATCCTCTCCAAGGTCTATAGTACAGACAGTGAGCAAGGGTCCAACTTTGGAAATACCAGATTGACATGTAGGCCATTCCTTGAGGCGCTGGCAGAGCTGAGTCAGGGTTCCAGCATCGGAACTGCTAAGGTGCCATGTGGGTCGCTATTGAGGTGCATTGAAAAGCTTTGTTAGGGTCCCAGCACTGAAATACTGAGTGCAAGGCAGGAATTTAGATGCATCGGCAGAGTTTTATCAGCAGGCAGTGTTCAGTGGCGTAGGTCTCATTGGTGCAGTGGCACCGGGGCCCCTTGAACCCTGACAGTTGTTGTATTTTACTATCCTAACAGTAGTCAGGGGGCCAGTTTCCTTGCTAACACCAAGGCCCATTGCATCCTTCCTGGCAGTGTTGTGGCTCAGTTCCATTTAGATGAACTGTACAAATGAACCTAATGTGGATATCCTAAAAATATGGGATTGATTGACCCCACTCTCTTGGAGATATTGGAAATCCATGCAATTGGGCCCCTTGGTGCTGGCAAGGGACTGCACCATTTTGGTGCGATAAAAGTCAAATAGCACAGAACAGGTCATGGTGATAATAATATAGAGTAATAGCTGCAAGAGCCAAGTTGTCGTAAGGGTAGCCGAATTCATGTGCTTAAAGGTCAGTGCACTAACTTACACATGACTTACTCTGACTGAGTCCTACTTGCCTTTCTGAGGCAATGGTATGTCGGCAATCTCCAGGTATCACTGTGGTCCAGGCCACCTCTCAGCAACATACCCATGGTCTGCCCTCTCCCGGCTTCCAAGTGGTGCGCATGTGTCTTTCCTCTGGCGCTTGTTGCCAATGCCAGGCTGGGCTGGATCACTTCAAGGATACTTACCAGTTGACTACGTGTAAACAGGGGCATCAGGTTTCAATCCTGGGCCTTTCTTTTACAAAGTAGGGTTTTCAGATGTGTCAATCCAATTGGTTCAGTTGAAATGCACTAAAATGACAATCCCCAGAATGCATTACGTGGTTAAAGAGAAGCCCAGGACTGGAAGATGATGGTGTCCCTGATGAGAGAGTCCTCTCGTAACCTTATGTATGAGGGTCTGATATCTACGGTAGATCTTTGCCATGCCAACTCCCGAGGGCTCCTTATCCACATATCCAAATGTAAATTAAAATGGAAATCCATCAATCATACGGCGTGTAAGGAAAAGATACGGCGGAGGAGAAAAGTGAATAGCTACCGAGGGAAGAATAAGTGTGTGTGTAAAAAAAATAAGATAGAGATAGTAACAAAACAAAAGACCAAGCGATGAAGAGCCAATGCATCAATTCACAGGGTTATGGAAGAAAAATATCACTAAGTCCTTCTAGTTTACGTTCCATTCACACTGGAAACAAGCATTGACAAATTTGACTGTTTGGTAGTGAAAAAGTTTGCTCAAGTATAACAAGTAAACGGGTGCATTTCACGCTGCAGGAGAGAAGAGAAAGGTAGCTCGCCAACACTCTTGCGCAGCAACAAATACAACTAATAGTTAAATTGTTTTGTATTGTTTAATGATGTATTTTTAAATTATTTTCTTACAAAATAAAAAACACTGCCTAATGTATATCATTACTTTTGAGTCTACATTTATAAAATGCTGTAGCTTTACCATACTACAACCATAATTTCTCTTGAAAACACTTTTTGATTTTTTTCTGTAATTGAAATTAAGTTTGAGAAAATAACTGCTAAAATAGAGTCATAAAAAGTAGGGCCTTGGCTTTGAGGATAGCACAGATTGGCGGAAAGGGGAACAAAGGTGAGGTTTGGCTTCTGAAAGAAAGGAGCAGCAACAACAGCTATGACTATCAAACTGTGAGGTGTTTTGTATTATTTTAAAGGTCAGGAGGTAAAAAACTAAAAGGTACTCTGCGATGTGCATCTTTACGAGGTTCTGTAATGAACTTGGAAGCTGCCTGTCCATCACGTGCGGTCACTCCATTATGGCATTTTTCATGTGAGGGCTGGTGTAAACTAGAACTTCCAGGTAGGTGATACACCTTGCGTTCCATCCCTCCTGGGCCGAGAAACTATATCGGATCACTGCAGCTCCTGTTCTGGCCTTGCAATGTCTAGGAGGTGATCATCTTTGAGAAGTGTGGCCTTGGGTGGCGTGGTGAGCAAAAGAACGATGGATTAAAGCCAGATCTTTGTGACTGGTGGTGAATGTTTGCATTGTTCAGCATTCCGTCCATCATTTGTTCCTTTTGCATTTGTCGCCCTAAGTGGGAAGGGTATACCCAGACGTGGGTCCCGTGCTCACTGCGCCACTGGATTCAAGCTAGCCTGACTGATGAGGGGTGATTCCCCGAAACCGGTCCCAGGATGCTTGTTTCCAGTCCAGGGAGGACCTGGCTTGGCAGTTCGGGCTGAACTGTTCCCATGAGAAACTGGGTCAAGACTGATTTGCATATGGCTGGTTCCAAACTGGGGTGGCGTGGTGAGCAAAAGAACGATAGATTAAACCCAGATCTTTGTGACTGGTGGTGAATGTTTGCATTGTTCAGCATTCCGTCCATCATTTGTTCCTTTTGCATTTGCAGCAGAAGGCACAACCAAACACAGCCCTCCACGTTTCATCTAAGTGCAGCACGATTGGGCTATGGGCCGCAGATGCACGTAATGCGTCGGGAACTCCACCAATAGCAGCATCAGTTACAAGAAGAAGCTTAGCAAGCCCCTGGTCTGTGAAGTCCCCTGCCCCAGAGCTTTAAGTGGGCCGGGTCTGTCTGGGTCTGAGCACCGGCAGTTTTTTTTTGGGGTCCTCGAAACGGGTCTCTATCGGGCTCTATTTTCGCAGCTGGCAAAGGTAGTCCTTTCTTTTTTAATTTTTTTTTCTGGACTGCAGTGAGAGCTCAGTTTCCTCACTGAGTAGTGGAGGTCACGGCATGACGTCCACGGCACGACGGCATGACGTCATGCCAGGTGAGCGTTGTTGGAGGAAGGGAAACCCTTTAAGAGAGCCATTTTCTCTCAGGATTTCCCTTCTCTTTTTCCAGCGCAGGAGCAACGTCGTCGTGGTGCCAGCGTGGGACCTTCGACACCTTCTCTTTTTCCAGCGCAGGAGCAACGTCATCGTGGTGCCAGCGTGGGATGATGAAAACCGAGGCTTTTAGAAACAGGTATTACCTTCTCTTTCCTCCTTTCGTTTATTTGCTCCCCTGTGAAATGGATCCAAAAAAGAAAAAAACTTTTGCTGGAAACGTCCTCTTTTTCTGACTTTTTTCAATTACTAAGTGCAGCCTCGGGGTGGAGAGAACTAAAACATTCAAAATATGAAAAGTAACTAACTAAAGCAAGACAGAGTGGTTGCAAGGTGGCCAGATTGATTTATTCACACCTAAACACATTAGCGCCACTTTACAGTGTTTGCCAGTGAAGCGCTACTTTTGTTTTCTCGTCTCTCTTTGAACAACATTGTTTTCCCTGGGTGGGAAGGTGCACTATTCCTGGAGGTCCTGAAATACCTGCTTGATGGGTGAATTGGAAAACAAAATGTGTACAGCGGCTGTGTGTTCACGAATGTGGTCTTTTTAACGCCTTCGCTGCGATCGGAATTCCGCCCAGGTGCTGGACATTCCGATTGCGGGCGTGGTCGTGACGAGCTGAGCTCGTCATGCGCACACGCCCACTGTGAGGCATGACGAGCTGAGCTCGTCATGAGCAGGGAAGGGGTTAAACCATACTGCTTACGTTTTGTAAGGATATAAGCAATGGGCATTGAAGCGGGTCCCTTCTGGGCCCTGTAGTCATGGCCTTAACTTTTCAGGCAAAAGCACTCACTAATTTCTGAATAATGAGTGTAAAAGGAAAAGGTAACCATGTTGTTCCTGCTTACATTTCATGTGCTTTACTTAATCTTGCATTCTCTATGAGTGTTTGCTTTTTCTAGGATGTTGTTAATTTTTTTAGGCAGCATATTGCTCTTGTCTAGTGCGTAATTTGAATTGAGTCACATCCAGGTGTTTATAGTGGGTCAGTGCAGTGCGAGTTTCTCTCAGTGGGGCAGTATGGTGTTCATTGGGGGAGAGGATGTGGCACTATGGTCAGAGCTGCTGAATTCGGAACTGGGGAACCAGGTTCAGCCTTCATGACCAGACCACTCCCGCTGAGGGAGCACACTCCCATGCTAGACCTTAGACGGCCCCGCAAGATCTTAAAAGCCCTGGTGTCTTAGCACCAGCAGGTGGACCCTAGCAGTGGCAAGTGTGGGTTAACCTTGAAGACCTGTCCGCCACAATTCATTCTGAAGTTCACCTCCAGTCTTGCAGGCAGGCCTATGAAGCAGCACACCATAGAGTGACAGTGACTCTGTCTCTGAGGTCAAAGGACCCTTGAGCAGGGTGGCTCTAGGGCAGTGCGACCGCACCAGGCGCTGACCACCCGCGATCTGTGCAGCTAACAGCAGTGGGGCAGAGGGGCCGGGTAAGGGGGGATTTCAAGGGACGATGCTGAGGGAAAATTAAATAATTAATTTTCCTTCAACATCATCCCTCGAAACCCCCCCATACCCGGCCCCACCGCTGTTACCTGCACGGAGCTATAAACAATGTATTAGTTAAAATCGTCAGATTATGCAGCAGATGATGTATTATGTGGCAAATATGGCAGAGCCATAATTATGTGGAAAACATTTGCAAACTAGGATATTTTGCCATTCATGTTTGAACTGCTCTTGTGGAAAAAGGGTGGGGAAGTGCTGATGACAGAAACTCCATGGCTGGGAGACAAATGGCTTGCGATTCCACTTTTAAGGATATTTGGGACATTCTGTGATTGGAAACGTATCCCACTTTGTGAATGTATTTTAATGTCAATAGCTCATATTAAACCTTAAATAAACATGTGTATCCATTGGTTAAATTAAATAATGTAATAAGCTGTAACCGGTTAGTGAAATGGGAAACAAATACTAAAAATTGGGATAATTTGCTCTTTCTGCCACACCTCTGACTCCGCCGAGAAACCCCAGCAAAATAGACACAGTGAATATCTTCAAGGGTTTTGGGGAATCCTGCAATAGATTTCTAAGTAATGTAAATCATTTTTACATGTTTTTTAAAGTGTTTGGTATTTTTATGGCTTATACTTAATAAATATACCTTTTTGCCTATTTTATTATCCTTTGCTGGATGCGACTTCATGATTTTCTTAAGCACACAATGCTAGTTATCTTGATTTAGACCACGCCCCTACTCGGATAGGCCACACCCCCTGAAGAGATTTGTCACGCCCCTTTTAGAGCACCCCCAGTTTTTTTCCCCCCACTTAAAGCCCTGCCCTGCCCACTAGAGCACCGAAGTGTGAGGAGTTATACAAAAAATCTGGGCCACAGAAATATTGATGAGCTGCTGTTTGCAAAATGTTGTCAGTAGCCATCATTGGCAACTAAGCAGCTGGCTTCCATAAATGGTGTCCCATAAAAGCCGTGGCAGGCAACTCAGCTCTGCAGCCTTTCAAATTCAGTATATCGAGTCTAATACATTGGATGATAAAAACTCCCATTATTTCTTTATGTGGGAGACAAGTAAACTGTGGTGTCGGTGCTATAAACAGGACTACTGGAATTAGGTTAAGACACGGCCAAATTATGAGACAAGGTTGACAAAATTACATGGCAAGAAACGTCACACTGAGCAGCATAATGCAGCACAATCTGTGACAGCATTATTTCGTTACATTGTCATTTCAAAACCTATTGATACTGCCAGGGCAAAACTGCACCTAGGTAGTACCAGTTTAACAGCTGAATACACAAATCAGCAGCTGAAAGGTCACCCATTAACCTTTGCACAGGGTCCACCATTGCACAAAACCACATTTCAGCACTTAAGTAACTTTTGATTTATTTAAACTGGAAGCAAAGTAGTTTTTTGTGAAATCTGCAAATTATGGAGCAGTTGGTGGATTATATGACAACTGCATCAAACTTATAACCAAAAGAAAAGAAAAACACCACAGAATCACATAATTCCATTGGCCCTGGCAATATAAAAAAGCATTATAATTTTACTGCTAACTCACACTAAACAGACTATTACATCTGCTTAAAGAGCATTTATTGACGCATTTATCGCAAACAAAACAAAGCGTGCAGGTAGGCTATCAAATGAACTATTATCAAAGCACTACTGACCAAAGAACAGGGAGAAGAACATAATCTAATGACTATATTCAGATCTGAAATTAGTAAAATGACCACATCCAAATAATAAAATCAATATGTTTTAAAGACTTCTATGAGAAATTATATCAGAAATTATATCCTCAGAATCAATAAACAACTAGACAAGAGGAAAGTTACCAAAAGAAAGTAACTCACAAAATGGAGTCCCCTCAAGGAGTGGAAAAGGGTAGATTACAAACTTAAGTAAGGCCAAAAAAGACTGCAAAACTTCCCAACCGAACTGCGAATGAGATCGATTCCCCATCTCCCAGCAACTTTTTTTTGAGAAACAGTCAACGGAAGACCAGGAAGCAGTTTTACAAAAGGACGGCACCAGAAGACCCCTCAACAGAGCAGAAGTTGCAGCCACACCACTCACAGAATGAGTCCAAAATCCCTCAGGAAGAGATTTTCCTGCCAGTTCGTAACAATGCCTCACAGGACAGTGACATTCTAAGGACCTGTGGGGCACTGGGCAAGATATATTTTGGGGTCCCTTGTTTGGAACAACTTTGAAATGATTACTCTTTAGGCGAATTCAAACCCTTGTGATGCCAAACAATAATAAATTATATAGCTACAAGCAAAAACAAGCATTGACATAGCCAATAGGTCTCGCCTTTGGGACCTTATAAGTGTTTAGCCATGCAACACTTGATGTTGTTGCACCAAGGATACTGTGCTGGATAACGAAACACTTATAAGGTCCCAAAGCGAGACCTATTGACTATGCTAATGCTTGTTGCTGAATTGAAGTCCGTGCCTGTAAGAGGCCGGGTGGGATCAGGCATTTCCATCAAGTGCATGGGCAGGACTTCGCTTTCTCCTCACCCAAAACCCTGCACTTTAGCCAGACCATCACAGCCTGCTTGTCTCATGCAGGCCTCATGCCAGACAGACCTCAGAGTCTGGACAAAGCAGGAGTACGCTCAGGGTGGTAGAGAATGGAAACCAGTGGGCAGAAGTATCGGCTGGGTTACCACTCCCCGAAGGGGATAAAAAAATAGAGATGTGCACATGGAACTACAAGTACCAGAATGCAATGTCACACATAGCACAGGACCTCCTGCCAGCACTTCATCTCCTAAAGCGTGTTCACAAAGACAAGCTTTGCAACAGCCTGGTCACGAGTGCAATTTTGAGCAAGTCTAGGTTTGCTGCCTACAGAATTATAAATGGTGGGATTTGTAGCTTCACTTTGTTCCTTGCAAGTCTGGGTTTGCTGTCCCTCCATGTTTTCTGCTTTCTTGAGAAAGATCAAAACTGATGAAAATCATCATTGTGACACAAGATTAGTTGACAGCCAAGTTGGGAGTAAAAGACAACAATAATTATGGTACTTTGGGCTCATAACATCTCTGGGCTTCTGTGCCAATCATTTATCTGCTCCACAAGTGATTGCTGGGCCAGCTTTAGCGCTGGTGGCATCCTGCGCATCAGGCTTTTTTGGCGCTCCGTCCCTCCAAGAACCTCCCTCTCCATGGATTTCCTCACTTCCACCCTCCAACAGGGGCCCCTCATCTCTCCATAGCTTCTGTCTCACAAGCATTTCATTTGATTTATAGTGCTACCCATACCAGTGTGGAGTGTCAGAGCACTTTACATCACACACACACACGTTATACAGAAACAATGCAAATCAGCCTATGGGAAATGTTACATAAGGCAATGAGGATTACATTGTGAAGGAATCACGTCATCCGTACCAGTAGGCAGTATGTTTTAAGAGTGTTTGATCTGGAAAAGCACAAACTCAGGATTTAAAATGTACCACTGTTGCTGTGGTCGGCTTTACTAATAAGAATGTATTTCTACCCAAAGAAACTCTTTTTAGCAATATTCGTATAATGAAAGACTAGGGAAACAAGCATTGGCATAGCCAATAGGTCTCGCCTTTGGGGCCTTATAAGTGTTTAGCCAGAGCTATTGACTTTGCCAATGTCTTCAAGCTGTGCTGTAGAGAAGTGTGGCTGCTGTGCAGCATGCTGAAAAGTTATAATAAAAAAGTGTCAGAAGCATTTTTGTTACTTTATATGTGACCAAGAAGGCATTATGTAAAACTGAACGACCATATTAAAAAAGTATTTACAATAAAAAATTTCCTCAGTTTTCTTTTTGTTCTTGCAATGCTGGCAACTTGTTTCTGCCTATTGCAATGGTTGTTTGTTAAAGCTTTTTTTTTTGAGGGGCATAAACAATTGGAGGTTGAAGGTTGTGAACTAGTACCTGTATTATAACACTAGCAGCGGCCAGACGCTGGGGAGAATCAACAGATGCCAGATTCCGAGAGCAGGCTGAGGTGGTGCTGAGTGATGCTGAGGTGGTAGTGGTGGTGGTGGTGACTGTTGCGGAGACGATGCTGAGGTGATGCTGAATGATACTCAGGTCTTGCTGAGTGATACTGCTGTGGTGCTGAGTGATGCTGTGGTGGTGCTGAGTGATATTGTCTTGGCGCTGAGTGATGCTGTGGTGGTGCTGAGTGATGCTGTGGTGGTGCTGAGTGATGCTGTGGTGGCCCTGAGTGATGCTGTGGTGGCGCTGAGTGATGCTGTGGTGACGCTGAGTGATGCTGTGGTGGCGCTGAGTGATGCTGTGGTGGCGCTGAGTGATGCTGTGGTGGCGCTGAGTGATGCTGTGGTGGCGCTGAGTGATGCTGTGGTAGCGCTGAGTGATGCTGTGGTCGCGCTGAGTGATGCTGTGGTGGCGCTGAGTGATGCTGTGGTGGCGCTGAGTGATGCTGTGGTGGCGCTGAGTGATGCTGTGGTGGCGCTGAGTGATGCTGTGGTGGCGCTGAGTGATGCTGTGGTGGCGCTGAGTGATGCTGTGGTAGCGCTGAGTGATGCTGTGGTAGCGCTGAGTGATGCTGTGGTAGTTCTGAGTGATGCTGTGGTGGCACTGAGTGATGCTGTGGTGGCGCTGAGTGATGCTGTGGTGGCGCTGAGTGATGCTGTGGTGGCGCTGAGTGATGCTGTGGTGGCGCTGAGTGATGCTGTGGTGGCCCTGAGTGATGCTGTGGTGGTGGTGAGCGATGCAGTGGCGGTGCTGAGCGATGCTGTGGCGGTGCTGAGCGATGCTGTGGCGGTGCTGAGCGATGCTTTGGCGGTGCTGAGCGATGCTGTGGCGGTGCTGAGCGATGCTGTGGCGGCGCTGAGCGATGCTGTGGTGGCGCTGAGCGATGCAGTGGCGGTGCTGAGCGATGCTGTGGCGGTGCTGAGCGATGCTGTGGCAGTGCTGAGCGATGCTGTGGCGGCGCTGAGCGATGCTGTGGCGGCGCTGAGCGATGCTGTGGTGGCGCTGAGTGATGCTGTGGTGGCGCTGAGTGATGCTGTGGTGGCCCTGAGTGATGCTGTGGTGGCCCTGAGTGATGCTGTGGTGGCCCTGAGTGATGCTGTGGTGGCGCTGAGTGATGCTGTGGTGGCGCTGAGTGATGCTGTGGTGGCGCCGAGCGATGCTGTGGTGGTGCTGAGCGATGCTGTGGTGGTGCTGAGCGATGCTGTGGTGGTGCTGAGCGATGCTGTGGTGGTGCTGAGCGATGCTGTGGTGTTGCTGAGCGATGCTGTGGTGTTGCTGAGTCATCCTGTGGTGGTGCTGAGCGATGCTGTGGTGGTGGTGAGCGATGCTGTGGTGGTGCTGAGTCATCCTGTGGTGGTGCTGAGTTATCCTGTGGTGGTGCTGAGTGATCCTGTGGTGGTGCTGAGTGATGCAGTGTTGGCCCTGAGTGATGATGTGGTGTCGCTGAGTGAAGCTATGGTGGTGCTGAGAGATGCTGTGGTGGCGCGGAGTGATATTGTGGTGCTGCTGAGTAATGCTGTGGTGGCGCTGAGTGATGCTGTTGTGGCGCTAAGTGATGCTGTGGTTGTGCTGAGTAATGCTGTGGTTGCACTGAGTGATGCTGTGGTTGCACTGAGTGATGCTGTGATGGCGTTGAGTGATGCTGTGATGGCGTTGAGAGATGTTGTGTTGGTGCTGAGTGATGATGTGCTGGCTCTGATTGATGCTGTGGTGATGCTGAGTGATGCTGTGGTGATGCCGAGTGATGCTGTGGTGTTGCCGAGTGAGAGATAGAGTGAAGATATAATGCCCAATTAGAGAGGGTGGTGAGAGAGAAAGGGTGTACATAGAATAAAGAGTGGAGCGGGCTAGAGAGAGAGAAAGAAGGGAAGAGAGTGAATGAAGGAGTTTGAAAGAGAAACAGATAAAGGGGTGAGAGAGAATGAAAGGCTAAAAAAGATAGAGAGGGGAGAGTTAATTAAGTAGAGAGAGAATTAGAGAGGGGAGAGAGAGAGAAGGAGAGAGACAATAAGAGTGGGGGGTGTGGAGTTTAAATAGAGTGAAGAAGTGACGCGGAAAAAGTAACCTTAAATATAGCTTTGCGCGAATAAATATAAAAAAAAAAAACAGAGTGAGACAAAAATACTGGTAATTAGGCTGTGACTCCCAATATAAAACAAATAGCGATATAAAGTGAAATCAACCCACCGAAGCAATATTTCTAACTAGACAAAAAAAAGCTTGCATTTCAATGCTAATCGCTGTTTTTCATGTGACTGTAGTCCAGGGCCGTCAGTTGGTAATGTGAGCTGCTGCTGCGATTGAAACATCAGAGTCCAGAGAGTTAATGAGCCATGACGAGGAAATGAGGAAGAGATAGGAAACCCAGATGGCAGCTGCGCGCGTGCACGCTATCGTGAACGCAAGCTGGTCGCCAGCCGAAAGCCAGTGGGTTTGCACTTCCAAAACTCCAGCTTACTAAAACTCTCGGCCAGACCAGCGCAAGCGCTGGTGCAGGCCGAGACCTAAAAATGAGCCAGTAAGTATTATTTTGAGTTTTTGTTTTTTTACCCAAGACTGGCTGAAGAATAACAGCATATTAATAGCAAAGACTTCGAAAGATGAAACTTGCAGCCCAATAAAAAAAAAAACTACACATGAATAAATATCAATACTAAAAATAGATATGAATATATAAAGAGAGCCCTATTACTATTATAAACTAAGTTTAAATTCTATACAGACCTGATTGGAATCACATCCCAAGCAGCTCATTTATTTTTAAGGCGTTCAGCTGTCAACATGCATCTCACATATTTTGCTTTCTGTAGGCCCCCTTGTTCCCCTCACTCCTCAAAATAAGCAAAATCCCACAACCACATTTTCTGGGAGTTCCTTTCCATCACCATGACAAACGCAGGTACGCTCAGGGAATCAGGTGCATGGTTGTGGTACTCTACTCACAGACCAGCACAGTAATCTACCCCAGTCAATGGTGCAATCTTACCTATAAAGCAAACACAAGGAGATGATGGACGGAGCGCTGAAACTTTTCAGACACTCACCCCCAGTCATAGATCTGGGTTGAATCCATCATCGTTCTTTAGCTCACTTCGCCACCCCAGTTTAGACCCAGCCATATGCAAATCAGTCGCGACTCTATTCCTCATGAGAATAGTCCAGCCCGAACCGCCAAGTCAGGACTTACCTGGACCAGAACAAGCATCCTGGGACCGGTCTCAGGGCAACACCCCTCTTCAGCCAGGCTAGCTAGAATCCAGTGGCAAAGTGAGCAAGGGACCCACGTCTGGGCATACCCTGCCAACTTAGGACGAACAAAGCAAACACAAGGAGATGATGGATGGAGCGCAGAAACTTTTCAGACACTCACCTATACTCAGTCTCTAAAGGTATAGGAGGCCTGCAGAGACTTCCCTACTTTTAAGATCCTCCTAAGTTTGTTTGAAAGATAGAAAGAGCATCTTCGGAAATGAAGCTTGGTTACTGGTTAGAGCATATGTTGCTGACATTTATAAATGGACCTGTGAAATCCCTCCACATGTTGCCAACGTTTACAAAAAGAGTTCAGATGTTTAAGGCGCCTCCTGGACAGCCACAAATCAAAATTGTTTTCCCTACAGCAAATCATCCATGCCAACAGATTTTAGAATTTTTAGTTTACATGTGTGCACTAAAAAGATTGTATGAACCTAGAATTATTATTAAACTCACAGAACAGCTACCCTCCAAAGTGGTGGCGTACACATTTGCAACGTCAAAATGGTTAATGCTCTGCACAGGGACTCTAAGCCCCACCTTCACTGCCATCATTGTTCAAGAACCTGGACAAATGCTGTTTGCAAACGAAATGCCTGTTATGGTAAAGGTGATTACCACACAGAATGTTACTCTAACAAAACAGGAGGTATTAATGAACATGGCTTATTCGTGCTAGCCAACGAGATTAAAATACATCAAGTTCAGCTTTAACACTAAACCAATTACACACCGATGGGGGGGGTGGGGGGGAGAGCTGGTTGGGTTGTTACACCCCTCCACATTGGCGTAACGAAACTTGAGGGCCCCACCCCCCTGCAATGTACATGGAGAGCTCCCCTACAGACTAAACTAGGAGCTCTCAGGCCAGGGTACTGTGCTGAGGGGGGCCCCTGGAGCTCGCCCCTCCCCCCCCGCACCGTGGGGACTGCGGGGGGCCTATGTTACGCCATTGCCCCTCCAATAAATGTATTTTCTGATGAATAGTTGGGTACAGGTGCTCTCAGTCCGGTATGGTGAGATGTCTGTCGGATTTCACCTGGGATTTGTGCATACACACAGATAAAAACGTTCACACTCTTTCCCTCTCTGTTTTCAAAGTCCTCAAAAATGTTGGTTATTTTACAAATTGTGTTTTCCCATTTAGTTCGCTTACCAATCCACATTTATTTCCCTTTCCACTGCCCCTTAATCCCCTATCCTGCACCTTGCTTGTCCTATAATGTATTTTAACATTTTATGCCAGCGTGGTAATTATTTTGATTAGGAGATTTCTTTCTGGTTGATTACAAGATGTACCCACACAGCTGGGGAGTCAGCTCCAGAGTGTTGAATTCCCATGTTCTTTAAAAGGGACTGTGGCTGAGCAACTGAATAAATACATGTCATGACCCTTGCGAGCTGCATGACATTTGACCAAGCAACCGGAAGGGAAAAGGGGGTGCACCGACTATAAAAATATCCTGCGTTGTAAGTGACAAAACAGAAAATTAATACAAAAAAGAAAGCTAAGAAAGCATTCAAATGGTTGGTTTTTGTGACTTTACACATGCCATTTCATTTTGCTATTATCTAATTATCTAACACTCTGCTTTTAGAATTCTGTTGTGTTACTGTGAAGCGTGCAAAAGTTATTTTTTGTTTCAAAACTTGACACTAGGCTGTGCCTCTTGGCCTTCATTCTGGAAAACGTATCATGCGTCATCATCTTGTCCCACACAGTATATGATTCACCAAACACTTTAACTGAGGTCCCCAGCGAAGATGTATGTCACTTTGAAACAACGTGTTTTGCGTCACCATCTATACACACCCAATGTATGAAAACACCGAACTCCAAGTGAGGTCTGTCAGGAGGAGCCCGGATGGGGACCCCGTAATGCCCACCTTGATGTTCGACCCTCGGTCGCACAGAGAATAGCGTCCGGCATCCGTAGGGTTAACAACTTCCTCAACCCCTCTCCTCTGCAGGACGACGCGGAGGTCACGAGGGACAACGTCCAATCAGGGCCGGGAGAGGCGTGGAAAAAGGGCCTCTCGCGAGAGGACGAGAGAAAGGAGGAAGCTGTCGAGGACGGGAACAGAGCAGCCACGGACGTCGAGGAAGGAGAAAAGCAGGAAGATCTCTGGACAGCGGAGAGGCGAGGAGAGCTGGAAGAGGAAGCCCCGAGGAGAGAAGACGCCGCCGTCACCGAGGAACCAGAGACGTGGAGCGAGGACTGGTGGATACCCCCGGGAGACGCGAGTTTGCCACCGTGACTCAGGAGAGTTGCGGCCCTGGCGGTGAGTACCTCAGAACAGGGGAGGAAGGAGGGATATGGACACGGGTGCCGGGACGGACGTCTGCTAGTGGCAGAACAGTCCCGCTTCTTTTTCTTTTAAGGCGATTTGCCTTCACCTAGGGGAGTCCTTAGGAGTATTATTTGTAGGCTGTTTAGGCCCTGACAGGTCTTTCTGGTGGGAGCGCCAGTGGGGGCGGGTGCTTGACCATCACTGAAACCGTACCAACCTTGCACCTTAGAAGCGAAATCTCATCATCCCCCCCCTTCACAACCTATCCCAACTCCGTTACCCCTTCCCTCACGTGTCTCACCACCATCGACCACTGTACAGCACTATCTACACCGGGAATGGTGAAGGGTGTCGCAGTGTCAAAACGTTAAAGGACGGAAACTTACCGCCACTTTATTTCTTGTCTTCCTTTTGAATATCCTGGGGAGCCACCACGAAGAAGGAGACAACAAGATTCCGAAGGCAAAGCCACCGACCATAAAGACATACATCCCCACCTATTGACGGACTGTATTGGCCTCAACCATCCACCGGCGTTGATTTTGTTTTCTACATCCTGCCATCCTATAAGACAAATAAAAATCTTTTGACATCACGCAACCTATCCGGCCTCCTAGCTTTCATTTCCGACCCTCCCTCCGACAAGGTCCTAGGAAAATTATTTGTATTTATTTTTTGCAGTTTTATATAGTGCGAACTTGCCCCAAGGGTATTAGGGCGCTTTACACGTGCACCAAATTACATTACATAAGGTCAGATGCACATTTTGTGTGTGTTTTTAGGCACAGGCAGATCGCGTGATTTGCCCACAATCACAGGATGTGGAGCACAGCTATGCCAGGACTCGAACCTGGTTCCCCAGTCCCAAAGTCAGCAGCTCGGCCGCATGTTAAACTACATACATCTTTGAATAGCCAAGTAAAAATAATAATGCTAGTGAGGAAATAAGATTGTGGAGAAACAGCAGTCCGTAAAAAACAAACATGCATTTAATTTTTCTTTTGCCATTCCAGCCATGTTGTCTGCCATTGCACATCCTTTTAAATGCTTAAGCACAGCCTGCATCAGTGCTCACCAGTGAAGTCCACATTCTTCCAGCGAGGCCCAAGGCAGCGCACTATCAGAGAGGCAGAAAGCCCTGCATCATGTCACACTGAGCACTAGTGACAGCCGGGGGAGCGCCCTATCAGAAGGGCCCTTAATGGAGTCACGCTCTTCTGCACCAGGGCAGATGATCGGAATAAGAAGCAGCCTGCGCAGGAAGGAGCGGGGAAGTGGGCTCGATTAGATTACTCTGTTTATTTTATTGAGACCGACAAAGAGCAAATTTGTGCTGGAGTTTGAGGGAGGGAGTGGGGCACCCAAAAACAACACGCGCTAATAACAGGCCCATCTGTAACAACCATTGGAAAGAAGTGGATTCCACTCACTGGTCAATATTTAGGCTCACGCGGTTTTTCATTGCGGGTGTTGGGGGTGGGGGGCAACCTACCGCAAAGTGCATTTGCGTTGGGGCTTGACGATCTTTTTGCACCTGGTTAACAGCCATGGTCTAAACAAGCATTGGCCGCGCGGCCGCGAAACTGACACGGCCGCGCGGCCGTGAAAGTGAAAGTAATCGTGAGTAAGCGGGTTTTGGAAATGCAAACAGTGCCTTTTGCTGGCGACCAGCTTGCGTTCACGTGAGCGTCCAGATGGCGAGGGAAGCCATATGGCGCCTGATCGCGCGTGCACGCTCGCGTGAACGCAAGCTGGTCGCCAGCAAAAGCCACTGTTTGCACTTCCAAAACCCGCTTACTAAAACTCTCGCCAGAGCAGCGCATGCGCTGGCTCAGGCGAGACCTAAAAAATAACGTTCTAACCTATACCATGCAGTCTAACGGCTCTTTGATTGCAGCTCATAGGTCTCTGTGCTATACTAGGATTGCAACTTATGAACAGCGAGTAACAAAATGATCTCTGACACATGCAGTAACACGCTGAGCTAGCCAAATAAAATAAAGTTCTGTGATCTGCATGGTACCCATTCTGTTCAGCAGACACATTAACCCTCTGCGCTACTTTATGGTGAGCAAAAGCTGTCACTAGACAAAACTCCGATCTTTCCAGCATGTACATTAATATCAGCAAATTATAAATCTGCTGGCTCAAATCTGACATTCATTAGTAATCTGTGGTTTCTGTCCATTTTTATGGGCTATTTTGTATTTAACTGTTTGAGGATAGTAAAAATAAACTCCAGGAAGCAAATTTTATTGGCGTTTGACAGGTCACATTTTATGAAATGTTTTTAAATCATGGGAGGGCAACACTTGATGTCACCCTTACACGCCATTCAACGAGACCGATTACGTTAAAGTTTTTTGTACAATTATGCAATTGCAATCTGTTTTTTGTGTGGCTTTAATGCATAGCTTCAACATTTTACAGCATGCATAACATCTGAAAGGCTGCGCCAACTAAAATGTTAGTTTCAAGAAAGATTTTCTCGAGCTTCCAGAAGCAGGTGGATGTCAGGTAAGGGACAAGTTATGGGCCCAGACTAACCTTTAATGCACTGCCGAGAGGGAGCTGCCTTTGCGTGCCACTGCTAATCTTATCAGGGAAAGGAATACGGCTTATCTTTGTCTCCCAGACGGCTCCAATTACGCAGGTGTTCTGTGATTTAAGTAAGGGCACAGCAGTTGCGGCGCGCGGGCTCACGCTAAGGCTAAGCCATCCTCGATGGCGTCAAGACTTTTGTAGTCTTTTATTTCCTCGAGCATTAATGTTGTAGAAATAAAAGAGGGACAACGGTGCTCACAGTGCAGAGTTTTTGGTGCCCCCACCCCCCTTGATTGTCATTCACTTGGCAGAAAAGACTGATCATTGATGACTGACCACAGTGACGAAGGACGCGTGAAACAGACCGGCACAGGTGCAGTGCTTATTTAGAGTGCTGCTCGTGCACCTAAGACATAAGCAGTCAGGCAGGGCCAGGTGTGCGCGAGCAGCTTGAGTAAGGCCAGTGAGGCTCCTCAAAAAAAGGTGAGGTGTGCTAAAAAAAAAAAAAAGGTTCTTAAACTAGGCCTCTCATGGATATACACACTTTGCGCATAACTGAGACCTTCAGTGATGGAGGTTCACTGCACAGCAGGGTAAGATTACCCCCTCAAATACAATTTAAGCTGTGGAACCCATGCCGACCATATGGGACAGGGGGAGAACCCCTAGTAGGCTAAAGACCATGGTGTTACTTTTTTTGGGCGGGGGGGGGCATATGAATTACCACGCTTGATAGGAATTCTGGTCTCCGAAAAAAAGGTGATGCGCAATGCAGGGAATATTAAACTGGAGACATATTTTGACTATGGCTGAAACATGCTCGAACCATTGAAGGTCATACACCAGTCTGATTTCTGTTATGTACAAACTTGATAGTAATAGTTTTATTGGCCTTTGCAGGTTGAAAGGTGAACGAGGCCCCTCTAGGGTGAGCACCTTTGATCTATAGGCTATCCAAAGCATTCTGCAGCTAATGCATCTGTGCTGTCTAGCGGCTACTCAGATACTAGAGCAAGCGCACAGTGAAACCAGCGCGCGCCTCGCGCTGAAAGTTAATAAAAAATTTTTTTAAAAATGAAGCTGATAGCCGCGCGGCCGTGAAAGTGACACGGCCGCGCTGCGCGAAAGTGAAAGGAAAATTAAGCTGATGAGGAGGGAGTGGGAGGAGGGGGTAGGGGAGGGTATTCACGCACTGTAGAAAGCCAGATGGCAGCTGTGCACGTCGCGCTCGCTTGTGCGCTTGCGAGCAGCAGGCGTGACCACACGCTCGTGCACCATGGCCTTTTGCTTGCGGGTAACCGCACGGAAAAGGCCATGACGCACGAGCGTGTGGTCAGCTTTCTGAAACCCCTAACTTAGTCTCGCCAGAGCAGCGCTTGCACGCTACTCGAGGCTCGACCTAAACAGCCTAACAATCAAGCTGCCAGGTGTTCACCAGCCTAATGGCACCAAAAGAGACCCCTAACGAGGATTTAGTAAGCCAATTACTTTTTTTAAATTCAGATCTAAATTTTTCTTTACTTGCACCAACAACATTTTATGTGAAATTCATTATTTAACCTGCTTGTTAATACCACTGTAGGAGAAACATGCTAATGATGACTTGTTAGATGTTTAGTGTACTGGTGCATAATATTAAAGTAAGACATATGTACGTAGCACTTGAAATTGTAGCTTTAGTTGCCAAATGTTTTGTAAGCATGAATGTATCCTCTTTTACTAATGATGTCCTTGCTGCAATAGTGAAAATCAAATTGCAGACCCTGCTGACTAAGAGCAATTGGGCAGGATACAAAAAGTTGAGCAAAGACATAAAGAGAACAGTATAGTGAGTGAAGTGAAGTAGACAGAGAGAGAGTATGGTAGAGATAGCGATGATGTATAAAGATATGTGAGGTAGGGAGAGAAGTAAAGTAAACAGAGAAAGGTGAGGTAGCCAAAAGGAAAGAGATGGAGAAGTAGAAAGAGGAAGGTGTAAGTATAGAGAGGCAGCAAACGAGTTAAGATTTTAGACTGCGATAGAGGGAGACTGAGATAGAGAGAAGGAAACGTACAGAGAGGCAGAGGAGTAATCCAAGGAATGAGGTAAAGAGAGAGGTAATGAAGAAAAATAGGTGACTTAGAGAGAGGTAAAGGCAGCCATAGGTAGACATACACACTTGAAGAAAACTAAAGATATGAAAGATAGAGACACGCTAAAAGGAGAAGAGGTATATAAAAAATAGGTCAGGTAAAGAGAGTACAGGGAAAAAGAAAAGTAGAGAGAGGGGTGACAGAGTAAAAGAGAAACGTGGTGTAGAGCGAAAAGAGGAAGTTGAGAGAAATACGTGAAATAGAAACAGACAGGATTTAAATAGCCGTAGAAAATTGTGAGATAGAAAAAGAGGAAGAGATGGTGAAGTAGAGAGATCTAGGAAGAAAGAGGTTGAGAAAGATAGTAGAGGTGGAAAGGAGGGGTTGAAATAGAGAAGGAGGTCCACAGAGATATGTGTTTATGTGTGTTTGTGAGAGAGTGAGTGAGTGAGAGAAAGAGAGAGGAACAGGAGCTGATGATTCAGAAAAAGAGGTGGAGGTACAGAAATAGAGGTAGCCAGAAAGGAGTAAAATATTCAGCAAAGTGAAGGAAATGGAACAGAGGTAGAATGAGAGAAAGAGGGGGTGGAAAGGTGAGGGAGATGTGATTTGGAGAGAGAAATGAGATGGAGAGGCAAGGAGGAGAGGTGAGGTAGAGTAAGGGCTGTGAGAGCGGCAATGTAGTAGAGACATTGAGAGAGAGCTAGAGAGGCAAGGTAAATATAAAGAAGAGGTTATTTGGGAAGTGAAGTAGATGACAAGGAGAGATACAGGGAGGTCAGAGAGTGGATCGATGGAAGTAGACAATGAAGTAGGCACAGCGAGGAATGGAGAGAGGGGCAAGCTCATTAGAAAGAAGCAGAGTGAGATGAAGTCTATTGAGGCTTATTGGGTATACTGAGAGAGAGGTGAGGTAGACAGAGGTAGAGAGAGCTGATACTGAGAGACTGGATTAAGGTACATAGTGAAGTATAGAGAGAGGGTTAAGGTAAAAGAGGTGAAGTGAAGTAATGATAGAGAAATATGACACAGAAAGATTGTTTTTCAATTTGATTTGAAGCATGACGGGGGCAGTCTTCCTCCTTCGGGCTATGTACTGGTCCATCCGAACCTCCCATCCAGTTCCCTGAGAGTGTGCGAGTTAAGGCTCAGCAGGCCAGGCTTGCACACTAAGGGGCAGATTTATTTTTAGTACGATGTAGCACAGCAACCAAAGTTGGTGTGCTCGGTTGCACAAGGGAAAGAGCCATATTTACTAAAGATGGCCTGCCTCTGCTCACTATCCCGGCGCTGGTGCACAAACAGGCTGCCTAGCACCACTCACAACCTTTGCACCATGATGCAGAGGTTTGTTTGTGCTGTCTAGCAAAGGTTTTGCACTGGAAGCGTATCCCTTCTAGGACAAAAACTTAAGCCTAGAGAAATTCTTAAACATTTCATACATTGTTTATGTGCTTTACAGAGCAGCACACTGCAATATGTGGCATTTATGCAGAACTAAAAACATTTGTCCATGTTTGCGAATGCTTTAAGGAGGCCTTTTTCTTTTTTTACACAAAGCCCCGTATGTCTATCTTAGTAGATGGGCTTTACGTCAAAAACGATGGTCACTTGCACTAATCCACTCAAGTTACACCCAAGTAACGCTCCCTTCACACAATGTGGCATGAAGTAACGCAAAACGCTATTTATGCTGAGAAAGGGGAACCTTTCCAGCTCAAAGTAACTGGAATGTGAAAGAGATTGTGCTGCTTTCCGTGCCTTTTCCTTCGGTGCAAACCCTTAGTAAACACGGCCCTAAGTTTCTATAAAGTATGTTCGTCTATCAAATTAGAAAAATTAGCTTTTTATGAGCAACGTTATTATGACAGGCATTTCGACTGTCCCACTCACTTTATCAGGGGGCCCCTTGGAAGGCGGGTGCCCTGTGCAATTGCCCACTTTGTCCATACCTTAAAACGGCCCTGCACTGGTGCAAAGTAATCTCCTCCCATCTCTGCAGAAAACCAACCAACTGGATCCCAACAGGCATAGGATGAACTAACCTCAGAAAGGGCTCAGGGGGGGTTCGCACCATGAGGAGTTGAGGCAAATGAAGAGGATCACTGACCTTGTTGGACTTTTACCGGCACCATGTTTTTTTTTGTTCTCGAAAGAACTACCAAGGTACCTGCCATTACTCCTGCCACCTCCTGAACTGGTGGGCTTCTCCCGAACATGGCAAATCAGTTTGTGGAATACCCGGAATGGAGAAGCCAGTCGTCGAGCTCTTGCAGTCACCTGACTTTGTTTGAACTGTTCAAGTAAAGAATCTGCCTTCTCACCACCACTCACCATCAAAAGGCTTAGCTGACTATTGCACTTGTATGTACATTTTAAAAATATTTTCAACTTTATGCATAGTCTTAAGCACTCCATTCAAACCCTCCCAGCCTTCGAGAAATAACAAGTTAACATGCAATAGACAGTACTGCCGCTCAACCAGTGATCCAGAGGCACAGTCCTGACGTGAATAACTCTACAGAGTTCCCAGCCTCCCACTCCACATATATTGACTCCATATGCAACTAGCCTTAACAATCTTCAGCATAGGTACTCCTGAGGAGGGGGCTGCATGCAAGGTATGCCCACAGGCAATGCCCAAAAGGTACCACGTGGAAGAAAACTGAACATTAGAGCATGGCTGATTGCCATACCCTGTGCATAGTGCCACAGCCATAGGGTACAGCCTGCATGTATTGTGGGCAAAGTATGGTCAAAGTCCTATGCCCCTATTATGCCCTGTCAATACTGTAGGGAAACGTACTCTGCAGAAGTCATGCTCAAATGCCAAGGCCTGTGAGTGCTACATACTTGTACTATAAGCCCTGGTATCCTTACACATCTACATACAATTTACTCAGGATCTGATAATGGATTTATAGTACAGGTTACCAGAATTTAATTTATGCTAGGTTGGGGACTGGAGACAGAAGCAGGAGCTAAGTACATTTTTCACAGTAAGGACAGATCAAAAGCTCCAGCCCCTCTTTCAGATAAACTCCAAAATTAATTCCACTCTCTGACAAACAATGTCTAGAGGGTGAGAGGGATGAGTGGACGTAGATGATCAATCCCCCCCAACAACGACCTAGAACCTAAATTCTCCTGGCAGAGGAATAAGTGGTCACTTCCCAACCTCTCCATTCCATTTAGTTTCTCGAGGATTAACCGCTCTCTCGATTAATTGAAAATAATTCAGACCTCCACTTTGCCGCCTATTTAGCAGGAGTGGCACCAGACCTGCTGGACTGTGGAGCAACCAATCCTTCAGCATTTGAATTTGGAGAAACGTGCCCCCTGTTCCACACTTCTCGACCCAATCTATGGAAGTGTGATGGGACAGGTTGTATACACCCACGCAGTCAGATCGCATGCGCACCAGAACCCCACAATACAGAACTCTATTCAGATCTGGAAATGCCAGCATAAGATGTTCGCATGTAACGGATTCTTCCACTTGGGAGAGGCGATCTGGCTTACAGATGAACTGAGGATTGATGGACAACCATTTTTCTGGGAGGACTGGGCCTTGAGGGGATTTAAGTATTGCAACACCTTTTTGCAGATGACAGCATGAATGCCTTCCTGATACTACATGAGAAATATGACCTGCCAGGAAACCAATCCTGGAAATACCGCCAACTGAAGCTGTATTATCAAAAAACTGGGTAGTGCTAGACAACCTCCCCCTGGCTCAATTGTGCATGCCTACCCGGTGACCTGAGGCGCGTATACAAAGCTTCTTTCCAGCCCATATACTCCAATTATCAATGAACTACATCCAAAACCAACCAAGATCTTTGGTCCTGAAGATGTCAAACAGATTATGAGCAGGAAGAGTGGTTTACTCTCCACGGGTTACATAGTAAAAGCCCCCGAGAAGCCTGCCTGACATTCAGTTATTATAAACGTCACCATGACTGGCATTGGTTCCCTGACAAGCTCTATCAAGCTAAATTGGCTCCTATATCAAACTGCTGGCACTGTCATCAGTCGGGAGGTGAGATTCCACAGATTTTGTGGTCTTGGTCCCTGATTGGGGATTTTTGGAAAGAGGTTTGGCGCATACTGAAAACGGTCGGGCGTACCTCTTGCAACCATTTATGGACCTAATTCTGCTACATAATATGGAAGGACTGAATGATATCAGAGCTCGTGAGAGGCGCTGGCTGTTTTCCACTTTGACAACGGCCAAATTTTGCATCCTCAGGAAGTGGAAATTGAGCATTTCAACTCATAGGCTGGTCTGAAGCTATGATCACCTTGGCACACTTTGAGAAAATGATATACAAGTTTAACACACAATTTCATGATTATGAATGTATTTGGGAACCTTCTCTCTGCCTCTTGGCTCAGTGAATTCCAGGCTTCTGCAGCAGATGGACATTTCTTCTGAATCCCCCTTTTCTCTTGTGACATCTGTTTTCAAGTTTGTGGATTGCTCTCCTAGACTCTGAGATATGGTTTGCCACATTGAAGCAGCGGATAAGATTAATATGTGGGAGGCACGACTGGGCCTCACGGCTCCTTATTGTGAGTACTTCCACATGATACCTTTGATCCTTATATGTAGACCATCGGCTTGTCAATTGATAGTTACATGATGATGATATACTGCCCCTTTTTTCTCTTTTTTCATTTCTTTTCTTTCTCATTCTTTTACCTTACTCTTTGATCCAAAGTCTATTTATCTATATCATTTGAAAAATCAAAAAAATATATATCACACGGAAAGTGGGAAGTGGACAGTATTTAACCTTCGGACTATGCACTGGGTAGTCTGAACCGCCCATCCAACCAGCTGGACTGGGGAACAGTTAGGACACAGCCTCTTCACTGTGGATATCACACTTGCATGTCACAGCTTCCATAATCTGGAAGATCTGCTGGACTGGGCGCAGTGAGACCCCACCCTCTGAACCGAGTGACAGTCAGCAGTCACCCGTTATACTGTTAGCTCTTGGACTGTGTCATCAGTCACCTATCAGCAGCACCATCGAGCTGTCATCCCCCCACCTGCTGGCAGGAGTACCAGTCAGCCACCCACCTCCTGGACCAAAGAGCCGCCAGCCACCCACCTCCTGGACCAAGGAGCAAGCACCCACCCACCTCCTGGACCAAGGAGCCATCAGCCACCCACCTCCTGGACCAAGGATCCACCAGCCACCCACCTCCTGGACCAAGGAGCAATCAGCCACCCACCTCCTGGACCAAGGAGCAATCAGCCACTCACCTCCTGGACCAAGGAGCCGTCAGTGACCCCCTCCTGGACCAAGTAGCCGCCAGCCACCCACCTCCTGGACCAAGGAGCAATCAGCCACCCACCTCCTGGACCAAGGAGCAATCAGCCACCCACCTCCTGGACCAAGGAGCCGTCAGCGACCCACCTCCTGGACCAAGGAGCCGTCAGCGACCCACCTCCTGGACCAAGTAGCCGCCAGCCACCCACCTCCTGGACCAAGGATCAATCAGCCACCCACCTCCTGGACCAAGGAGCCGTCAGCGACCCACCTCCTGGACCAAGGAGCAATCACCCACCCACCTCCTGGACCAAGGAGCCACCAGCCACCCATCTCCTGGACCAAGGAGCAATCACCCATCCACCTCCTGGACCAAGTAGCCGCCAGCCACCCACCTCCTGGACCAAGGAGCAATCAGCCACCCACCTCCTGGACCAAGGAGCAATCACCCACCCACCTCCTGGACCAAGGAGCCGCCAGCCACCCACCTCTGGACCAAGGAGCCGACAGCCACCCACCTCCTGGACCAAGGAGCAATCAGCCACTCACCTCCTGGACCAAGTAGCCGCCAGCCACCCACCTCCTGGACCAAGGAGCAATCAGCCACCCACCTCCTGGACCAAGGAGCCGTCAGCGACCCACCTCCTGGACCAAGGAGCCGTCAGCGACCCACCTCCTGGACCAAGGAGCAATCAGCCACCCACCTCCTGGACCAAGGAGCAATCACCCACCCACCTCCTGGACCAAGGAGCCGCCAGCCACCCACCTCCTGGACCAAGGAGCAATCAGCCACCCACCTCCTGGACCAAGGAGCAATCAGCCACTCACCTCCTGGACCAAGGAGCCGTCAGCCACCCACCTCCTGGACCAAGTAGCCGCCAGCCACCCACCTCCTGGACCAAGGAGCAATCAGCCACCCACCTCCTGGACCAAGGAGCCATCAGCCACCCACCTCCCGGACCAAGGAGCAGTCAGCCACCCACCTCCTGGACCAAGGAGCAATCAGCCACGACAGCTGCTGGCTGTGGCTCATTAATCTAGGCATTTGCTTACCCGTGCGAGTCACGAGATTGGGTATTAATCCAAAAGTTGATAGGGCTAAGGGAGGAAAGCTTTACACCCTAGGACAAGTTATCCAATGTGCCATTTCCCACCTGCATACACCAGTTTTTTTTTTTTAATGGTTATTTAAAGGGTTCTCAGTAAACCCAGGCCCTGACACCATCTGCCCCACCCCCAAGTGCTGCTGTAACTCAGACAGCAATTGCTGACACTCAGTTCTTAAAACTTCAGCAAGTGCTGCCTATCCACAGCTCCTCTCTAATCTTACTGCAGGGTTTAACTTCATATGCCGCGCGCCTACACGCAAAGGAATCTGAATGCGCTCTTTATATACCGACCGCTCTTCACGATATTTCCAAACCTCATTACTATCTTTCATTATTTTGCACCAGATGCTCAGAGTGTAATTTGCTATTTATTACCTTCCGGTAGTGTGGGAATTTGCTATGACTCATGTGAGAGGCAAAGCCTCTAGATGGTCATGCTGACTCTGCCAGCCCTCAACAACGACAATAAATAGGTTATTACTCACTGCAAATCTTCATTGTATATTTAAGCGGACCCACAGCCTAAGGTCATTGTGTAGGTGCATTGTGTGAGCAATGAAGATTCAACAGCAGGATGACGAGAATAAAAGTTGCATTTCCAACTCAAGCGCCATATTTTTTTTGCTCATCACTAATGGAAAAACGTCTGAATGGGATTATTTCAAATTGTGTATGAAACATTTTTTTTTCTCTCAAGATATATCGTTTTTCTGGCTTGCTGCAAATCTGTTTAGTAGTTTTTGAGATATATGCTTTGCATTAAGGTCTCAGGCTAACTTCAGAGGATTGCTCAATTTTATATCTGGACCATTAGTTCACAGATTACTAACGGATCTGGGCAAGGGCAAATTTTTTTGTTGCAGAGGCTACTAAAGCGTGGCAATCACGAAAGACTGTGTTTTGAAAAAAATGTCAGGAGGGTACAACGGATAAGGGTATCTTTAGATCCTAGTGAGAATGTGGGAGGTGCTAGAAAAACAGATCCTGGTCTCAAAATAAAAAGCCCTAATTTTGGGAGGAATTCGTGGCTTGAACTTCAGAATTACAGATCCCCTGAATAGACATTTTGTAAAGGATGGCATGACCAATGACATCATCGATGAGATAATTTATAGCATCACGTATCACTTCACCATTTACATCATCAATAACGTCAGGGTACGCATGCTCAGTGGGCTAGGTTTACATTAGAAATAGGCCAAGAGCTTTGCTGAAGGTGAGGTTATAGGTCATAAAAATAAATAATTGCTTGTAACAAAATAAGATCAATAAATTCCAGCATTTGCTCAAAGGATTACATATCTATGTTGATGTCATTATTGATGTGAAGGGTGAGGTGTTGTCACCAGTGACGCCATAACTGACACTGTCTGTGACATCATGTGTGAGGTCATGAGTAGTGCATTAGTGATGACTTATGGTTTATTCAGCTAACCATAACTAACTAGTTTCAGCAATGTTTAGTTTTTTTCATCATGGAATTCCAGAGGTTACAGTCTTAGGAGGTAAAGAATTCATAACGTATCCTTAATATGTACATCTGTCTGTGTTCACAGACAGAAAGACAGATAGAGAGTGAGAAGCAGAAGGCGAGAGAGAGGGTGAGAAAGATAGATTTCTGCTTTCCAGGGCTCTCCGCATCCCCACCTCAATCCCCTTACCCTCCTCTTCATTCTCTTCCGCCCCATCTCCCTCCTGCAATGCACAGAGTCAATCCTCAGTAGGTAGGAGGATGAGCTTAGCATCTGACAGTGCTTAATTTGTAAAAGAATATGTGCCGTGCCCAAAGCTCTGCTCAGAATCCTGAGGCCGGTGCTATTAAATGTGGGGCCTCTTTAATCCACAACCAAACCCTGCCTGTACCTTTATCTCACTGCTGCCAGGCCCTGCTTTCTCAGTTACAGACACATTTTCCATCTAATCTCTTTCTCCTTTCCCATTAGTATGTGTTTTTCCTCTCTCTGTCAATATCTGAAGAGGAAAAATAAGTGTTGGTCCCCAAAAATGACTGCCGGCGCCCCCCTGCAGCAACCACCGGTTCAAATTAAGCACTGGGGCCTGGATCCACAAGCAATAGTTCAAATTGTGCGCTTAATCAAGCCGATGAGTCAGGCTCAAATTATCTTTGATCAGAGTCTGACCACAGGTTGTTACTTATGGGTACCCCAAACTGGCATTCATGCTAGATTAACACAGATAGGGTATTTGTTTATGCTCAGCGGTACATAGACGCCGCTATCTGTGCACCCTCATGGAGGGCGATTCATCTTAATGGCAGGTGCAGTGGAACCAACATCACACACCCTATGACTACAGATATCTCAGGGTTGGGCATTTATCCTTCCTTTAACCCCTCACCAGCCTTCTATTTGCTGCTTAAAAGCTACAGAAAGGGCTCAGAGCACATAGTGAAGGCTGCTGCCTTCATAACCTCTGAGGCCAATGTTGGTAGGGGCAGTGTCAGGGCTATCAAAGGTTTAAGGTAGTGGTAGCGGCTACTACACCTGGCTACCAATAAATGATGTCCATGCAACAGTTTGGGAGAAAAACAATCACGTCTATAAGTAGATGATTTGCCAGGACAAAGTGTGACTATCAGACCACCCAAAAGCAGGTTCTCCAGCAAAGATTCCACCATTCACACTTAGACCTAGCAGCTCTCAGGAGCCTGGAGAACTGAGATGTTTTGTTACATACAGCTATGTGCTAAAGCATGAAAGACAAGGTGAGAACTTTTTAAGGCGTCTCGGGGCAATTAAGGATTAATAAGCCCAGTATGTGAGAATCAGAGCTGGTTACCTCTGGTGTCCCGGGGCTTGACCCTGCTATTGGACTCAAAAACAGATCACCAAGTGCACTGCCTTATCACATGACTCTAAGGGTAGTGAAGTCAAGCAGTCAAAGGCTTACTCAGGGAGGCAGTGTGGGCTTAGAGACTCAGCTTTCAATACAGCATCAGACAAATGTCAAAAGAAAAGTACTTCATCACTAAAACAAAATTAGAAATGCTGAGCATTATCAACAGACAGTATTTCGTATGAGTACCAATGGGAGCAGTACCCACAATACCCTTATGGGTATTCTGTGGCGGTAAAATGCATTGGCCTATTGCGCTGAAAAAGGGAATCTTTTGATGGGTTATGGGGAGCCTCTGAAGATCAGTTCTCTCACATATTCGATAGTCCCAGTAGATCATTCTATTTCCCCTCGTCTAGGTTCAATGTCCTGGCACATATTTGTCCGGCCAAGTTCGTACAGTTTTTTGTGAGAAGTGTTGCTGTCAGAGGGAGCATACAGCCTTGGAGATGTGCATCCAGCATGGCCCTCCGAGCAGAGCGGATGCTGTCCCTGCCACAGCCCAGCTGATATGTTTGCACTTCCACATTGAGAGCGCTCACTTCTGACTATCAGGTCATTAGTTTGTCTTGCCCTGGTCCCAGGGTTACTGAGTTGCACTTTTTTAGGTCGAGCCGGGGCAGTGCATGCACTGCTTTGCGAGACGTGCTGTATTCAGGTATGGATTTGACGCTCCGCCCATTTTCCACCCAGCTTTTCAATTTGCTCCTGTTACTGTCCTTTTTAAATGGTTACTTTTGATTCATGAATAGGCTTAGTACTCCCTCCTTAGTACCGCCTTTTCTACATTTGTAACCTCCCATGAGGACTGGCCCTTTTACTTGTGTTGTTAATCGGTATGTTTTATTTACAGTCTGTGAGCACTATTTTCTTTAACGATTTTCTCCTATTGCAGGCACCACATGCTTTCCTGCAAGCGTGCCCAGTTTGCCTCCGGGCGCCGCGCTTTAGGTTTCAGCATGGTGCTAGCTTTTACATTTTTATTATCAATGGCGGCCAACTTGCACATTTTCATCTGCGTAATTTTTTTTTTAGGAATGCGACGTGCTTTTACTATAGCAGCCGCACGCCTTTTTTTGCCTCTGGACTTTCTTTATGAGGGCTCACCGTATTTAATCTTTTTTGTTTCAAAGTGCACCATGCCATGCTTTTGCTTTAATGGTGGCTGTACCCCTTTCTTTAGATGCTGCTTGCAGTATTCAGCTTATTGTCAAGCTCAATACAGCGAGCCACGTCTAAAGAAAGGGGCGGAGCATCCATTAAAGTGAAAGCACGGCATGGAGCGCTATCACTTTAATGGTGGCCGCACCCCTTTCTGTAGACGCGGCTCATTGTATTCACTTTGACGGCGCCGCTTGCACAGCTGAGCACCGCCCTTTAACACACAGGCCTTTACTTCTGCACTGTGCCATGCAACTCCTCCCTTGTTGTTGGTTGCTTTCCGTTCCCCAGTTTGCCACCACGCTGCAGCAGGGCTCCATATCTCTCCATGTTGGATGGTTGCACTTTCACAGCCCTTGCACCCTAAGGTGCAATGCATTATATAATCAGAGTGCACTGCAAACTCTTTATTTTAGAACACTTAATTTGATGTATTTCACTAGTATTTTTGGGTATACCCCTCCAGCTTTATGTTTGGAGCCCTCCCCTACCCTCTGAGAACAAAGCAGCGTTCCCCTCCCCCACCGCAGCATTTCCATCCCTCACCCTCTCCCTTTCAGTGTGCTTAGAGTGAGGCAGCATGAGGCACAGACATCCAGGAAACAAAAATACTTATTAAAAATTCAACGAGAAAACGACATAAACAAAGCATTCCATAACCTAGCAAAGGAATTGAGGACACTAAAAATAACCTGTTTGTCTTTAAAAGCCTATATTTTGCAGTTTTGCTGCTTCAAAGCACTGCATTTAAGCAGGTTAACAGCATATATACTGCAGACAAGGTGGAGCCGTGTGCTGTGAACTGCAGGAGGGAACTGGAGACCACTGAGCATCTCAGTGCTGCATGAAGAGCTGGCAGACGGGGGCGTGGCTAAGCCGGCAATGGAGTCAGACGTGCTCATGTAGAGCTCCGTCGCAAGCTCCCTTTCCTGGCAACATAGACCAGATAGAAATCTTCCGGATGGGGCCGCTGGCCTTTACGGGTGTCTTGGGAGCAGACCCGATGCTCCGGTGAAAAGGCAAGCAGCGGAGGCCGTAGTGAACCGAGGAGCGCCCCCCTGTCTTTGGGGCCGCCCGGCAGACTTCCACAGCCCCGGGCGCCGCAGACCACGCAGCGCCGGGGATTAGCTCCGCCCACTGGGCCCGGACCTGTGGCGCAGCTCCCAACAAGTACGCCGGCTGTCTCTGCCACGGTCGGCGTGACCGGACGCCTCAATGCTTTGGCGATGGCAAATGTGAGTGCGGAGGCACCGCTCCGGTGTGGTGAGTCCCCCTCCTGAAGACACATCTGAGCTGCCGGCGTGCAGGCCCGGCATCGCAGCCTGCGACTTTGCAATTCCACCTTGTGGGCCCCCTCCCCCACTCCTGATGGGAAGCGCTCTCTGGGTTTGCAGAGGCAGAGGGTCGGTTCTATGGTGAGAGGTCTCTGCTATACAGTAACGATGGGCATAATACTTTGCTACGCTCATGGAGCATGCAAAGTTTGTGTTACTACGCACTACGCAAATTGCACGTAGCAGAGTAAAAAACTGTGCTAATCGACGTAGCGTAGCAGCAGTATATTAAACACATACAAATGCTTTGTTAAAGCAATTTTCTATGCTAAAAAGCATATAACAAATTCACAAAAGTGAACTTTGACAATGAAAATATCAAGCAATGAGAGAGGTGATGATTTTGGGGTCCCCCCTAACCTAGGGGGAGGACCAAGCAGATGCCTTGAACACAAAAAGCATATAATGTGAACGATTCAGTGGTGGTCCCTTCCTCCTAGGACCACCCCAAGCACAGTTATGGGGAAAATACAATCCCAAACAAAGGCCCTGCAAAGCATTATGGGACGAGATTAGCAGTGGGCAGTGAATATTATAGTGTCCAATATCAAAATAATTCTACAAAGAGCTGCAGTTCAACTAGTCGTTACTAGATGTCCCTCACAAGTCAAATGCAAAAGCATTGAAATTATTAATACATCAAGCTGCAGTTCCACTAGTCGTTACTAGATGTCCCTCCACGAGTCAAATGCAAAAGCATTGAAACCCTTTCATGAAGCTTTTGCATTTGACTCGTGAGGCACATCTAGTAACGACTAGTGGAACTGCAGCTCTTTGTAGAATTATTTTGATATTGGATACTATAATATTCACTGCCCACTGCTAATCTCGTCCCATAATGCTTTGCAGGGCCTTTGGGTGGGATTGTATTTTTGCCAATAACTGTGCTTGGGGTGGGTCTAAGAGGATGGGACCACCACCGAATCGTTCAAAAGATGTGCTTTTTGTTTTTAAAGCGATACCAAAGGCATCTGCTTGGTTCTCTCCCTAGGTTAGGGAGGATACCAAAATCATCACCTCTCTCACTGCTTGTTAATTTATTGATTTCACTTTTGTGAAATGCTATATGCATTTTAGCATATAAAGACAGAGATACTTATTTTATCTTAACTTGCACTGTGCAAGATACCTTTGGCAATTATTGTACAGTGCAGTCAAGCGCACAGCTACGCACTATGCAATTTGCATAGCTACGTGTAGTTCAAAATGTACTTCACGTAGCTACGTGAAGTGCTACTATGCAAACTACGCCCAGGGTTACTATACAGACTGTGGGTGCCGATGGCACGGTGAGGGTGACGCCAGGAAGAGAAGACCTTCGGCGACGGGGCACTGCTGCCGAGCCCAGCTTTATGGTGAGGATCCTACCGAGGCACTGACCTCTGCTCTGGGTGGGCCCACCTGCCCCAGCTGCTATGGGCCCTGAACGGTGCTATGCTAAGGAATCGCCTCACCCCGCCCTGACTGAGGCTCGCTTACTGGGACTGCAGTGAGAGTGTGGAGGACGGCAGTAACTGTGAGCGGCGCTGCGTTGAGGGGACACTGGGACGAGACCACATGGAGCACCTGGGAGCCATAAAAACGCCACTCAGTGTCCCCTGTGACTCGGCCTGTGGGGAGTGTGCTGCGTGGTGGGGAACTCTGGGGGGAGCCGATGATGGTGATCCTCCTCTTTGCGCTCCATTCACAAGACCGAAACACTTGCTCATCTTAGTGAGTGCATACACAGTGCCGCGGGGGTACCCTACTAGACCCCCAGTGAGAAACCTTAGTGCCCCATGTCGAGCGGAGGACGCACGAAGATCGGTATCCCGGGTACAGCAGCCCCGCCCCCGCAAACTCGGGCCCAGACGGACAAAATGGCGGGCACGGAATCAGTGGACCCGATGTCGCACCAGCTGGATGCAGTGCTGGCGGCAGTCGAAAAACTCGGGGAAACCATGAACCAGATCCGCACCTCTCTGGAAGGTAAAATTGACAAGGTGGCGGTTGGCCTCACCCTGCTACACGCAGAGCACCGAAAACTCGCGGACCGCACCACCACCGCCGAGGGCACCCTTGCTGATGTCTCTCCTCGAGTGACCACGGCGGAGAAACAAATACAGGGACTTCTTGATCGAGTGGGATTTTTGGAGGACAGGGCCGAGGACGCTGAAGGCCGGGCCCGACGCAATAACATACGCGTGGTGGGTCTACCAGAGGGGACGGAAGAAAGAGATGCGGTGGCCTACACTGAGCGGTGGCTTTGCACGCTGCTACCCGAGGAAGCCCTCTCTCCATATTTCGCTGTTGAACGGGCACACAGAGTACCTGCCAGGCCCCCCCCCCAATTGGGCTCCAACCCGCGGCCGCTCTTAATCCGCCTGTTGAATTACAGAGACAGAGATGCCGTGCTCCAGGGAACCAGGAAGCTTCAGGAGGTGCAAGTGGATAACCACAAAGTCATGTTTTTCCCAGACTATACGTTGCAGGTCCAGAAACAACGTTACTCCTACATGGCAGTGAAACGGCAGCTTCGGCAAAACGACGTCAAGTACTCGCTGCTGTTCCCGGCGAAGCTGAGGGTGATTGCAAATGGCAAGACTTATTTTTTCACTACTCCGGAGGGGGCGGAGGAATGGCTCGACACCTACGATTCCTCGAGGAATGGGGCTCCCGCCACTGGACGGAGAGAGCTGAACCTCGCAGCCTCCCCACGTCGTCGCCGCAGGGGGTGGAAGAAACCGCAGTCCCTGGCCTCTCCGACCCTGGGCCCAACCCCGGAATTGATCCTGAGCGGCCAACTCCAGGCCCTGCAGGCAGTGGTGGACATCAGCGGGGCACAAGATGAAGAGATTAACTCGACCTCCGACCAGCAAGGGCCGCCTAGTGATGACGACCTCTCGGACAGCTTTCTTGCTTCACAGGACTCCTGTGACTTGCCCCCGATCACCCCACAGACCTACAATGACATTGTCTAAACTTCTGACCTATCTCCTGCTTTTTCACGTTCTCCGTTCACCAGGAAGTGGACGATGTCATCTGACACGCAAGTATAATGGACCCGTACTTGGACTGCATGATGCGTTCCCTGGCTTCCATCATCAGGACTGTATTTTGGGGCTGGTGTCCAGACTGTTGGCGGGAGGCTGGGGTCACGCTAATGAGCAGGTCCTGGGGCAATCGGGCGGGATGCCCCTATGGCCTCCTCCCTTGTGGGAACATCATATATGACAGTTAGGTAGTGGCCCTGACCGATGCGCGCTTGGCCAGCGAAAGGGGTGGCTGCTGAAGACGGACCCCCACTCACTGACGCATCGTATATTGCTGCGCGCTTTAGTCCCCCCTAGACGATAGTTGTATGCTATTTTTGCTTCATGTTTGGACAGTTGCCTGTTGCACACTCGCCCTTTTGGTATTTTTCATTATATGCAGTTCGATTGTTTTTTATGCCATAGTTTTTTTAACTAAGGGAGGACGATCACGAGGTAGACTCGCACAGGGATGTAGACTCCACAACTGCCTTCACGCACGCTGCACCGACTCCTCCCACCCCCTGGCCTGGCACGGCCTTATGCGCTACTGACACTTATGCGTTATGGCACCTATAAGGATAGGGACCTGGAATGTGCGGGGTATCCAAAGCTCGGCGCGCCGATATCTCATTTACTCATATTTGAAACGTCATCACATACAAATAGCTCTCCTCCAAGAGACACACTTGCATAAACCGGAAGTGACACGATTACACAGGCGCTGGAGGGGTCAATTGTACGCTATGGGCTATTCGGCGTACGCACGAGGGGTTCTGGTGTGGGTGAGGCTGGGGACTCCCTTCCGGGTGGTGGACTCCTTCATAGACGTGGAGGGCAGGTACGTCATAGTTAAGGGTGTCCTGGATGGTAGGCCGATAATTCTCACATCGCTGTATGCACCCAACACTGAGCAAGCTGCTTTTTTAGAACAGATCTCTCACAGGCTGGCCGCGTGGCATGATGTCCCCATGGTGTTAGGCGGAGACTATAATAGTGTATTGGACGTCTCGCTGGACCGCTCCTTTCCTCCCCTGCCTGGCACAGTCACGCATACTGCCATGAAAGTGTTAAATAACTGGGCTACGCAATGGCATTTATCCGACGCTTGGCAACACAGACACCCGCGAGATAGAGTGTACTCCTATTATTCGGGTGCGCACGGCCTCCATGTACCCCTGGACCGATTTATGGTGTCAAACGATCTTCTGCCTTGTGTCTCTGGGTCACATTATATGGGACGGACGCATTCAGATCATAACCCGCATGTGGTGTAACTGGAGTGGGAAGGCGAAGTACCGCCAATCCCTATCTGGCGCCTCCAACCAGATGCCCTGCTCGAGTGGGACGCTCTCAAGGTAGTAGTGAGGGGACACTGTTTGGGAGCGCAGGCGGGTATAAGAGTGCAGCTAGAGAAAGATCTCACCATTTTAGAAAGAAAGCTGGCATACAGCGAGCAGGAGGCAACTGATGGGTCCCCGGGGCAACTTGCGCGCCACAGGGAAGAGCATGCACGGTTATTGGAACGGCTGCGATGTCTTAATTACGCCGCACATTCGGCGCAGACGCATCACATGGGGGACAAAGCGGGGAAACTGCTCACATGGCTTATTCGTTGAGACGCGTCGTCGACTCCTGTGGCTTCGGTGCGCACGGCACAAGGGGGTATAGCATACACACAGCGGGACATACATGGCGAATTCGTGGCACATTATCGGGACTTATACAAATCCCGCACACAGGTCACACCCATGGAACTGCAGCTCTATCTTGAGGTGACAGACCTACCACACCCTACGCATACTCAGAGAGCGGAACTGAACGACCCTCTCCTTTCGGAGGAAGTCCGGGACTGCATATTCTCGTTGTCAAACGGGAAAGCGCCGGGACCTGATGGGTTGCCGACCGAATTTTACAAGGCCTACGCGCATATACTAGTGCCACAGTTGTTGAGGGTGTTTGAGACCGCGGCAGATGAATCTGCACTTGCCGGCACACAAAACGAAGCCCTGCTTGTGTCTCTCCTCAAACCCGACAAGAACCCGGAATCCCTGGGCTCTTATCGCCCACTGGAGCTTCTTAACACTGACTACAAGATTTTTGCATCGATACTCGCTAAACGCCTTTCGCCTTTAGTAAAAACGCAGGTACATCCCGATCAGAATGGTTTTGTTCCCGCCAGAAATACCTCACTCAACATACGCAGGTTCTTTCGGGTACAGAAATATGCGTTGCATAGATGGCCCCGCTCTGGCTGCCTAGTACTGGACCTGGAGAAGGCCTTCGATTCTTTAGAATGGCCCTATCTGGCGGCAGTGTTACATAAATACGAACTAGGGGACCATTACATGAGCATGGTTCAACTGCTATACCAGCAGCCCATTGTTCGGGTCAGGACCGGTAAGCTAATTTCAGATCCCATTCGAGTAAGGCGAGGGACACGCCAGGGATGCCCCCTGTCCCCGTTACTCTTTTCCCTAGCCATGGAACCGCTGGCGATGTTGCTTCGCAGCGATAGTGAAGCATGGGGAATCCAGTTAGGAGACGGGATGCATGCCGTTTCTCTATACTCTGATGATTTGCTATTGTACGTGCGTGACATTAATGACATCCCCACATCCATAGCGGACACGCTTAGGGCCTCTGAGGTGGTGTTGGGCCTTCGGGTCAATTGGGCCAAGTCGGAGGTTTACCCCTTCAGCGAGGACACAGTTGAAACGGACGTGCTTCTCAACGGCTCCCTTCTCCCATGGTACTCCAACACATTCCGCTACCTTGGCGTCTTCATATACCGAACGCCCAATGATTTATTGGAAAGCAATTTAACGAGAGCTATCTCAGCTGTTAGGGCCCAAGTACAATTTTGGAAGTCACTCCCATTAAATGTTATGAGTCGCATTACCTTGATCAAGATGATTATCCTTCCAAAACTACTATATTATTTTTCGAATCTTCCAATTTATGTCCTGACCAAGGTCTTCCGCGAACTGGAGCGCATGTTCCGTGATTTAATCTGGAACAAAGGCAGGCCCCGGGTTGCCTTGTGGAAATTATATGCCCCCACCAGCCAGGGGGGATTGGCGGTCCCTAACATGGAGCTGTACTATGTGGCGGAACCAATCCCAGATTTATCACCTATTCCATCCCACTGCCAAGCCCCCACGACCAACACAACTACACTTAGAACTGGCACATAATTGCTATAGAAGGAGTCTGTACCTCACCCGCACAACAATCCCATTTGCTCCGATACTGCCACTCTCGGGGACGCCCAGGGGGAGGGTGGGCACTCCAGAGGAGGCTCTCACTCATTGGCATGCAGCGGGCATAGACACCCTGGGCGACTTATATATGGATGGCGCACTACTCTCCTTCGAGGCACTAGCGGGAGACAGTGGCTTGCCGCCAGGGCAATTTCTATTGCACACCTCTCTCACAAGGGCCCTTTCGACCTTCTGGGGGGACATGACGACTGAGCCACCAACACATCTGCTGCTACAGTACTTGCATGCTATGGGTGCGGGATCACACGTAGTACACTGGCTAGTGACAGCTCTACTCACACATACACTGAAACCCATGCAAAGTCTCCGCGCCCGCTGGGAAACGGACAGAGGTCGTCCTTGGACGGAAAAAGAATGGAGTGCTGTCCTGGCTGGCTCTACATATGTACCGAGAACCTCCAAATTCAAACTTATACAAACATATATTATACAGAGAGCGTACCTTTCACCCGACAACATAAACAGGTATTTTAACATCGCCACCTCCGCGTGCCCGCGCTGTCAGCAGCTTAACGCGAACCTGCTACACATGCTCTGGTCCTGCGCCTCCCTACAACCTTACTGGCAAGCAGTGGCCACGGCGCTTGCACTCTGCACTGACACATCCCTGCCACATACATGGGAAGTTTGTATATTAGGGCTATATGCCAGGTCCAAGAAGAACAGGGTAACGTCTCGGTTCCGAGACCTGGGGTTGATAGTAGCGAAGCGACTAATCACAAAGAGGTGGAAACACAACGTCCCCCCAGAGGCAATCAGTTGGGAACGATCACTTGATATGGGCACAGGCAGAAAGCACAACACTACACAGAGAGGAAACAGCGGGGCTCCGCAAATATCCCATAGCGTAATACTGGGATGCCATACTCACAGCCTTTAAGGGCGGAGGGGACAACGATGACGCCCCACCCACTAGTACATAACTCGAACACTGGAAGTCCCGAGACATAAGACGCGAGGTTTCCATGGTCGGCATCGCGCCCTATGGTGTAGCTCACCTGCAGCCCGAACCAGCCGTTGGGAGTTCCCCCTAGCCCTTGACTAACCGTTTAGAAGGCAGCGATCTTCAATGTCCTCAGGAGTTTTAGCACCATCCTGGCGAGCCACCATGAGGGCATGTACAAGATGCACATTTACATGCACAATCATGCTGTGAATGCTCCCCCTCCCCCCCCTATTTTTTTCTTCTTCAATGGCAGTTTCTTTAATATGTTATTGGTTCTGAAGTTTAGATTATGTATGTCTTATTGGCCCCATTTGTTTACACAACCTCCCAGTGGAATGCTGAAACGGGCACATAGTTACAGCCCCCAAACACACTTACACTATGCATCCCATGTAATAACTGACGAATTTGAGCTAGCAGCGTTTGCAAAACGCACAGACGTCATAATCTGTGGATGGGGAACCGTAGTGCAGCAATGTGGAAAAAGGAGCAGTATGCAACGCCTTATCAACACAGATCTCCTGTAAAGACATATGTACTGTAGGAAGGTGGAATCTGACTGCATGGTTGCCCCCACTTTTTTCCTGGTGTTTTGCTGGTTTTCGACTTAGTTTGGCTGGGATCCTGCTATTCAGGACCCCAGCCTATCTGCTTTCCCCTTAAATTGATTACATGTACTTTAGGTACACTCCAGATTGGATTCTGGGGTACCCTTATGAGTCCCTAGTATATGGTATACTATGTACCCAGGGCATAGGTACCCCAGAGGCCTCGTGGGGCTGCAGCATGTATTATGCCACCCCTGAAAGGCCATCCAAAATGACACAACAGGTCTGCTACAGCAGCCTGTGTAAGGTGGTGTATGCACCCCTTACTGAGATATAGGTTCCCTATATCTCTCCATATCACTGCACATATAAACCTATCAGTCACCCCTATGGCAGGCCTTAACAATCCTGAAGGCAGGGTGCTGGGTTTCATGTGAGAGGGTGCCCATGCATGAGCAGACCCCTCTGCAGCTTTCGGAATCTTTATTCCGGGGTTGTTTGTGATGCAGCCAGACCATATACTCTTAAGTGCATTTTAACCAAACGGTAAATGCTAACTTTGGAGTGGCTGCATGGAAAACTGTTGTGTTTGGTGTCAAACACCTTGGAATCATACACCCACACCAGTAACTGGTGTGGGAGTATGATCCCACCCTTCTAGAGGGAGAGACATGGCAGCACCGGTATACCCGGTACCAGCTAACAGAGCCCTGGCATCACAAAATGGATGCTGCAGCACACAGACATGAGTCTGCCCTCCTGCTGCTGGACGAAACTCCGCAGGGGAGGCTTGGACAATAGGTTTCCTGTCACAGGGAGGTGTGACCACCTCCCAGACAGGCTCTAGTGTATTGGGGCTGGGTGGGTGCACTCTCAGAGTGCTTTGAAGTCTGCACTGGGTGCACATTTGGTGTCCCTGTGCATAGTCCAGCTCAAACCGGTTGCAGGGGCACACAGCCCCTGCTCTGGCGTGAAACTGGAGAAAGGAAATGGGTGTAGCCACCCCTCTTTCCTGACCCTCCCATAGGTGGGTCCCCAGAGTTTGTCCAACCCCTTCCTTGGGTATAAAGTAGGAAACCCTGACTACAGGACTTTAGATTACACCTGGACTAAACTCTGATCCCAGAAACCAAGTACTTCGACGATCTGCACGACGCTGGACGACTGAAGAATCTCCCTTGGAGTAAAGGAGTTACTCCCCTGCAAGGCAGGCACCTTTAACACAACTGACCGGTTGGCATCTCCGAGCTCCGACGGACTCCGAAGAATATTGCCCCACAGGAGGTGGGTTTTCCTAGGTCTCTGAGGTCGATCTTTGCCCACAGCAAGTCTGAGGCCCGTATCCCTCGTGGAGACCGTGCAACCCGAACCCCTGGACACCGCAACCATTTGCAGAAGCATCAGCTTTCCGGCAACCCCTGAGGCTGAGCTTTGGGTTACTTGTAGCCCTGACCCCAAGCAGTAATTGCACTGAAGATTGTTGGCCTACACTCAACGAGTGTTCCGTGGGCTGCCATTTTGTGATTCCTCTTGAGGTCCCTTTGTGATCCCTGGTCCATTGACCTGTGGGTCCGCAAGAAGGCAACTCTAACTTTTATTGGGCTTCCCTAGTTGCTCCAGACGTGCCCTGACTCTTCATTGTTTGGTGAGTCCCCAGGACCTTGCTGGTCCGCACAGATGCATCTTTTCTCTTCCTGCATGGGTTGCTGTTGCCAAGGCTTGTTGTGGTCAATCTGATCACCGACACACCAGCACTCGACATCCTTTGTAGGACAGCTCGATTCCGGCTCCTGGTCATCGTCGACGTCTCCAGGACACCGTGGCTACAGAGTCAAGCTTCACCTCTTTGCACCTGAAGCACCCGACATCGGTGGGCATTCGATTGCTCCGCTCCTGGTCACTGGCTAGTGACCCAGACTCTGTCCTCTCTGCTTTCAGGTTCTTCACATCTTCGATCCAGGCTTGGATCACACCGGACACTTTTCTCCTTCACGGCAGCAGCACTTTGCAGCAGATCGCCATTGAAAACGACGACGATTCCCGACACCTTTTGATACCTATGCACCCGGCTTCCCTGGGTGAGGTAACTCGAGTACTCTGGTGCTCACGTGGGTGTTGGCCCTAGAACCCCTTAAGTCTAAAGGGGTTTGCTCAAAGTCCTCTCCTAAGTGTCCTTTTGCTTTAAAATTCCAACCGCGACTTTCCGCATTGAATCCTACGGCGCTCGCGGCTGTGTTCTCACACTGCACTCGTCCCCCGTGGGTCTCCTGTGTCACTACCATGGGTGGTTCCTTGGGGTCCCAGCGATTCCTACGTGCTCTAGGCACTGTGTCTAGTCAAGTTGTGGTTCTTATACCACTTTCTTAGTATATGGTTTGGTCTCCCCCTGGAGCCCACTGTGTATTGTGCTATTTACTGTCGTTTTAATACTGTGATACTGTGTATCTTGAACTCTAATCTCATAAAGAGATTAGTAGTTAGTGTTTAGAAATAAATACATATATTTTATATATATCTTGTGTGGTTCTCCTTTCATTTAGTTATTCAAGAGGTTATAATCTGGTAAACCAAGCTGCTTTACACTCCTTCAAGACTTAGCCTGAAGGCTGCTCTCCATAGCTACCACTAGGATAGCTTTCAATAAAGGTTGTCTTTAAACATATCATCAATAAGGGTCGTTTGGACTGGTGCAAGGTGCCCACTATAACTAGTGGACAGCATATGCCAGGCCAACTTCTCACATGTACTACTATGTTTTGTAATCGTATTCATGTAACATACCACAGTTCTATGCACTCTTCTTAAAATGTCGATTTGTATATGTCAGTATGTTACCTCAAATGACCCTGGACTGTTTCGCAATTTAAGAAAAACAATAAAGATATTTAAACAAAAAAAATGAAGAGCTGGCAGACAGGCCAATGCTACACAGGAGATCTTCTCCAGAACTCAAGGAACTAGAAATCTAGAATGAATATAGTCATGGGCGCAAGTCCAACAAGCATTTGCAATGCAATAGGTCTCGCATTTGCGAGAGTTTGAGCTATTGACATTGTAAATGAAAATGCCTTTTATTTATGTGTTTTGAAAACCTGCAACGGGTGCATAAACACGCACTTTGTACTTATAGTTGTTGCTTACGAGAAGCAAGGCTGGCAGTAACTGCGCCTCTTTTACTGTCAGCCTTGCTTCTCATAAGCAAGGACTATAAAATAAATAAATTAGTACTATAAGTACAAAGTGCGTGTTTACGCACAGCTTAAAGGTTTTCAAAACACATAAATAAAAGACATTGTCATTTGCAATGCCAATAGGTCAAACTCTCGCAAATGCGAGACCTATTGCATTGCAAATGCTTGCTCTTTGAGCAATCAGGTCATTAGTGGCAGCATCAGCAACAGTGAAAAGGAGGCTGCTTCTGCGTCACAGCGCTCTAAGGGGCATATTCTCAAGGACTTATCGCCGAGTTAGCGGCACTTTATCGCAGCCAAAGTGGCGATATATTTATCGCCCTATTCACAAGCTGGTGCTAACAGCCGATATCGCCAGTTTTCCTGCGATAGCAGCCGCAAAAAACATCGCCACGGATGACACCGGCAACTAACGCTAATGAGATGCAGAGTAGGCGTTCCCGTGCAAAAATCCGCGACACCACCACTTCGCAACATTCTCAACGACCAGCCAAATCGGCGATAAGATCACAAAACATGCGATAAGGCACGTTAGCAGCAGGGAATTAACACCTGCTCTTTCCTGGTATTAAGTCGGACGATAACCTGCACCAGAAATGGGAGCCCAGCCCACAGTCACACCAGAAGAACAACAGATGCCATGGAGCTTCTGATCCTGCAGCCGGACTCCCAAGAGGGCCTAAGGCCTAGCCTCAATTGCAGCACGAAAGCCACATCACATTTCCAGAATGCAAGCAGTAGTCAGACTAACATTAGGGATGAAAGCTCCTTTGTCTCAATACATAGGGCGGAAGGACATCTGCACCTCAGACCTTGGTCTTGCATGCGGCAGGCACCCCCCTGAGAGAGATACCATAGCAGATGATGACGACTCCCACACTACGCACAGCGCTAATGAAAGACCAACGTATCCACACCCCACACACAGAAGTTCTTGCTCGAGGTACTCTTGAATGGAATGCCCTTGACACTTACGTACACAACAACCCATACGTCCAAACGTTGCACACACATACGACTCATTGCTCCGAGCTGTGGCATATCATCCACATAACTGCCGCAGGTCAGAAGAGTGCCGGTTCTACGAGAGCCACCAACGCAATGGCAGAACATCCCGGGCGCATGCACAACGCCTGTCACGTGTGTGGAAAATTTATTCTTTACCTTGACACTCGCTCAGCCATTTTGTACTCTTTTCCCCATCTTGTCTCTGCATACAACAGCTTGTGTTTAGGAATGTTCACCCCTGTTTGCCCTTTCTGTGCCTCACGAGTCATCTGACTCCTATGTGACTTCCCGAAGCGAGAAGTTTCTTGTGTTTTGCAGAAAGCTACGTTCTTCCCCGTATGCCTGTGGCGATCATTCAACCGTCACATGGAACAACTGCTGATGTGTTTTTTCACGTACACCTCTCCTGACTTTGTCTTCTTTGTCAGCTCGTGCGCAGAGGGAAAAGGGGGGGGGGGTTAAGGTTATAAGAACTATGAAGGCTCTGCTGTGTTCAGATTGCCTCCTCAGATAGCTACGGGTGTCTGCTGCTGATGCTCTCTCTCTCATGAGACTAAAAGAAATATCCTTTCTCTCGGTGCTCCAGTGTTGGTCTCACTTTGTTTCTGGACCTGAGGACGAAGGGTGGCTCTGCACCTTTGGGTGGTCCATAAGGGGGGGGGGGGCCAAATCCACAATTGGCGCCTGAACAGGGACCCATCAGAGACGCGGCTGCCCAGTCGAGGGGTCTCAATGAAGAAGATTGAACGGACGGTAGTGGGGTGCACCTATGCAGAGAGACCCTCGTCTTCGTAGCCACTATCCAACTTTCTCTCCATCCGCGAAGACCCCGCAAGTGGTGCCGGTCCTGACTGGGGCCCTTGATAGATTTGGACGATTTCTGCAGTAAGAGACCACCTGGAGGACGAGACAAAGGATTCTGGTAGGGTCGCTGAATTGCGACACCCTTATGTTCTGGTTATAGTTCTGATTCATTATTGTTTCATTTTTTTTAGATTCACTCTTTGCAAAGATTGAAGGCAAGCGGGTAATGTGGACTTTTTGTCCAATACAGGATTTTTGATAATAAGAAAAAGGTTTGGTAGAAACAATTGTAAACATGCCCGTGTGTAGTAAATTTGTACGGATATGCTGTTGTATATCCCAGTCAGATGTTTTGGAAGAAAGTCAACCAGCCCCCCGGAGGGTACCCCGAATAAAAATGTACATAAAGTACGGTATTTCTCCCATAATGTACAGCACATTATGGAACAAATACACTTCAAAGGATAGGGATAGTACCTGGCCAAAATATGGCTCTTTTGACCCTCAGAAAATAGAGGCAGTAGAAGCCCAATTGCATAGGCGCAGATCTAGACAATTCATGTTTGATTCCTTGGGGTTATGGAAGAAGGAAATTATAGAAAGGGAGAGGAGAGCTCAGGCTTGATCCCAGAAGGCAGTATGGAAATCAGAGAAACAAAAATTGGCGGAATTACAACAAGAAAAGGTGGCTTCGAATATTGCCTGTTTAGATAGAGAACACCGGCTAAATGCCTCTGGCCAGTATCCTATGCGATATACCCCCTTGGCACAGTCAGACCCCAATGAGGACGAATTACTCCTACACCCCCGCCACCACCATATCACGTCCCTCCCCCTCTACCCCCCGCTGATGGACCTCATCGGAGAAGCGGCCATCCAAGGGAGTGGTCTTGACGGGAGGCAGGAATCCACTGAGGAAGGTACCCTGCATGAGGAGACCCTTTGTCTTTGCAGACCAACGTGTTTTACGGTTTTCCCGATCTGACCCTCCAGGTGTTGACCGCTCCCGACTGAGATCTTCTTTGGCGTGAGTATTTCAAAACGACTGTTAGGTCACTCGGAACTTGGCAGTTGGAAGCTGGAGACTTTGGTTTGGTAAGGTTGCTGTAGCAACACTTTTTGTTTGGATTAGCTTGGCCAAGATTCTGGTTTGTTTGTTTGTTTGCTGCAGCAAATGAAGGCAGGTAATGAGATTTTTCTCTAATTTTAAGTCTTGAACGGTACACTTTGTGTTAAGTACCCCTTGGATTATAATATTATATATGCTATAATATTTTTGGCATGCCTGCTCCTAGCACACTTCGTAGAAAGTGTTGCTGTCTTGGTGGTACCAATATGGATTTACAAAGTACTCAGATGACTCCCCTAGAGGGGATACCTAATAGGTTTATGTACATTAAATATGGTATTTCTTCCATAATGTATAGTACACTGTGGAACAAATACACTAAAAAGGATCCTGATCTACGCACTTAGTAAAATTCATAAGTGGTGATATGGAGCGCTTTTGAGTGTTCTGCCAACCAAACTGGTAATTTGGTGTATTATTGGAACAGGTCTGAGGCGCGAGCCTGTTTTTTTTTTTTTTTAACATGGCACAGCCTTTTGGCTGTCTATTTGTCTTGGTGTAGTCTCTGTACTATTTTTGAGAGCTCTTTTTGTAAATATGACTTACAATTGGTATCTACAAATGGTTTGGTTTGAATACAGTCTGTGGGCTGTCTCTTGCTTTTGTCCTAAGTGTTGATTTGTGGGTTAATTGTTTTTTTGAGTGTCTAAATGGTTTGTGGACTGACACCGGTGGTGATGCTTGTGAAGTACTTGTTTCAGTGAGTAGTGACTATGTTTTTTGTGTGAGAATGGCTTGCCTAGCAGTGTTGTGTGTTCTGAGTGTGTGGCCCCCTTCTTGAAAATGTCTGGAATGAACTCAATTTGGTTTGTTGTCGTAATTTTGTTCTGCAAATGTCATTGAAAGAATTACATTTTAAAATTCAAGGAATGAATTATGTAACATATGCTAAGTAGCTGCAAGCTACCATTAAAAGTAAAATAGTAACAAAGTATAGATGTGTGAAGATTGCAACAATGGTAAAGAAATATTAGAATTAACACTCAATAGGAAAAAATAGGCCTCAAAGAAAAAAAAAAAAAGAAAAAATGACTACAGGTAAAAAATTATTAAAAGTTATTGCACTAAAATTGTTTTTACATAATTGTGATCCGTATAATGTCTAATAACACAATTGTGACAATTCAATAATATTTAGCACTGTAGAAAATTATCTTGTGCCAAGTGTGTGTCAAGATTTCAATGTCTCAATGGTTAAAATATACTGTGCATCAAAATTAAATAGGTGAATATTAGTTTCTCTAGCAATGACAATATTACTGAATCTTAGGGCACTAACAAAGTTATGCAATAAGTAGCTGTACAGACATGAGAATTACATTGCAAGGGCTACAATAAGGAGGCAATGAAATTCAGTTTGCATTCATGCGCCCTCATGTTAAACTAGTACAATTGCTAAAGGAATTGGTAGTTGGTTATTAATGTTTTCTAATTAGCTCACTGTGCTGTTTACCTCCTACAAGTTTGTTTGTGCTCAGCTGCCAATGTCGACAGGAGGTCACCTGTTTCAGGTTACCTACTGTCGCATGAAAGGAGGAGATTAAGGCGATTAGCTCCTGGGCAAATTAAGGGTAAGCAAATTTATGTTTTCTCTCTCTCTCTCTCTTTTTCTCACACTCTCACACTCTCTTGAGCCTGTCTAAGCTGTCTAGGAACGGCTATGAGACATCTAATTGGCTATTCAGTAATACTGTTTTAAAATTGTTAAGATTAATGTAATAAGAATCCCTGTTAAATTAGCAGTTTTTAGATTTTCCCGCTGCGCCTATAACATGAGAGCATGGTCCTAAGCGTAAAATGAAGGTGTTTTTACATAAGAAAAATAATTTTAGAAGTGTTTGACAAGTAGTGGAAGGTTAAGTGTAGTGAACTATACGTTTTACTCTTGTCAGTTCACCAAAAAGTTCCTTTTATACTCGCTAATAGGTCCAGGTTTTTTTACTCTCAGATAGATGAAGTGGTTCTTGGGTGCCTTGCTAATAGAGTATCCTCTCTGTTGATAGATTATTTGTATGCCTTGTCTAAAGATCTTTTGTTCTGACCACCAATAGATATCTGCTGCCCTACAACCATTGCCAGAGGGGCCCCAACATCAGATTCAGCCTGGGGAATCAGCGCCGATCCAGCTTGGAGTCGAGGTAAAGGGAACCAGCACAGGCATTTCTGGCAACTAGGACCGCAGTGAAGGTAGAAAGCCGGAAGCACTGGGACGTGAAGTGTGTACCCCTGCCACTGTCTTGGACGAAAGGTGGGGTCACAAATCAGGACAGAGCAATTCTTTGCGCGGATCCAGCTTTTGATGCCCAGCTGAGAGAGTCACAAACCGGCAAGGAGGCTTTGCTTGAGGTCAATCAATCACAGAATTTGTAGAGCGCACTACTTACCCGCGAGGGTCTCAAGGCGCTGGGGAGAGGGAAGGGGGGGGTTGCTGCTACTGGTCGAACAGCCAGGTCTTGAGTATCCTCCTGAAGGTCAGCAGGTCTTGGGTCTGTCGTAGGCTTAGTGGAAGGGTGTTCCAGGTCTTGGCGGCGAGGTGTGAGAAGGATCTGCCGCCGGTGGTTGTTCTTCGAATGCGAGGGACGGTGGCGAGGGAGAGGTCGGCGGAGCGGAGCTGGCGGTTGGGGACGTAGAAGAAGAGTTGTCTGTTGAGGTAGGCTGGGCCAGTTTTGTGGAGTGCCTTGTGTGCGTGGATGAGGAGTTTGAAGGTGATCCTCCTGTCGACGGGGAGCCAGTGCAGGTTCCTCAGATGGGGGTGATGTGGCTGTGGCGTGGTACGTCGAGGATCAGGCGTGCGGAGGCGTTTTGTATGCGTTGCAGTCGCTTGATGAGCTTGGCCGGGGCTCCCGCGTAGAGGGCGTTCCCATAGTCAAGTCTGCTACTGACGAGGGCCTGGGTGACTGTTCTTCTTGTGTCTGTCGGGATCCACCTGTAGATCTTGCGAAGCATGCGGAGGGTGTTGAAGCAGGAGGAGGAGACTGCGTTGACTTGCTTGGCCATGGAGAGCGTTGAGTCGAGGATGACTCCCAGGTTGCGTGCGTGGTCGGTGGGTGTCGGGGCTGCTCCCAGCGTCGTTGGCCACCAGGAGTCGTCCCAGGCTGAGGGGTTGGAGCCGAGGATGAGGACCTCCGTCTTGTCCGTGTTCAGCTTTAGTCGGCTGATCTTCATCCAATCGGCGACTTCCTTCATTCCTTCATGGAGATTGGCTTTGGCGGCGAGGGGGTCCTTGGTGAGGGAGAGGATCAGTTGAGTGTCGTCGGCGTAGGAGATAATGTTGAGGTCGTGCTGTCTGGCGATGCGTGCGAGCGGGGCCATGTAGATGTTGAACAGTGTTGGGCTGAGGGAAGATCCCTGGGGTACGCCGCAGATGATCTCGGAGGCTTCGGATCGGAAAGGTGGGAGGCGGACTCTCTGGGTTCTGCCGTCGAGGAAGGAGGTGGTCCATTCCAGGGCCTTGTTTCGGATCCCTGCGTCGTGGAGGCGTGCGCGTAGAGTGCGGTGGCAGACAGTGTCGAAGGCGGCGGAGAGGTCCAGCAGGATGAGGGCTGCGGTCTCACCGTTGTCCAGCAGGGTCCTGATGTCGTCGGTGGCGGCGATGAGGGCAGTCTCAGTGCTGTGGTTGCTGCGGAACCCCGATTGGGATGGGTCCAGGATGCTGTTTTCTTCTAGGTATCGGGTTAGCTGTTTGTTGACGATCTTCTCGATGACCTTGGCTGGGAACGGAAGCAGGGAGATGGGCCGGAAGTTCTTGAGGTCTCTTGGGTCCGCCTTGGGTTTTTTGAGTAGGGCGTTGATCTCTGCGTGTTTCCAGCTTTCTGGGAAGGTCGCGGTGACCCCTTTTGAAACAAGGGTTGCCTCAGATATTCCAGCATCAGGCCTCTGAGTCCTGGTCCCCAAGTGAATGCAAGTCTGCACCTCTGTTTGTTGATCGAGAGGTGTCTGAGCACACTGGGTACAATCTTTGGCCCCAACAAAAGAGCAGTGCGCCAGCGGAGCAACATAGGAGTTAGGGAAGGACTTGAGTTCAGGGTACAGGTGCTGTGCCTTTGGTGCCTGTTAGATTAAAGTGAAGAAAACTGGTGCACTGCCTAAGACACTGGACAGGATCGTTGAGGGTGTTTGCCCCGGAGGGTGATTACCCTATCCTGAAAGAAGAAACTTTTCCCTTAAAACTGGGCCGAGATTGTTTTCTTGAGTTGCAAGTTGTGCAGCTCCACCGTTGGAAAATAACTTTTATAGGAGCCTGCCTGTGAGGCTCAGACGGACACAGGGAGAAGACTCCCCTCTGGCTGGTTGTACAGCGGCTTCTATTCTTCAAGTACTTTTTAGCAATGTACCCCTTTGGTCGTCCCATTTTTGAGGAGGAGCAGCCCTTTCGGCTCTTCGTCCTAATTCCTATGTCCCCGTTTGGTACTCCTGGTCCCCCAACACGAAGATTATTTTTGTGACAATATGTCTAGTTGCTTTAATATTTGCATTAGGAATGTTTATTCTGCAAGAGAAACGTTTTTTTGAACAGTTGAAAAATGCTACTCTACCCTCCTCCTGAACATATCATTGGTACCCTAGCCCTCATAAAGAAGAACACTGGAAAGTTTATTAAAAATGTTTTTATGTAGACATTGCATCCAACATGTGCTGTTGGCTATTTCTAATCGGCCTAAAACAACCACTGAAATTTATCCCGATATAGGAACTTAGATTTTAATTGGCTGGTTAAGTTAGGGACATTGTTTGTTACTTGGGGCTGGAAACTGTTGACAATCTTATGTATATTCTTTGCGATCCTGCTGTTATGTTGCTTATGTATACAATGTGGTCCAATGCTTTGCTCCCTTTGTATCACTGCTTGTATGCCTACCAAACGTAACGTTAAGAATGTGAACGCCCAATATGTATTAGACCAAGAAGTTAGCAATATGTTGAGAATAGATGTGTATACTCATGTTTCTCCTTATTCCTGTTGCGCTTCCCTTTTGTTGCTGCCTTTGCCTGCACTGTGGGCCTCCCTTGTGCAGTTTGTGTGCTCAAGCTCTCAAACCTCCCCTATCCGTGGCCACTCCGAAAATGACAAAATTATGATGGCCCAACAGATACAAGAATTGATGGACATTATTGTTGACTAAATTGCTTCGCTCCTGTCAACAGGAGGGACTGTGGAAAATGTATTCTTTACCTTGACACTCACTCAGCCATTTTGTATTCTTTTCCCCATCTTGTCTCTGCATACAACAGCTTGTGTTTAGGAATGTTCACCCCTGTTTGCCCTTTCTGTGCCTCACGAGTCATCTGACTCCTATGTGACTTCCCGAAGCGAGAAGTTTCCTGTGTTTTGCAGAAAGCTACGTTCTTCTCCGTATGCCTGTGGCGATCATTCAACCGTCACATGGAACAACTGCTGATGTGTTTTTGTTTCTGGACCTGAGGACGAAGGGTGGCTCTGCACCTTTGGGTGGTCCCTAAGGGGGGGGGCCCCCAAATCCACACGTGGAACTGTACCGTGACCGAATGCTGCCTGTTAGTGTCTGATGCATTGGTCTGCATGTTGTGGCCCTTGTCTTGCCCATACTGACACGCACATGTCAATAAAGTCTATGCAACTTCACTAGTGTTCAACTGTGATGAGTGTTGATTAGAATGACAAATCGTGTGCCTCAATGAGCATTGTCCGTACACAGGGAGGGACTGACTGACGCATTTCACTTAGGGGTGAGTCCCTATTGCCAGCTCCACCTCTGTGAGCCAGACATAGTGGTTGGGATAGTTGCTGATAGACCTGTGCTCTTACGTGTCTTCAGCAATGTGAGTATGGTGTCCATATTCTTGCCATGTGGATCAATGTGATCCATCACTACAGGCTGTGTCCACCCAGTTGAGTGTGAGTAGGTATGCGAAGAGATGTTCTGTTGTCAAATGTGATGGGGGACACTACTTTAGGCCTGCCAACGACTTTGACATTTCATACCCAGCCCTATTTCTAACATTGCGTGGGACAAAGTTGAGGAATTGCGCGATTGTTGTTTCAGAGCAATGAGGCCACAGCTAGTGCACAAATTCCCAGTCATCTCACTTCCTATGTGTGTCACGGTCAAACATGCGCATTGCTTTCATTTCCCAGGGTGTACCTTTTTGGGCAATCAATGTCCTTACATTCATCCATACTTTCATACTTGATCGATTATGGACATGACACATCTGTGTGAATTTGAATGATTTATTCACATTCAGTGGAGTGTCGGAGCTGGAGCAGTACATGGCCATGCAAACCCCACATTACATTGTAGCCCAGTGGAGGGCCAGCCACAGTCATTTAGGGATTGACAAGTACATCAGAAGAGGAAGAGTACAGTCCGCAGTCTGATTGCTGTGTCATTGGTAAGCAAACAAAATATGGCAGTCCATGTCGAGGTCCAAGGTGAGTGTCGCAGAGTGTTTTGGGGGACAGTGGGAGGTGTTACAGGGCATGATGCAGAGGGCAGAACCAAGCTGAAACAGGGCATATGGTGGAGAAGAATGCTACTGGCTCCTTCTTACTACAAAGGTGGAATCACCCGCATCTTCGTCCTCTATGTCATCTGTCTGACATGTGGGTGCTGATGTTTGGTCTGCAGCACTGTGTGCCACTGACACATCAGGGGCCGGAGATGTGTGTGTAGAAGTACCAGCAGCATTCATCAGCGACTGCCTTAGTGGCAGCAATGCGATGAGGATCTGCAGGGCATGGAAGATCCCAACAACTTTTCGCTTGTGTGCATCCGTGGCAGCCATTCTTTCCGCATGCATCCGCTCCATGTTCTCCATTATCCTCAGCATCTGTGCCAACTCTCGGCTGACATCGCTGAGGCCACTCTGACTAGACAGTTGTTCTCCTCTCAGAGTCATGACTCCAGCGATGTCAGGCATGGATTGTTGGACATCATGGAGCGAACTGTGGGTGTCCGTTAGGGAGTGTAAGTGGTCCCTGATGGGACTTAGACACCCACGTATGTCATCTAGTTTGGCTGCCATGAGGGCGAACCTGTTCAGCCACCTCCTTTTGGCAGTCTAACACATGGCCTTGGAATGCGATGTGTTCTTCGGTGAGGTGCTGGGAGCCAGCCGTGGTGGTGGGTGCTTCCTGCTGTGTGGCCTGTGCAGGGGGTGGGGTCTCCTCGACGCAGCTGGGCTGCCCTGCTCCTGGAGGTGGGTTGCCGTAGCTGTCCATGAGCTGTTGTAGGGCGTCGTTGTCGAAGGTGTGGAGGTCCTCTTCATCATCACTGATGAGATGTCTGGTCTGCTCTGCAGGAGGTGTTGATTGTCCCTCTGCAATGTGAAGGGGAGATGCATTTTAATATTGTGTTGACATGTATGTTGACGCACTGTTCAAGTTTACATACAGACTGCATGACAATGTACATTGTGACTGTTTGGGAGGAGCTGACTATTTGATGCGGGACAGTGGACATTTGAACTACATCACGGATGTGAGGTTGTACACGTACATTATAATCTCACAGTTTCCTGCTATTCCAGATGTGATTGGCCAGTTTCTACACACAAGCGGAACAAGTTGTGTCCTCTGTTCTGTAGTGAGAGTGTTGCACTTTGTACCACATTGTCGTCAATGATGATGTGCTGTTATTGCTATGTGTGTGCTGCATTGTGGGAGAGTCGCACCTGCAGCTGTGATTTTGCTGCCCCTTATCCCTTTGAGGCGGTATGCCTTTGACTTCTGTGCTTCTACAGTGCTGAGATGTTGCAGACTTGGCTAATTTTGGCTCTAGTTCGGATTTTGGACTCTTGGGCATGGTTTATCCGCAGATGTGTTGCTGACGTCAGGGGTTGTTTGTGCAGGTGGATGTGTCAGAGTGTGACCTTCTCCTTTACGGATGTGTTCCACACTCAGCCACCTCAGTGTCGTGGCGTGCACCATGTCATGATAATTGGACTGCAGCCATGCTGTTCGTCATGCAGTGTCACTTGCATTGTCAGTGTGGCTCACAGACACGCAGCTTTGCTGGTTTTGACACGTGTGCATGGGTTGGTTGTGAGGTTGGTGCTGTGTGGGGAGGGACCCCTTTGTGCCCATAGTGGACGGGGGCCTACTTGCTGTTTGTATGTGTGCTGCAGTGTGCCAAGGGGATCAGGGACATGATCCAGAGTCATTGTGGGTGTGCAGTGTGCTCTACTTAATTGTGCATGTGTGCCATTGTGCCCATCTCTCCCCGGCCCCCCAGTCCCTGTTCGGTACTCACCCTGGTGCTGTTTGTCAGGTCATGTCGAGCAGTGTCCGGACCCCCAACTCCTGCCACCGTCTCCCCACTGATGACTGTGGCCACCATTTCCTCCATCTCATCCAGCTCCTGGTGTTCCGCTGGACTGCCACCTCCAGTCTGCATTGCTGCCTGATTGTTGTCAGCGAGTTGCTTCTTGGTTTTGCGCTTCGCATCATTCTAGCGCCTCTTGACCTCTCCAATTGTCCTCCTCCTCACTCCGACTGCATTCACCTTGTCCAGGATGGACTGCCATATTGCATTTTTATTTGCCAATGACACGTTGGAGGTGACGAACAGTTGTTGGTGGTGTTCTATCACCTCCGTGATGATGATCCTGTTTTCCTGCGGACTGAACCTCGTATTCCTCGTCTTCTTCTCCTTGCCCTTCCGTGACCCCGAGGTCCCAGGCTGGTCCTCCTGGGGGCTTGTGGGGTTCTGGTCGTCCTCTGAACTTGCTCCGGCTTCCTCCATGGTGCTACGCAGTTTGAATTATTTTGTTTGCGTTTTTCGGTGCTTTTATAGTGCATTTTCCCGCATGACGCGTGGGAATTGCAGGCCTGTCGCTGATTATCGCTGATTTTTTATCGCGGTTGGCCACATCGCAACTTTTTTCGCGTTCGTGTTTCGCGTTTTTTTGCCGTCACAGTAATTTTATTGCGGTCATTTGACGAGTTAGCGTGAGACTATCGCATGGTACCGCCGTGTTGAGAATACAACGTTAACACGACGTTATTTTCCCACGATAGACTGCGATGTGCAAAGTTGCGTTAAGCTAATTTTGCGATAATTATCACACGTTCTTGAGAATATCCCCCTAAGTGCTGACCGTCTTGCGGCTTGGGATCTTCTCCTGACCCAGTTACAGGCCACACTACAAATAAGCTAGGTGCCCACTCAGGTCGCTGCTGTCATGCGTTCATGCTGGTGCAGTCTCTTCACAGTTTCTTGTTTTACTTCAAGAGCAACAGCGGTCAAATTCCTCCAGTACATGGGTGATATCTTGGTGCTAGACACTTGGCTTCAGAACTCGCTCCATCAAGTTTTCCTTGGAACCTTCTAGTTCAGTTGCTGGAACAGTCATCTGTGCTGGGGACACTTCATGGACCACAAACCTCATGTACGGCAATGTGGTAGAGATCTCTCCCGATGACATAGTGGTGGCATTGAGTCACCTCGCCTAGGCTCCTTCAAAGCCCCCACCTTCACAGAAGTGTCTTTCTTGTGGAAGGGTACCTAAAACACCCCTCTTAAGTAGCTGGCCAGCTCTGTCATTGATGTAGGGCCCAGGCTGCCACTCCTGGCAGACTTGACAAATTTTCAGATTACTGGTTATTAACATGGAAAGGGGAGTTAGCAGACGTTACCCCCAAACCTAGTGCTCTAAGGATTATCCTGGTCTCCATTGCTGTGGACTCCAGGCTTTTGGTCAGGAAATCTTGGCAAACCACGGGAAGTTTCTGCCCCATCTTTATGCTCAAGTTGCACACAGACATTGTGTATTCTAGTAGTTCATTTCTGTGACCAATTCTGGGCAGTTCTACACTTTTAATATCCCCACAAAGAGTGGTCCAGCCATGTTTTTTGTCGAGAGGGAGAGGATGACGGTGGGGTGGGGTGGATCTTCGAGATAGAGCACCTCTGTTCAGCATAAAGTAGTCAGCAAACCTGACTTGTTGGCTTTCACTGCTCGTTTGTTTAGGCGCTACTTTTTTCTTTTTGTATAAGCACACTACCAGAGTGTGCCTTTTTCAGCTGTTTCTCTTGTGTACTTACCCTCCTCCATGTTCCTTCCACCAGCTGTCCCTCCATTGTCGGTCATGTTGCCCCCCCAGCCGCTATCCCTCCGTTGTCCGTACTGCCCCTCTCAACTGCCCTCCATCCGCTGTCCATGTTGCTTCTCGCATCCGCTTTGCGCCTCCCACCCTACCATTGTTTGTACTGTCACCTTCCCTCCCTCAGTTGTTCGTGCTACCCTCCTACCCGCCTTAATAAAAACAAAGCGCCGACCGAGGCACTCTCTCCCCCGCATTGTTGCCTCCAGCCCTGTCCTTACTCCTGGCATTAAATTAAAAAAACTATGAGGCAACAAGCTATTATCCTTTTGTTAACTTTCAACCATGTTGCGCAGCACTTGCACTGCTGCACAACATGGTCAAAAACATTCACAAAGCTGATACTTCGCGTAGGCGAGACCCATTGCCTTTGCAATGCTTGTTTTACATTGCCCAGGGCCCCACAGTTACTCCAACTATAAAGTTGTTCAAAAATGATGACAAAAGGAAATTAGCATTGACAAAATCAAAAGGCTGTCAGCCAACGCCAGACCTATTGGCTTTGCCAATGTTTGTTTCTTCTGCAACTGCATCTACTCTTTTTCACACAAACCTTTTACACTATTTCTTGCACGATTACTTTCTATTTCTCACATGCATTTATTCACTGTGGTGCTTTCTGCCTCTGGCAACCACTCATTCTTTATTCCTCAATGCATTTGCTCTATTCCCCACACACTTCTCTCTCCCTACATCTACTCTCTCTTACACGTGCATTTGCTTTCTTTCTTTCATACAGCTATTTCTCTGCCATTTTCACACACTTAGTATTTCTGATTTTATTCTTTTCTCATAAATATTTCACTCTCTCCCTTTTCTATCCCAGTTCCACACCACATTCCCCGCCTCTCTAGATCCTGGTCTGGCCAAAGAAAACGACTTCGTGTCTCAGGTCAGGATTTAATTAAGATTGTAATAAATTTTTGATGAACCCTGCTTTTTTTCCCTAAACACCCCGCTGTTCCCTTTTCAAGTGTGGGCCGCGGCGTGGGCCCCGGCCATCTCGCGAAACTTCGACTTTTACAAACTCCGAGGGTTTCTGGCTGTCATTAAAAGGAGAAAGGGAAGAAACCCCAGGGCAGATTTACGAGGCCGACTGTTTCCTATGGAAAAGAATGTGCGGCAGTGTGGGCCGTCCTATTTTTAATCAAAAGTCTCCCCGTGGGCGGGTGGGGAGAAAACAGTGATAGAGGGAGGTCGGGTTCCCAAAAGAACACGCAGTGCTCGTTTCCTTTTCCCTTAACTGACTTGTGTTTTTCTACACTCGGGGGTCCTTGCCTCCATCTGTTGCTCTGGGCCGTTGTTCCCCTTGCTTCAGTGGGGTCCCCGCACGTAGGATAAGCATAGTGCAAATGCTATCACAGATCCTAGAACGGACAGGTACTGTAGCACCCTCCAAAAAAATAAGATACTGTAGCAATGCCAAGCAGCCTGTCAATGTTTGATATTGGATGAAGTACATAGTTCCAGTCACGCCCAGCTCTGACCAGCACTGGTGGCACCATGCTGACAAGACAATTAGAAAAATAGCGACCACTTCAGTATTCAAAAAGGAAGCTAAGACTTTTCTTAAAATTGGGTCATGTCCGCGCTATATAAAACACTGAATAAATAAATAAATAAATTCCTCATCTCTTCAGATTAAAAGTACTTTCAAGCAAACTCAGCTCACGTCAGCACGGGGAACTTCAAGTGGTTGGTTGTCTGACCCGCTCACACACAAACACCTTTCAGGCAAATCCAGCTCTAATTAGCATTCGGAATGCCAGGCCCCTACCGACCAAACCATCCTTTGACTCCCCAAGCTCATGGCCAGAGTGGTTCAGGCAACACATAATTTAAAGTTGCATGCCATTGGAGTGGAAATGTTCCCCTGAAACATCGCCCACCTGTATGGTGGTCAGTGGCATAGCTAGCCATACTGCCTCCCGGGGCAGCCACTAAGTTTGCCGCCCGGTGCAGGTAGGAGCAGTGGTACACACCGATGGACGACTTGTTCCGGGGGAGGGGTAGGGGACCGACAGACGACTTATTCGCGAGGGGGTGGTGGTAGTCGACAGACACGACTTGCTCACTTCCGCTGCCCCCAAAAAGAGTGCTGCCCGTGACGGACTGCCCCCCTTAGCTACGCCACTGATGGCCGTAGCCGTTTTAAGCAAAAAAATGCCGTGGTTGAACATTCACCATGCTCTTTCAGTATGGTGAAACTATCCAGTGGTTAATTTATAAAACAAGCATTGGCATAGCCAATCGGTCTCGCAATGTGAGTGCCTAACTACAGAGATGGCGAAAGGGGCGTTGCGGCGGGGAATGCACCAATTAGCAAGCAGGCTGCTGCATATGTCCAGATGCAAAATGCACACTCCGACGCACGCAGACATATAAAGCTACTGAGACGCTCGCACTTAAAGAACACACGCACAGATTCGGGACCAGCAGAAATACACAAGTGCACTTAATGGAGTCAAAAACTGACACACAAGAAGCACACGGATGGGGTCTGACCAAGCAGAGCCCAGTGCATCGCCAGTGGCACCTACTGATACACATGTGGAGAAACGCACACCTGATACAGAGAGCTCAAATTTTATGCAATTTATAAAGCATAGCCTCGTCAAATAGCATAAGTCGATTTAGATTCCGGCAGAAATAACTAAAAAAAGAAAAGTAGTTTATAAAAATATAGGTGTAAAGTCAAATATTACAGTTTGCTGTTCTGAAGCACCCACACACTCACTGCCTTCCACACAAAGACAGGAATCTTACGAATGATTTCACTTTTTTTAAGTCACTTGTACACGCCAAGCGGTCTCAGGGCGCTAGTCTGGACTTTGCCTTCTTTTGCTCCATTCTTCTGTGATGTGCCCGTTTGTCAGGCACCCTGTTTTTTTAGGCATTATTATACAGCGCAATTTATTTATTTGTGCATTTTCATATAGCAGCAGACATTATCCAAAGGTTCTAAAGCGCTTTACAGTAGAACTAGGTCATTAGTAAGGCACAAGATTACATTATCCTAAGATGTTGCTAAATGTAAATAAAGACATTAGAGTGTGGTATAAATTGCAGCAGCCATAATATTTGTATAACAGAATGTGGACTGGCTCCAAATGCAAAACAAGTCAAATGAGATGAAGTAGAGAGGGACACCTCAGGCACTGATCAGTGTAGAGACTAACTCTGAGAGGTATCCTCCTAAAAAGAGATCACAGGGCTGTGAGGGCAGAGACTAGTTTAGACACGAGGTGTGTGTGTGTGCTCCTTTCTCTTCCGGCAATCACTTTCATTAAACCAATACACTGCAAATTAAATTCAATATAACTCACATTCAATCAAGGTTCATTTATCAAATGCATCACACGTTGGACTGCAGCCTCAGCCAGGAATGAAAGTGACAAAAAGGAGTGTCTCTTCCACCTTCCTCACCCCATTCGCCCCGCCCGTCGCTGCCTAAGGTGCTGGGATGGTGTTTTTAAATGCATTTTATTAACTTTGTAGAGTTGTGTTCCTCCTGAGAAACAATATCAAGCGATCTGAATGTACAGGCGAAAGGTACCAGGCGGCTGAAAGTCTGTCATGGCAGGGGGTAAGCCTGTGAAGCCGCCGTCGCCACCTCAGCCCCTGGGGGTTGCAGCCAGAAAGTCCGGAGCCGTCGCTGTTTAACTCACTGTGTTATCCAAGTTCACCCTATTCGAGTGTGTTAAACGGAGACCGATTCAGGAAGTATACAGCACACAGCATACACAGAAGTAAAGCAGCTCCATGCTTCCGCAGTCGGACTTTCTTCTTGATAACGCCTGAGTACAAAAAGCAGAGCAGGAGAAAGGCATTCTTCCGAATGTGTCCCTTTTACTCGCTGCATCTCTTCCCAAAACATGCGCACAGAAGCCCCAAAGGCGCTGTAGCCTGCTCCTGTGGAAAGCCTTCCCTGTAGATGGGGAAAGAATTGCCATGTGGAACTGGCAAGGGAAGGGCGGTACTTGCCGGGCTCCCAGCGGTTCACCTTCTCTCAACATATGGTTTATCGCGTGGCGGACCGTCCCTCTGTATTGTACTTTATTGTTCAATTAATTAAAATCATTACAATATACTATCATTACAATATACTATAGAGAAGGAGGAAGAAGGAAAAGTTAAAAGACTCACTGAGTTTGCTTAAAGCTAAAAAAAATCTTGAAAGCTGGAACTAAAGTGCTGGTGCGTAGGGGTTACTCCTGCATCTGGTGGCCCAGTTTGCGCGTCTTTTTAGGTGAGCCCTGTGCCCGGTAAAATTAGTGTTTATTTTGGTGACTAGCCATTTAAAACAACTTAATTTTCCTTGTTTCGGTGCCAGGTACCTGGGTTAGCTTGTTTAGTCCTCTGGTCTTGATCTTTTTTGTTCCCTTGTGTGCCAGGGATTTGTGAGGAATGTAAACCGAGGCAGGACTCTGAGTATATTGTAGGCACAGGACTGATATTTTGTTTTGAGAAATGTTTAATCATAGTCACTCCTGCTTGGTGGCCGACTGGTTACATCTTGTATCTTAATGGTTTGTGTTAGTGCAGCCCGGATTGCATCTATGAATTTCCCTAGTCGGGCCACAATTTGAGCTGTGTTGGCGGAGAAGCACAGGTCTGAGACTTCTCTGCATCGTCCAAAGCCGTGAGACCTGCAAATTGGGAGTAGCAGGCAGTGCCGCTCTCTGGCTAACTTTGGGCAGCAACACAGCAGATGAAGCCAAGATTCACAGTGGTAACTACAAAGACGACAGGCGACTGAGTTGTCTTGCCGGGCCCAGGATGGATTGAAGTCCACAATGGGCAGTGCGAGAAGTCTCATGTAGGTGATTCTTTTCTGGGCCAGAACTGTCAAAGCTTGCTCAAAATAAGGCTGAGGTTTTCCCAAGATATAAGAGGGGTCCAGTGTGGAAAGATTGAGTTGGTGGTGAAGACTTTCCAGGTCCCTTTTGAAGGATATTCTCTTGACTTATGTGTTCACTGTCTTTTGGCGGACCAGTCACCCATTAAAAAAATATTGGCAAAGCCAATAGGTGTCGCCTATGCGATTGTTTGCATCCTGTTCTTTCCAGTGGGTTATAAAGCATCTGGCATATAATGGCCCCTCAATCTGCAGTGAAGAACGTTAGTGACAATTTAATGCGCTTCAGATTATTAGTGTTTTGTGATTTTCGGTGAGATTTGAGCAGCTGTTGTGATGCAATTAATACTGCAAAGTCACACAACACGATAGTCAAAGCTCCAAACACAGCTTCTTGCGTAGGTACCTTCTTCAAAATGCAAGTCAACGATTGCACGTGAAAAAACACAAACGTGATTAGTAAATATAAAGGTAGCGGTTCTTAAAGCTGTGCGCATACCTCTCAGAGTACCCCGGTCACATGAAAAGTTGCAACCCTGCCCCAGCTTGTAACTCTCCCACCATCTTACTCATAGGAGTTTAAACGTCTTCAAAGCTGAGCCGGATGAAAAACCTTTCCGATACAGAAGCTTCAGCTGAAAAAATAAAACATTGATGAACAGGATCAGTAAATCAGGGTCTGGTCGATACACGATCTGTGTGCTCAGATCTTGCAATCAATTGGTTGGGTTTTGGAGCTGTCAGCAAGGCCCTGGGAGCTGCGATTGTCTGGAGCGAGTGGAGTACACCAGCTGTTGGACCTCGGAGCGGTTCTATCAATGGGGGGGTGGGGAGCCACCCGGGACTCGTTTTCCTTGAAGCTCGAGCTGCCTCAAGTCGGGCCGAGCCCTCACCTTTCTAACGCTGCGTTCCACAGGCACCACCCTACAGGCAAGAACGGAGGCGGCGGGGGAGCGAAAACATAAATAAGCACGGGTAGCGGCAAGCAGACTGTCTCGTGGATGAGGAGGGGGTTTCGGTCTGGTTAGGGGGAAACAGATACGAGGCGACGGACATAGATTAAACAGCGACGCGGTGAGTGGGGGGTTGAGATAATGCCGGGCGCCATGTCCGGCCTGCAGTAAGAGAATCTCATTAATGAAAGTAGTGCTTAGAAGTGTAAACAACAGGTCCCGTGTAACACCCGAAGTAAAGGGGCCAGTCGCCATGGGCGGTAACAAGTGCAGGCAAGGCGCTACCAAGGAGGGACTAACAAGCCTATCAACCAATCAGAAGCCAGCCCTTACCAAAGACAATGACACAAGCCAATGACAAATAGGGGTGGAGAGTGGGCGGGGCTTCTCTCTCATACTCCACAACAAAAAGTCTTGCAGAGCAGCGCATGCGCGCTGGCTCAGGCTCGACCTAAAAAAGAAGTGCCAGGGCTCTCGTCAGGAGGCAGCTTGCACCAGCCCATTTCTCCTGTTACCACTGCCTAAAACAGAACCAACTACTAGCCATGAAGTGGGGAGAGGATGTGGCATAATGGCCAGAGCCGCTGACTTCGGAGCTGGGGAACCAGGTTCAAGTCTCAGCGTCGGCTCAACATCCTGTGATTCTAGGCAAATCACTTAATCTCCCAGTGCCTACCAAAAATGAGTGTGTCCTTAACTGGTGCTCATGAAACTATAGCACCGATGTTCATGATTGTCAGTACTGAGCACCGGAAACCACCAGCTCAAATTAAGCACTGAATCTATTGTCAGATGTGTGAGTTTGAGAGACTCGCACTCCGACGCACCCCAAATGTGTGTGGGTCCATGTCCAGGACCCACATAACAGATGTCTCTGACATGTTTGAAGATTTCTCCCAGCACATGGGGACATTTAAAAACTATTTCTGCCAGGGTGTTCCAACTGATGCTAGAAGAAGGATGCCAGTGGAAATGGCGTCCAACCTGCCAGCCATACCATTTCCTTCAGTCTCAGGTCTGTCATCCCCTAAATGGTGTGGCAATGAAGATGGAAGGGTGAAAAAGGACAACAAACTATTTTTTTTCATAAGGGCTGTTATTACCATCTTCTAAAGGACGTCTTTAAACTGCTTCCAGCCAACTCCAGCCCAAGGCAGCACTAGTAATCCTGGACATGTACTGAAAAGACGATCCCTAGTCCCTTCATACTTAGAATACTTCCAACCAAACCCAGATCAAGTCAGTACTGGTAATCCTGTATTGAACAGACCATGAATGGACAATTTAAACTAAAAGAACCTCTGACCAAACCCAGCCCTGCAAATCACAGGTCCATACTAACCGTCCCATCGCATCCACCTTTAGATTTAGCACTGGGCAAAGAATAACCCAGCCCCCCAAACTTAAACATAGTCCTACCAAAGTTCATACTGTTACATGTAGATGTGTACTGAGAAAGCCATCTTTTGATCCCCCCACTCATCGTCCCTGCCCAGACCTAAGTAATTTCCAACCAAGCTTAACTAAGGCCAGCACTGGGTCCTAATACACATACCTTTGGGCCTTTCAGACTTAAACATCTTTTTACCAAACAAAAGTCAAGCCAAACTGGGAACCCCATATTGAGCAGTCCACCCATCATTCCCTCAGCCCAAACCTTATTCTCAGACCCGCAACGATAAGGCCATTGCTCGTTCCCTCAGACTTAAACTACTGCCAGTCACACCCATCTCAAGCCAGAACTGGTAACCCAAGGCACACCCTGGCCAAACCATACCGTCTCCCCAAGGATTTAAACTACTGCATACAACAAGCAGGTCAAGCTAACACTGATTATCTTGTAAAAAAGAATATACCTGGTGCCCTTCGACTTCAACAAATTTAAACCAGCAAAACTCAAATCGACACTTGTATTTTGAGGCCAAAATATAATAGACCATCCCTCAACTACTTAAGCTTAGAGAACTACCAAGGGAGCCATGGTAATACTATTTTGACCAGACAATGTCTCCACACCTCAGGTTTATCCTCATTACAAACAAACCCAGCTCGACCCAGCCAATCCATACTACTCCTCTCCAGACTCGACAGCTGTATTTCACTGTTTTTTCACCTCAGGACCACTGACTTACATTCACAGCGCTAGGCCATAACATTCCAGACACAGTAGTAGTCATTTTGTTTATAATAGTTTGCATGGTGGCTATGCTTACAATGTTTCCACTGCTGCTGAAAATATTTTTACGGGGAGTTGTTGGGACTCCAGAGTCAGGTTAGTTCATAAGTGTGCTGGTCCAAGTTCAATTTTAACCCTCTAAACCAGAGTTCTTAACCTGGGGTCTGCGGATCCCTCGGAATGCACAGCTCGGCGTCAGGGGGTCCCCAACTGTTTAGAAAATTATATAATATTAGCAGATTAATAAAGTACATACACATAAAAATTTTAATATGCTGTGTAAATGTGAAGGAATTTAGAAATTTGCAATTGGTGGCTATAAATTAAGTTGGTATTTTGAGCTTGATTAATGGGAGCAGCAGAAGTACAGCAAACTGAACCTAGTCTGGACGATTGGCCGCCTCAATTGATGTACTGGTATGCACTGACAAAAAGAGCATGCACTTGCAGCAAAAAAGAAAAACGTGAAAAACGTGGGTCTATCATATCATATCACTTTGTCTTTGAGAAATAAAACCAGATTTTGAAAAGCTCTAACCTTGACATTAAAAGTACATTTTTGTAAATTTTTTAGTTGATGAATGAAATAAAATATTTTATAATTTGTGCATTTATTTAATGTATACTTGCTTCTGTATTTTTGTGCATTTTCTAATGTTTAACTACTAGAAATTTCTTAGGCCTGGGTCCCTGGCTTCCAGTAGTTATTCAGTGGGGGTTGAGATAAGTGAAAAGATTAAAAACACCTGCTCTGAACCAATGGGATTGACCATTTTGTTTCAAAATTAGACTTCCAAGCAAAACTGTTAGCAACTGTTAGATACATGTACAATTTCTTTGCCGTTTTCTTATTTCAAAAGCATCTGGAAGGATTGCTAAAACATGAATAAAATCTGTTTTGATTGTGTAGGAGAGTAGGATCTGCTTCTTATAGTTACCCCCACTTTTTGCTGATGTTTCACTGTTTTCGACTTAGTCTGACTGAGATCCTGCTATTCAGGACCCCAGTCTATCTGCTATCTCCTCTAAATTGATTGCATGTACCTTAGGTACACTTCAGATTGGATTCTGGAGTACCCTTACAAGTCCCTAGTATATGGTATACTATGTACCCAGGGCATAGGTACCCCAGAGGCCTCCCAGGGGCTGCAGCAGGTATTATGCCACCCCTGAGAGGCCATTCAAAATGACACAACAGGTCTGCTACTGCAGCCTGTGTAAGGTGGTGCATGCACCCCTTCCTTAGATATAGGTTCCCTATATCTCTCCATATCACTGCACATATAAGCCTATCAGTCACCCCTATGGCAGGCCTTATCAATCCTGAAGGCAGGGTGCTGGGTTTTATGTGAGAGGGTGCCCATGCATGAGCAGAGCCCCTCTGCAGCCTTCAGAACCACTATTCCGGGGTTGTCTGTGATGCAGTCAACCATATACTCTTAAGTGCATTATAACCTCACGGTAAATGCTAACTTTAAAACGACTGCAAGGAATTATGTCGTGTTTGGTGTCAAACACCTTGGAATCATACCTCCACACCAGTAACTGGTGTGGAAGGTATGATTCCTCCCTCCTAGAGGGAGAAATATGACAGCACCGGTACACCCGGTACCAGCTTCACAGAGCCCTGGCATCACAAAATGGATGCTGCCAGCCACAGACACGAGTCTGCCCTCCTGCTGCTGGACGAAACTCCGGCAGGGGAAGGCTTGACAATAGGTTTCCTGTCACAGGGAGGTGTGACCACCTCCCAGACAGGCTTTAGTGTATTGGGGCTGGGTGGGTGCACTCTCAGAGTGCTTTGATATCTGCACTGGGGGCACATTTGGTGTCCCTGTGCATAGTCCAGCTCAAACCAGTTGCAGGGGCTACCAGCCCCTGCTCTGGCACGAAACTAGACAAAGGACATGGGTGTAGCCACCCCTCTGTCCTGACCCTCCCATAGGTGGGTCCCCAGAGTTTGTCCCACCCCTTCCTTGGGTATAAAGCAGGAACCCCTGACTACAGGACTTTAGATATTACCTGGACTAAACTCTGCTACAGAAACCAAGTAACCTTCGACGATCTACGCTTTGCTGGACGACTGAAGAATCTCCTTTGGAGTAAAGGAGTTACTCCCCTGCAAGGCAGGCACCTCAACGCATCTGACTGGTTTGCATCTACGCAGCTCCCGACGGACTCCGAAGACTTTGCAACACAGGAGGTGGGTGCCCAAGCTTCCCCGAGGCCGACTAGTGCTCTCAGCAAACCTGAGACCCGCAGCCCTCGTGGGGACCGTGCAACCTGAACCCCTGGACACCGTGCACATTTGCAGCAGCATATGCTTTTAGGCGATCCCTGAGGCTGTGCTTTGGGCTACTTGTAGTCCAAGCCCCGAGTAGTGTTTCCACCGAAGATTACTGGCCTACACTCCAGGAGTGTTCCGTGGGCGGGTATTGTGTGATTCCTCTTGAGGTCCCTTCGCGATCCCTGGTCCGTTGACCTGTGGGTCCCTGAGAAGGCAACTTTAACTTTCAGTGGGCTTTCCTGGTTGCTCCAGACGTGCCCTGACTCTCCATAGCTTGGGGAGTCCCCAGAACCTTGCTGGTCCTCAATGAACCATCTTTTCTCTGACCGCGTGGGTTGCAGTTGCCAAGGCTTGTTGGTCTCCAATCCGGAAACTGACCCCTCAGCACTCGACATCCTTTGTGGGACAGCTCGCCTGCGGAATCTGGTTGCCGTCGACGTCTCCTGGTCCCCGTGGCTGCAGAGTCAAGCTTCACCTCTTTGCACCTGAAGCACCCGACATCGGTGGGCATTCGATTGCTCCGCTCCTGGTCACGTGAAGTGACCCAGACTTTGTCCCCTCTGCTTTTACGTTCTTCTCATCTCCGATCCAGGCTTGGGTCACACCGGACACTTTTCTTCTCCACGGCAGCAGCGCTTCTTCGTATCACGCCATTGAAAACGACGAGGGTTTCCGACACCACTTGAGCCCTATGCACACGGCTTCCCTGGGCTAGGTAACACGGGTACCTCGGTACTCACAAGGGTGCTGGCCTTAGAACCTTCTAAGTTTAACTGGGTTTGCTTGAAGTCCTCTCCAAAGTGTCCTTAAACTCTAAAATTCCAACCGCAACTTTTCCATAGAGTTGTACGGAGCTCGCGTCTGTGTTCCCACACTGCACCCGTCCTCCGTGGGTCCCCTGTGTCACTACATTGGGTGGTTCCTTGGGGTCCCAGCGATTCTACATGCTCTAGGCACTGTGTCTAGGCAAGTCGGGGTTGTTATACCACTTTCTTAATATATGGTTTGGTCTCCCCCTGGAGCCCACTGTGTATTGTGCTATTTACTGTCGTTCTAGTACTGTAATATTGTGTGCCTTGTTCTCTAATCTCATAAAGAGGTTAGTAGAGAGTGTTTAGTAATAAATACATATATTTTATATATACCTGGTGTGGTTCTCCTTTCATTTGGTCATTCAAGAGGTTATATACTGGTAAAACAAGCTGCTTTACATTCCTTCAAGACTTAGCCTGAAGGCTGCTCTCCACAGCTACCACTAGGATAGCTTTCTATAAAGGTTGTCTTTAACCTAATCATCAATAAGGGTCGTTTGGACTGGTGCAAGGTGCCCACTTTAATTAGTGGACAGAATATACCAGGCCAACTTCTCACAGATGTCATTCCATGCAGCACATTTGGGGGTGTCTTCTGATAAAACTCTCTCTGGGAATTGTGGTTTGTGAAAGTAAACGTTTGGGACTTACAAAACTTTTCAGATGTAATCTTAACTGCATGCACCTTATTGCAAATTCATCAACCAGAGCCAATGTTACTAGCAATTATTATACTTTTCATAAGGCCAAGCCAGCCTAATCATACTGAAAAAAATATATTTGAACTCATAGAAAGAAGACAATTATTTGTGACAACTTTTCGAGAACGATGCTATGAACAACATAACTCAAGGCAGTAGCGGCTCGCATAGGGCGTGCTGCGGGCGGTGGGGGCGGGGGAGGGGCAGGGTGGGGGATAGCAAACACGGACATACGACGGAACGGAGGAACGTAATAATTACTTTCCTCCGTTCCGTCCTATGTCCGTGTTTGCTACCCCCCCCCACCCTGCCCCTTCCCCGCCCCGCAGCACGCCCTATGCGAGCCGCTACTGACTCAAGGTGGAGGTCATTAAACAGTTCACTGCATATCCCCATGATCACATTATTCATCAGCCTGTCCACATTTAACATCCAATTACTTGTGGCTCAAATATTAGACATTAGAATGTTATTAGGTACTGGATATTAGAAAAGAAAGCAGTGAGGGGTGCAGCCTTTGAACGTTATCAGGGAAAGCCATAGTAGAAAGACTCATCTAAACATATGTCAAATCAAGTAAGATAGGAAACCAAGTGATGGGCACATAACTTCATGGGATAAACATCCTAAAAAAGCATTTCAACAAGTATATTTTACTAAAATTATGCAGCTGTGTTTCTTCAATACTGGAAACACCAGCTATCAATAAGAAATGTAGCTAGCCATGACAAAGTGACAGGCACTGTGAAATACGTGTTGCTGTATTATGTCTTCAGTATCCATTTACTTAAGAGATTTTCTTTTTTATCCATCTTTCCTTATCAAGTGATAATGGAGTATAGAATTATTGCTAACAATCATAAAATATCTACAACAAAATGAATATACTGCATGAATATATATTGAATCCAAACAGGTTTGTGCATTGTGAAAAATAAAGCAAAAAAAAAGGTGATTTTTCAAAAACATTTTAAGCTGCATTCTGGATTTTAATAGGTGCCTCATACAATTTTTGTCAGTTTTACTTTATGAAGGTACCTGAACTGTATGAGGTGAAACATGTTCGTAATAGATGCTTCGCGTGGAACCATGATTGCCAACATCCATTCTTTGTCCTTTAAAGGGCCAGTGTCCGCCAGCCATGCCTCTCGAAGTTTGGTGAAGGTCACGGGGGAGTTACTTGTAAACATGGGATACCTTCCCTCTTGGGGGAAGGGTGAATATCGACAGCTTTGTATCTGAGGGGTTATGTTCTTGGATCACATCCGCATCTGCTACGTATGGTGTCAATGTATGCCTGAGCTGGAGGTACCTACAGAACGGGGTCTACACCCCTTAGTTCTGACATTGTTTTCATGTGTCCCCCCTTGCATGGAGACTATAAGCCTCTCCCAGCCTTCCAGGGTTGTCACCTCTGGGAGGTAAGCACCCACCCATGTAGGGTCTGTGTTGCGAGCTGCCTCGCCCACCCAGTGTATCTACTGATGGCTCTCCAGCTTTTATAAACCATGTGTTGCTGGAGGTATGTCCTTAGGCAATCGTCCCCAATGTAGGAAGTGAAGCAGAGATTCCTCCCCAGTGCTGAGTTCCTTTGCGTACACCGGATCCACTGTAGATCCCAGGTTAAAAGTATAAATCCAGACATTTACCGCTCTTTGATGGGCCCCTCTATAGTATGGTGGGGGGTCTATAAAATTTAGGCCTCCATCGAACATTGCTTGGCAGCATTTGGCAAAAGAGATTCATCGATAACCTTTGTTCCATAGAAAGGTTTTCAAGGTAGACATCCAGTTATGAAGATAGTCCCTGGGCAGGGTAAAAGAGTAATTTTGCAGGGTGTGCAAAATCTTGGAAAGGATAGCCATTTTTAAGAGAGAGAATCTTACCATCATTGACAATGGTAAGAGCACCTAATTCCGTGTATCCCTACGTGAATCCTCTAACTGAGGAAGTATATTTTTGACACAGGCTATTTCCTCCCTCCCTGCGAAATAGACTCTGATACACAGTGCAGTAGCTAGTCCTTGTGCAGCCCGTGGCGGTCATTGGTTTTGCCGCCCGGCGGCCACGTGAAAGAGTGGGGGGGGGCCACCGCCCCCAAAACTCGTGCCGCCCATGGTGGACCGCTCCCCCCTTGCTACGCCACTGCTGACACATTTTGGGTGTTAATGCAATTCCCTCTCTCTTGAACCTGTGGTCACAGTCTACTGGACCAGGTACAGGAAATAGGGTTTTCTTGTTCCAATTAGCATGAAGCCATGAGTAGTGGCTAAAGTCATCCAGCAGCTGTATCATGGCTGGGCCTGACGTTTTGGGTTTGCCCAAGTATATGAGGAAATCATCTGCATATAGTGATATCTTGTCTTCTAGGTTGTCTGAGCATTTGAAGCCCAACACTTGACTTGACTTGTGAATCCGACGGAACAGCCCTGCCTCACCGTTCTATTCACATGTCAGCAATTCAAACAGTTATTTCCAGGATACACTGTTGAACGCCTTCTCTAAATTCATAAAGAGTGAAGCAGTGGGCTCTTGCAATCTTTTGCTCATTGCCAAGGTGTTAAACCTTTAGTTAATATTATGCCTGGTGGCTCTATGGGGCCAGTAGCCAATCTGATTGGGGTGGATCAGGCTGGGTATTACCGTAGCCAGTCTCCGTGCCAATATATTAGTGTAAATTTGGGTTTAATATGTTGTATCTAGAGCAGTCATTAGGAAATTCTGCGGAGTGAAACATGAGGGTTGTATAAATTACTTCAAGAGACAAACAAGTATTGGCGATGTCAATAGGTCTGGTTTTTTAATGAAAGTACCTCCTCAGTCAATGGTTGATTTAGGCATCTAATAAGTCATCATAAATGCACTCTGCAATAATCTTAGTACCCATGAGTCTATTCATCCACCCACTGACCCATTGTTGGATTCACCCACTTGCACAACCACAATAAACTCTAACACTAACACAAACTCAACAACACTTGCAAGATAAATTGAAAGAATAAAAGTAGAAAAAGAAAACATGCTACAGCCTAAAAAAGGCAGGCATATGCTTGCAATTGCAAATAAAATGAACCCTCGCAGCAGGTGGCTATCTTGCAATGGTATTGCACATGGTGTTTCATTGAGGTGATGTTCAGCATGGCCGCCACGTTTAGAACCAATGTGTTGGCCATCTTGAAGTGGTATAACAGTGAAACTATGGGCAATACCACTCCATGACGGTGGGCAGCACTAGAGGATGTGGCCTTGTGGGATACGGGGCACTGCAGATTAAATGAATGGCAAGCAAGCAGCCTGTTATCACTGTCTTGGGAGCTGTAGTATGCTCTGAAAATAATCAAACAAAAAGATGAGAAGGAAAGAAATGAGAGGAAAAAATGGAAAATGGAAGGACTGATCACCAGTCCTGTCACTGAAGTACATGCATTTTCGGGTTAATGTGCATGTGATCAGAAAAATGCTGTGACTCATGGAGTTAGACAGCCAGTGTCTAAAGTGGCTGACCCATTGAGAAAAAGTCACCAAAGTGTGAATTTGCTAAATAGTGTTGGGCTAATTCTGGTCCCTACAGCTTGAAAAAAAGCAATCCCCCACTTAAGATCACAAGGGGACATATCATCCGTCATAGAGTGCCAATTAGATTGGAAGAGGAAGCCTCACCCGCTAGTTGTGGCATGCTTCATCATCGGCGAACTCATTCCACCCTGGTAAGATGGTACTACCAGAGCAGACTCAACTTCATTAGAAGGAAGTTCTTAATAAAACTTACTGGACAAGATGGGATCCAGACATACTAAAAATACCCTAAGGTAAACTCAGGGTAATACCTTTAATAGAGAATACCTGAGGTTCAGCTATACATACAAAATTGTGGATGGTGAACCGGTACAATGATCTAACCATCTGTATAACGCCAACATGTTTCTGCCCGCATACATGCCGGTACCAGTCAGGGACATTCGCCAGGGCCAAAAAGGGAGGGGATCCCTATCTTCTACATCTAACACTAAAGGGCTGATTACGATGCCGGTCGGAAACTCTTCCGACCGACTCGGTTTTGGGTCTGACCGAATCGGGTTCTGCATGTCTGACTGACCGATTATGATGCTTCCAAACATCATTCAGTCGGACTCGCATTGACTTCAATGGGAGCCTGTGTTGCGACCGAAAACACATGCTCCCATTGAAAAAAGGGGTTGTTGCGGAAAACCTTGCACCCTGAGGCGGGCATCCCATGGTGCCTGCCACACTGTGCATTGTTTTCCAGGGGGGTCCCATGGAAACCCCCACGGGCCCCAAACGGAGGCCTCTGGTAGAAGGGGGGCCTGCTACGGGCCCCCAAAGTCAGATTCCGACAGCCGTTTCATGTCGGGCAGGCCGATTCAGAATGGCTGTCAGAATCTGACATCGTAATCGCTTGGTCAGAAACGATGTTCATAGAGCTGTACGATTAGGCTCCGAATGACTCGGCGACTCCGACTTCTAATCAAAACCGAGTCGGTCTGCCCAAACAGTTTCCTTGCATCGTAATTGGTTGTTCTGAAACGTTGCCGATTTGGTGGGAAACATAGGTTTTGAAACGGTTTAGGAAAATCCGAATGCTGTTCTGAGCCTTTCCAACCGGTATCGTAATCGGCCCCTAAGACAGTGTGACATGCAGAGTTGTCAAAATATGATTCCTACCTTGAAAATACAGGAAGTAATGGCTCCCTGACTCTAGGGAACTAATGCTCCATTAGCTGTAAGAAGGTGGTATCCTATGTAGTCACACATTCGTCAAGAGGTATACCGGCAAAAAAACCTGATGGCCTGTGTTCATTAGCCTCTCTATAGTTACCTCCACCTCTCCCTTTGGGTTAGTGTGTGGCTGACCCATTGTCCCATTATAAATGTAATCATAGATGCAAGTGCAGTACTTCAGCCATTGGCTTTATTGCATCAGCTCTATTGCAATTTGAATGCCACTGTTTTTTATTTGATTTCTTTCCGTCTCCTCTCCTATATTACCAAGTGTCAGACACCACTGGGTAGTTACAGTTAGGTCTGCGTTTCCATAGGAAATGCTTTTTTTGTTTTGCTATTAACTTTGGCACCATTTGACGAATCTTCACAAAACTTTACAAAAAGGTGCTCTTCTTTGCCTGATTTGTGTATGGAAAGCTTTGGGGTGCTAAATTAATGGGAGGGGGACATGTGGCCCCACTTCCTGATCCACTGTTGGGTTCTGGAGACCCCATCTCTAAGGGTAAGCTCCCGATGCGCCCAGGATGGGTGACTGCGGGGAGCCAGCGGGCAATGGGGGACCAGGGACTCTTTTCCATAGCCCCCAATGTAGTGTTTTGTGGGTGTCCCAGGTAGGCACTGGGACAGTCAAGTAAGGCCCCAGGGGATGGGGTCCCCATGGCCATAAAGACTCAGGGAGGGGGGCCGAGTGCCGCCCTCCCCTTAATAATAAAAGAAGGGTCCCAGAGAATGGGGCCCAGGCCCTGTTGGGGCTCAGGGAGAACATGTGGCCCCCTACCCTTAATAAAAAAAATACGGCCCGGAAGACCCTATCCCCCAGCTCAAGGAAGGGGGCCGCATGCCCTCCTCACCATATGAAAAATAACATATGGGTGTCCTGAGGGGGCACCATAACACCCAAAATATTTGTTTTTTTCCAATGTCTAATGAACAATAAATGACTGGCAGGAACCGCAAATTTATTATTCACTGCTCTTAGGTAGGAGTGCCCCATAATGCACAGGGGCATTTTAAGATAAAATACTGATGTTGGTGCAACATTTTTTTCTTTCAAGCCTGTGACCAAGGGCCATGCGGCCCGAAACGCGTAAGGCGATTCATTTTTCATCCGAGCACTGATGCCAGGTATTGCCTTGCAATAAAAGAACTCTGCCGAGATTCTCTTGTTGAGTGCGTCTTTCATTTTGGGAACAATTTTGAAATAAAGGATAACGGCGGCCCTGCCGGAGAGATCGCACCGCCCTGTCATGGAAAGGGGGCCTGCAGAGGTACAGAACTGTTCGCAGCCTCGCAGCAGGAACAAGGGAATGTGAAATTAACTTGGCATTCAGTGCTTGGAGGCCCACTGGAGGGCAGAAATTTTGATTTATTGTGGAAATACGGAGCACACCCACTGGAGGGTATGATTTAATTCAGAGGCACTACAAATCCCAGCTTGCATGCTGGTAATTGAAATCACCTGAGAGGCCCCACGAAAGGAAAATAAAATCATGGGGAAGGAGCCTCTGGATGTTGGTGCAACGTTTTTTTCTTTCAAGCCTGTGACCAAGGGCCATGCGGCCCGAAACGCGTAAGGCGATTCATTTTTCATCCGAGCACTGATGCCAAGTATTGCCTTGCAATAAAAGAACTCTGCCGAGATTCTCTTGTAGAGTGCATCTTTCATTTTGGGAACAATTTTGAAATAAAAAAAAAAATATATATATATATATCTATATACACACACACACAAAAAGGAAGCAAGGAACTTCTATATGGAGCACCCTACAACACCAGTGAGACTAACTCTGCTCACCTCAAATGTCTGTTTTTCTAGCAAGGTTTTGGGGCATAGGTTTAGCACACTGCCATTGATGGAGCAAGGTAAATGAAATAATTTTGAAACCCCCTTAAATAAGAATAATAAATTAATGTTACTAACTGTTTGATGAATTAACCAACATATGCACCTTTTGATAAACATTTACATAAATGGTAATTGCTATTTTTGTGCAAACTCTAATTTATTTATAGTTGTGAAGTAAAATAACATAAATAGTGATTTGCGTACTAATTAGAGTAAAATCGCATGATTTATGCTATGTAGAAAAATTGTGTCGTGGCAAAGTATGCAGATGGTAAGTAAATTTGGCTTTAAATGTCGCTTTTGCTAGGTAACACCTAACACGGGTTCTTAGAATGACAGGTGGTAAACAGAAAGGCTTATTTTCTTTATATTAATTATGATTGTGTTTGTTTTTATGATAGTTTGCTCGGGCCTATTAGGCCTGGCTGCGAAAATGGCTGCCGACATAGATGAGGTCATACCAAAAATCAAAGATGGCCTCTAAGCGAAAGAAATGATGAAGCTAAACCACGTGGGTACGGCTTGTACACGGAGTGAGAGAAGTCAAGGTTACCATGATCTATTATGAAGAGAGTGCCAAGAAAGACTCAGCTCGTATCCGTGAGAAAGAGGAGAGTTCAGTATTGAGAGACAAAGGACTGACCAAAATTGTGACCATCATTGTTGCAACATTATACATGATAAATCTGGACTGCTTTTACCCAAAGAATATGGGAAACCATGAACTCTTAACCATCCCCGAAACCAGTTTGAACAAGGAAGGCGATGAGACAATCTTCGCCACCCCCCAAATGGACCAATTAGCGTGATTCCTGCCCCCAAACATTGCAACTTTTTGTGTAGTAAGCCAGAAGTAGGGTATAAGAAGGACTGCTTTTATGGGAGGGGCTATCGCTGCTGCCGCTGTTGTTGGTTATTAGTCGATACTGCTATTATTGCAAATGCCAGTGCTGATGCTACTTTTGACTTCGAACCTGACTGGGGAAGGAACGAGACCGTTGCGGGAAATCTGTATGGGAGGTCCCGTCGAGGAGGCCTTCTAGAGGGACAGTCAGTCAGTTTGGGAGTCCATACTGTGATTTACGGTTCATTTTCTTTGGTGAACCGTTCCTATCTGCATCTAAATAGGTAAATGCATAATTTCGTTTTTCTTTACAGAATTTTCAATATAAGTGTAAAAGAATGTATTAAGGTGATTAATAAACTAAGAATCTCACTCATGCAGAATTTTGAATTTAGATAAAATTTTACTTTAATTAAAATTGAGTCTGTGGTTCTTTAGTTCATTTATAAAATTTGATATTTACTGAAGGTTCCAAATGATTGAGCTGGTCTCAATCACCATCAACTTATTCTACTAGTTGGTCCATCGACCAAAGAGCGGAGTATCTTGATGTTTTAGAGTCGACAGGATTAAAAACTGAATATATAGAATGTTAAAAGTAATAATCTGTCAAATCTAATAAGGTATTCCATTCCTCCAGCAACTCGTTCTTCTCCTTTGCGAAGATAGGTGAGATCCAGGGAACGACTGAGTGTGTGATATGCGGTGTTATGGGCCCCACCGTCATATGGTATAGTGAATGTGAGTGTTTTTACCTGGATGTCATATCCGGAGGAGAAGAATTTATATTAGCCGCGCTGGATCACCATCCACCCCAAGCTAGAAAGTGACAAAGTCTTCTCCCATTTTCACAGCAAAGTCATTAAGCATAAGATTAGCTAGAGCCATCCATGCCGAGCTGAAAAACAATAAAAGCAATTTACCACTCCAGGGACAGTATTACAGCTTTGGATTGGTAAAATATTATCCAAGCCAGCCTGGAAGGAATAAAGGCAACCCCTGACACTTGTTTCGCTTTTGTTATGAGCTCTTCAGAGAGGTATAGCTTTGTCCAGACACAAGGGAGCACCCAGGTTAAATCAAGACAATACCATTCCAGGCTTAGAGTGCCACATAAATTATGCAAAAAAGGAAGACAGGAACACTAGGTAGTTCGCAAGTTTAGGTGGAGAGCAGCTCCTATATAGAGCACCCTACAGCATCAGTGACACTGTGACTCTGCTCACCTCAAATGTTTGTTTTTCCAGCACAGTTTTTAGACATCGAATTAGCGCAGTGCCATCTACAGAGAAAGTGACAATATATATATATATATATATATATATATATATATATATATCACTGAAAAAACCATAGGTTTTAGGGACAGTTCTAGTTAGTTGGACATTGCACTCGTACAAAACCCGTGAAATTCCCCCGTTATAGTTAGTTCAGGTAACTATAACTCGCGCCCCGCAATGCACTTCTGATGACGTCACATATTACATCACTCATGACATGGTCAGTGACATCACTGATGACATCACTGATGACATCTCAAATGACATCACTGATGACATCATCCAGTGACTGTGTGTTTCTGTAAAGTTTAAATATGTTTAATATATATAGGGAAAGGCGTATTGAAGAATGAGTGGGTGTATAAGTGTCTGAATGGATGATTTAGTAGGTGCGTGACTAACTCTATAAGTGAGTGATTAAACGTATCTTACTGAATGCATGGGTTAGTGACTAAACTGGGTGAATGTCTGTATCCGTCTGTCTGTTGCTGTGTAAGTGGCTGCATGGGTTTGTGAATAGCTACATGAGTGTCTATATGAGTTATTGATTGGTTGTCTGAGTATCTGTATGGGTGCCTGAGTGTTTGTGTGGGTGGGGTGTGTGCGACTCTGTGCATAGATGTGTGAGTGGGTGATTCACTGGGTGGATGGTTTCAAGAGTGCATCTGTGATAGACTGTATGGGTGGGTAAGTGTGTGTAAGAGTGTGTTAGTGAGCGAATGTATGTCCCAGTGGTACATGTGTGAGTAACTACACATGTGAAAGGCAGTATATATGTGTGTTGGAGTATATAAATAGCTATAAGCAAGAGTGTGTGATTGTGAGAGTGACTGTATGGATGAGTGTGTGCTTGTATCAGTGATTGTATAAGAGCGTAAGAATGTGCTAGTATTTGTATGAGTAAGTGAGCTGGTGTGTGTATAACTGTATAGATGAGTAAATGGGTGTGTGCTTAATTTTTTGCATGACTGACTAGGTGTGTGAGTACCTCTATGGATGAGTGGCGGTGTGTGAGTGTTTATATAGGTGTATGAGTGCATATAATAGTCCTGTACTGAGTGACTATAAGTATGAGTGACTGTATGGGTGAGTGAGTAGATGTGTGTGTGTAGACCTAAGAATCAGTGAGTGTGTATATAGTAATTGGTGTTGGAGTGTCTATGGTTTTGACAATGGCAGTCTGTAATTTACAGTGGGTGTATCAAAAGTTATATTAGGGTGTGAGAAGATGCATCAAATTATCACATGGATGATGTCATCAGTGATGTCATTTGAGATGTCATCTGTGATGTCATCAGTGATGTCACTGACCATGTCATGAGTGATGTAATATGTGACGTCATCAGAATTGCATTGCGGGGGCGCGAGTTATAGTTACCTGAACTAACTATAACGGGGGAATTTCACGGGTTTTGTACGAGTGCAATGTCCAACTAACTATAACTGTCCCTAAAACCTATGGTTTTTTTAGTGAATTTGTAAGGTTTTTTAAATGCCAATTTCTAACTATAGGTGCATGAAACCTATGGTTTTTTTAGTGAATTTCAAAGGTTTTTTAAATGCTAATTCCTAACTATAACATGTCTGAAACCTATGGTTTTTTTCAGTGAATTTCAAAGGTTTTGTAAATGACAATTTTTAAATGTATTAATTGTTATATTTATTTTTTTTATACTGATTTACTACATTTTGTTTAACTATTTATTTTTAGATATTTTATTTTTAAATTACATTGTAATTACATTATACATTACATTACAACATATACTTTCTCAGAATGAATTACTTTAGTTTAAATACTTTGCAAATAGGCAATAGACTTTTAAGTACAGTAGTTACAGTTGTTGCAATGGGCAACACAATTTCAAACACAATGCAACATTGAGCTCAATGTGAATTTCAAGTTAAATGCAATTAGTTACTTTATGGATTACTTTTCTAACCACAGGACTGGATCCTAGATTCAGTCCTGGGACATCTCCTGTAAACAGTTGAGTAAAAGCGTTTTGGTTACAGTAGTGATTTTTAAGGAATATTATTGTATTTTAAAAGTTGACACTTAGAAACTTTTTCACATAGAATCACCAATGTTATCCTATGGGAGGAAATTCACTTAGCAGGTAAGTAGTGTTATCGTTACTTTTTCTTACTCAGTGGTGGATCCTGGATCCAGCACTGGTGCATCTCCTGTAAACAGTTGAAAGAATGCGTTTAAGTCATACAGGCGATTTTTAAGGAATATTTGTAGTTTGTGAAAATCGACAATGAAACTTTTCTGCTGAAAACCAGACAATGGATTCCTATGGAAGGAAATACAAGTTACTGGTAAATACGGTTAGAATTACTTTTCAGGGTCAGTGCTGGGCTAAAAGATGCAGCACTGGGTTCTCTCCTGATAACAGGTGAGTAAATCGGAATTCGTAGTTCGGCTGATTTTAGAGGAATATTATAAAGTTCCAAAACTCCACACTTAGAAGAATTTCCAAGTGAAACCAGTCAATGTTAGCCTATGGAAGGAAATTCAAGTTACTGGTAAGTACGGTTAAAATTACTTTTCAGGATCAGTACTGGGCTCAAAGATGCAGCACTGAGGTCTCTCCTGATAACAGGTGAGTAAATCGGAATTTGTAGTTCTGCTGATTTTAGAGGAATATTTGTATGTTTCAAAAATCGACACTTAGAAACTTTTTCAGCAAAAAGCAGGCAATGATATCCTATGGAAGGAAATTCAAGTTACTGGTAAGTACGGTTAAAATTACTTTTCAGGATCAATACTGGGCTCAAAGATGCAGCACTGAGGTCTCTCCTGATAACAGGTGAGTAAATCGCAATTCGTAGTTCGGCTGATTTTAGAGGAATATTTGCACAATGGTGAAGGAAGGGGGTGGGGCCTGAGGTGACATGTCTGCAAACACGCCCTGTGGCGCGTTTTAAGTTGGAGAATTAATTCCTCCTCAATCCCGAGGGTCCCTAGGGGCCAACTAGCCCACCAGATACCTCCAGTATGCGCCAGAGAGCTGCATTGCAGAGAGGTGTTCAGAGGCCACGCCCCTTTTTACAACACTCTGCAACGCAGCTCCGTGGCGCTTACTGGAGGTACCTGGTGGGCTAGTTGGCCCCCAGGGACCCTCAGGATTGAAGGGGATTTAATTCCCCATCTTAAAACGTGCCACGGGGCCTGTTTGCACACATGTCACCTCAGGCCCCGCCCCCTCCCTTCACCACTGTGCAAACGCGCCCCGTGGCGCGTTTTAAGTCGGGGGATTAACTCCCCTTGAATCCTGAGGGTACCTGGGGTGCAACTAGCCCACCAGCTACCTCCATTAAGGGCCACAGAGCTGCGTTCCAGAGAGGTGTAAAAAGGGGCGTGGCCTCAGAACACCTCTCTGCAACGCAGCCCCCTGGCGCATACTGGAGGTTCCTGGTGGGCTAGTTGGCCCCCAGAGTGCTGAGAAGGAGGGGGCGTGGCCTCCGGCACGATGCCGGATTTTTTGGGGGGGATTTTTTTTTTTTAAAAGGGGGCTGTGTGGCCCCCCTTCTTTGTAATTATTTTGGGCCCTGGGGACCCCATCCCCCGGGTCATTGCCACCTTATTTTTTTTAAAATTTTCATGGAGGGGGGCTGCGTGGCCCCCCTCCTCAGGCCTCCTTTTGCCCCGGGTACCCCATCCCCCGGGGCAGGCCTTTATTTATTTTTGTATTTATTTTAAAATTATTTTTGGGGGGGAGGGGGGCCGCGTGGCCCCCCTCCCGGGCCACTACTTGCCCCGGGGACCCCATCCCCCGGGGCTGGCCCTCTCTGTTGGGGACTGTGGGGGGGTCCCCAATCCCCCCACGGTCCCGCCGGCTCCCCGCGTCCCTGGGAGCCGGCATTGCTTTTCCACATGGGGAGCTGCTAAGATGCAGCTCCCCGTGTGGAAAGCAATCATCTTGGTTTTGGAAGAGAGAGCAGGTTTCCTGCTCTCTCTTCCAAAACCAAAGCAATTTGCTATGGCAGGACGGGAGCCGCGAGGCTCCCGTCCTGCCATAGCAAACTACAGTGTCCCGGGGGTAGGCACCCCGGGACACTGCAGGAGCCAGCCCTGGGGGGTGGCGGTCCCCAGGGCCATCACAAGCTCCAGGAGGGGGGCCGCGCGGCCCCCCTCCCTTGAATTGCACAGCCCCGGGGAGGTGGTGGTCCCCGGGGCTTCGGGGGTCCAAAACAGACCCCCATTTTAAATTTGTTAGTGCCCCGGGGAGGTGGCGGTCCCCGGGGCGTGTGGGGGGACTGGAGCCCCCCCCACACAGGTCATAAAAATTAAAAAAAAGAAGCCCCGGGGGGTGGCGGTCCCCGGGGCTGCGGGAGGGCTGAGTGCCCTCCCGCACCATTTTTTATTTAAAGCCCCGGGGGGTGGCAGTCCCCGGGGCTTGGGGGGCCTTAGAGGCCCCCCCATAAAAGCTAAACCCCCCCCGCATGCCCCCGGGACTTGGGCCACCCGGGGGCAAATTAGCATCGAAGCGCGGTAGACCGCGCTTCGATTTTTATCGGCGGGATCCTCGCACCCTAAGCGCATCCCGCCGATTTTTGTTTTTTTAAAAATGCTTTTTTCTGCCCAGGGGGTCCATGTGGGACCCCTGAGCAGACCTAGGGGGTCAGGGTGTTTCTACCCTGCCCCCTTTGTGCGTTTTGCGCACTTGTTTCTTGTGTGTTTTTTTTTTTTTTTAAATCGGCGGGATCCGCGCACCCTAAGCGCATCCCGCCGTTTAAAAAAAAAATGCTTTTTTCTGCCCAGGGGGTCCTTGTGGGACCCCCTGAGCAGACCTATGGGGTCAGGGTGTTTCTACCCTGCCCCCTTTTTGCGCTTTGCGCACTTGTTTCTGTCCCTCGGTTCTACCGAGGGACAAAATGGCTGCCAACACTTCCTGATTTGGAGTGTTGACAGCCACTTCACAGCCAATTAGCATGCAGCTCGTGATCGGGAGGGTACGCGGACCCTACTCGGCCATAGATATATATGTGACTTTACTTTTGATTTTCTCAGGAACTACTGAACGGATTTACACCATTTAAGCAAAAGGCACGACACTGAACCAAGGGCTACCTCTTTGCCAAATTTGGTGTAATTCCGTTCAGCAGTTCGGGCTGTAGCTGCGACTAAAGGTTCCTATGGAAAAATGAATGGGGAAAACGCGCTTTGGGACCCCCTTTTTTCTCGGCCCCCGCTTGACGAATCACCCCGAGACTTTCAGGATAGGAGCGAACCGGAGCGCCCCAACAAGTTGGAAACTTTCGCGAAGATTCGTCAACCGGCGCCAACGTTATTTCAAATAGAATGTTGCGGATTTCCTATGGAAAATAGGTCCTAACTATAACTATCTACTGGCGACCGCCAGTAGATTATTTATATATATATATATATATATATTCCTCTCCTCGCCACAATCCTCCGGAAAAACGAGTGCAGACCTCATTCAGTGCCAAAATTCTTTTTATTTTTACCAGTCCTCTGCCATTACGCGTTTCGGCCGTACAAGCGGCCTTGATCACATGACAACGCTCAACAGCTTTACCCCCATATTTAAAGTGCCCGTGCTTAATTAAAACCATGGAAATAGAAAACATATTAAAGAATTTTTTACAGAGTTTTTTTACATACTTTACATACCATGATAACTCATGTTCCATTACACAATATAGTTTGTTATTCATTTAGTTGTTATTCATAATTAATATTCAACCTCCTATATGATTGCCCACATTATAGTGAAACAATGTTACAAAATAATTTTTTGATATATATATATGTTTTGATTCAGGCTAAATATCTACTTAAATGTCTCCTGACACATGTTTACGATTTCCATTAAAATTATAGCATATATAGGAATAAAGACATCATCCACATATAAAAAATACATATCTTAATATAAAAGTGAAAACAAACCTATCACCTACCACTATGTGCTGTAAAAATTTGTGTATAAAGGACACATTTCTTTAAAGAAACACCTATTTCCTATTTTGTGTCCTTAAGTTTAAATACTTTGCCATTTCACGGATTACTCTGCACCATGCAATATCTGCCATTCATGTCTTTTTTAATACATATATTTATTCTTATTATATATATAAATATACCACAGATAAATCTGTAAATTCAATATTGTTCTATTGTGCCAATGGATTAGTTGTGCAATACTTTCTTTTCTTGATATTATACTTGCCTAAATGCATCCGTGCACATCTCTAAATCATTTGCTACCATTGTCGACATGCTGTGAATGGACAGATAAAGTGACTCAGTGCTATACTACTTAGAGTTAAAAACCAATAGTGCTATAAATATTAAATATCTAAAGGGGTACACAAATGAATTCATTATATACACATACAGATTATCATACGTAAATAAATAAATTCATTATATACAAGTACAAATTGTCATAGTAAATTCATTAAATACATCCTACTTTAAAGTTCATACATTACTTCATATTGCAAGGGAGGTTTCTAAGACTGTCAATAAATTGTTGGCTTTTAAAGTCTTAACACAAAGAACCCAGATGTAGATCTATAAAAAACATTAGAAAAAGGGCTTTAAGAAATCACTATAAAATACCACCCCAATTCTAAAACCATTCCTAAAAATCATACTGGTTTTATTGATTGGATAAATATAGTTTTGCTTCTTGCCCAAGGTTCTTCAGACATTAAGTGCATGCAAGAAAAGGTGTCCCTTCATTGCAATGTTCTAATTAGCTTGCCCGCTGTACATGCTTAACCTATGGGAGACTGACTGCCTACGTTTATAAAAACGTATGTAAATCTTCTGTAATATTGAGCCCGCCTGGATGCTTAGAATCAAACTCTAAAATATAACTCGTTTCCAGGCGTCTCAGTTTGGCTTCCCTGTCACCCCCTCTTTTCATGATAGGTATAGCTTCAATAGCATAGTAGCGTAAAAATTGTGGATTGCTATTGTGTACAGTTTGAAAATGTCTTGCAACAGGGTAATTTTGATCCTTATTAGTGATCGCCCTGATATGCTGAAGAACACGTTTGTGCACTGCTAATTTTGTGCTGCCTATATATTTCAATTGGCAGTCACATTCCAATACGTATACACAATATTCTGTCTTACACGTAAGATGCTGTTTAATCTCTTTGACTGTATCTGAAAAAGCAGTTGTGTACGTTTTGACATTTATTCCAAACTGACAAGCCTTACAAGAGAGACATTTAAAAAAACCTTTTCTTATTGTTAACCACATGTCTTTGTGACTACTGTCATGACTATTCTGAACCAACATATTCCCCATACTTAATGATTTGCGGAAGGAGATTGATGGATTGACAGGCATCAGATCACCTATTACTGGATCCTCACGAATAAAGTGCCAATTGTGTCTCATAATACTCCGTAACTTTTTTTCCTGTTTTGAATAGGTTAGGGATTAGTCTGACAGGCTGTGTGTATGCCTCTCCCTGGGACGTTTTTATTTTGTAGGCGAGGAGATCCCTCCTCGACCTTGCCTGGGACTTTCTAATCGCAGAATCTACTGATTCGCTGCTGTATCCCCTAGCCAAAAATCTAGCACGGCTCTCCATCTGCCTCATCTTTGTATCCTCTGAATCACTGCAAATTCTACGGATACGGAGCATTTCCCCATAGGGGATGCTCCTGATGAGATGTGGGGGATGTACACTCGACGCGTGTAAAAGTGTGTTTCCTGCAGTTGGTTTGGTAAAAGGGTGGTAGTTAAAACATCATTTCTAATTAAAACCTGCACATCCAAAAAGGTCACTGTATGTTTACTGATGCTCAAGGAAAATTTGAGGTTAAAGTTGTTTTCATTGATTTCATTGATAAATTTCAACGCACCTTCTTCCCTCCCTTCCACACAATAAATATATCATCTATAAAACGCATCCAAGATACAATATTGGTAGTATATACATGTTCATATTTGCGCATGAGGACCAGTTCCTCCCACCAGCCCATGAACAGACAGGCGTAACTGGGGGAGAAACTGGCCCCCATAGCTACACCTTGGATTTGTTGATAAAACTGCCCGTTAAAAAGAAAAAAATTATTTTCCAGATTAAAAAGCAGCATATCCAAGAGCATACGAGTATGTTGTGCATATATTATGGATCTAGTATTAAGAAAGAACTCCACTGCTCTCAAGCCATCTTGGTTCCTGATACAGGTATACAAAGAGCAGACATCCATTGTGATTAACAAAAAATCAGATTCCCACACAATTGCATTAATTTTTGTTAAAAAATCACTGGTGTCCTGGATGTATGATTTCAACTGCTTCATGTGCACCTGTAAAAAATAATCAATGTATCTTGAGAGATTCTCCAATGGCCCATCACACGCCGCAATAATTGGCCTGCCCGGTGGTTTCGCCATGTCCTTGTGTATTTTGGGTATGAAGTAAATATGGGGTACCATTGGATATTCCTTTTTAACAAATTTATACTCATCCCAACTTAAAAGGCCCAAACTCTTCCAAGCAAGCAAGTTCTTAAAAAGAGAATCCTGAGTGTTTTTGTATTTTATTGGAGTACTTTTTTTGTAACACTGGACATCGTTCAACTGGCTGTATGTATATATATTCCACCAAAAGATTAACGCCGCACTCCAGGAGTTATTTATGCAGTGGTATTTATTAGTGGCCAACCATTGCCACACAGAACACCATCACCAATGCGTTTCAACAAACAAGTCTTGATCACTGAAAAAAACAAAGGTTAAAGTGACACTATAGTTAGGGGAAAAAGTCAGTTAAAACATACCATGTTAAACTAAAAAAAAACTGAAATTTACCAGTAATAGTTATGTCAAATAACTATAACTTATGCTCTAAAGTAACTATAATTCGTGCTCTGGCTATGCATAGTGTTTTTATTAATAATGTTAATTCAGATGTTGCAGTGATGTTAGTATGATGTCATAGATCATGTCACGAGTGATGTAATATGGAAGGTAATTAGCAGTGCATGGTGAGAGCACAAGCTATAATTACTTTAGGGTACAAGTTATAGTTTTTTCAGTGGACGCCTAAGGTTTTTTTGAATAACTAATAACTGTCACTTTAACCTTTGTTTTTTTAAGTGAATTTCTAGAGTTTTTTTAGTGTAAGTTACTGTCAATATATAAAAGGTAAGCATATTGGTTTGGCCAACAAACATTTAAATAAAGCATTTATATTCAAAACAACATTAAACGTGTCAGTCTGTTTTTTACACTCCTCAGGTCACATAATACAGCCATAAGACCAACTACAATGGAGCCCCACATTCTCTAGCTGAAGACCAAAAGCTCCATCCACTTTGGGAATGCTTAAAAACTAGGCTTGGAAGGAGTTTGCCGAGATCCGCGACAACTCTGCCGCACTACGCGGAGTTCCACAACGGCGGAGTGCATTAGGTCGCACCGTTCGTGCTGATTTTTAGCAACGGGTGTTTCTACCACGCTGGATAATCAGCACAAATGGTACCATGCTCAGTGCAAGAGGGTGCTGCTTCTTTCTGCTGCACGAGTAGGTTTTCTACTCGAGCGGCAGCTTCCTCAAAGCAAGCAGATGGTTTCTCAACGCAAACGGTCACAACCATCCGCGGCCTACCGCATTGAGAAATCTCGCTGGCAGGTGGTCTTGCGTTGGATTTTGCTCGCTCACGTTTGCTAACTTACCGTTGGCGAGCACGAGCGAGTAAAAAAACTCCGCTATGCTTTGCGGAGCACAGTTTTTCGGAACTCCGCGTGCTCTGCGGAGTACGGAAAACTCCACAAACTGAGCGGAGTTCACCGCCCAGGCCTATTAAAAACACCAGTAACTATTCCTGAGATCATATTTTATAGACCCCAGGAAGCAGTTTTTTTTAAGGTATTTGTGGGGGGCTGCTGCACTTTCTGCAGCCCCCCACAACACTTAAAAACATGTTTCTGTACCACCCAGAACACCTATCAACTTAATTTTTGTTTGGGGCTGCAGGAGGAGCCCCCTCTAAGCACCCTGCAAGCAGCCCCATTCCATGGGGCTATGCAAGAGTCAGCAACTACATTTGTTTATTACTGGGGTGCCCCAGTGCCTACACTAGGTATCCCACATGATTGTTAAGGGTGGGGGCTGCGAGGGGGAGCCCCAAGGTGCCTGCAGCCCGCCAGCTCCCCTGCTAGGACCCATCCCAGGTGCAGTGGGAGCCAGCATTGCTCCCACCCGGTGGGAGCAGCTTTTCTTTCTGTTCCGCCACTCAGGAACAATTCAATGTTTCCCTGCATGCTAGAGCCATAGGAAATTTTGCTCTCCAATACTGCTGAACGGAATTTCACCAAATTTGGCACAAAGTAAAAAAAGTTACTGAGAAAGCGTGCTTTTTGTTGTAACTCTATTCAGTAGTTTTAAAAAAATGTGTATTTTAAGAGGTGCTCAGGTTATCCTATAGAAAAAGTTAGTGATATCTGAACCATTGGTCTCCAGATATGCTTAAAATTTAAAGGGAATTGGTCAATCCTGATTTGCTGACCACAACATGGACAATAAGTTGTGGCACTCATTAAAAGACTAAGGGACCCCCCCCCTTTGTTGCCTGGCCATAACATGGATTATATGTTGTGTGAGCCATGACAGGAGCCAACGACAATCTTCTGAATGAAATGCAGTGTTTTTAATGGTCACAAATAGGAACACATATGAAGCGTGATAACAGATTTCAGTCACAATATAAATTGTTTGCTTGTGGCACTATACTAATTTTAGGAATTGTGGTGTGTTCTAAGGTGATTTTACCCTGTGAAAAATAAATGCTGATCTTCTGCTGGGATCTGATGAATCATGTTTGAGCGAAAACAGTTTTCTCTCATGATTTTCCTATAGAGGTTATGGAAGGTGCTCTAGGAGCTAAAATGAGAACACGTTGTGTATAAGCTCACATTATCTTCCTCAGCCACGTGAGAAAAGAGTCTGCTATTCTGAGTTAAACATGTACTTCCAACAGCCACAGCAGTCTGGTAGCTGATTCCCCATTGTTCTTCTGCAGCTTCACCACAGTATTCTAATAAACAACTAGAGTGCTAACATTCTGTACTTATGATAAAAGTGTTTTGACAAAAACAAGGGAACCCAATTAGGTAAGCAAGGACCTTGGGTATCAATTTTTATCTAGGACAGTGGTCCTTGTCGAAGGTAGATGGAACAAACGAAATAAATATAGAACAAAATCGATTCTATATGATTACTATCCAGCCGGATAGTGGGATTTAATCAGACTTATTCTCAGATATCAAAACACACGACATTGTACAGTGGGATACAATCCTGTATCCAGGGACATAAAAAGTGAGGTAGTTTGTGAAAAATAATAATGACATATAAACATAAAAAAACGAAACATTCAGGCAAAAACAAAGGGCTTGTTAATAGATGTAAAAAATGAAACAAGCGTAATAGTTGACACAGCCGTGACACATGGTATACAGATAGTTTGTGTGCATGGTGTTTAAAAAGGTCGACGACGTTTCGATCCCGTTTACACAGATACTGGGATCATCATCAGGACAGAAAATGATCAATGCCTGAACAACATTTAGGACTTTGTAATAATGCCGGTGAACCGGAGTATTAACATTTTGTAGTGAGCTCAGGGGCTCAACTGGGATGCAGTGAATTGCCCTGCGGGTCTGCGGGATGATGCCAGTGGCGTCGAAGACGGCCTAAAATGGTCAAGGAATGGTGGAGCCGCTGACGGGTGGTCCAAGAGTGGTTCTTTTCCGTCATGGAAGAAATGGATTGATCGATGTCAAACCGCTGGGTCCTTAGCCGTTATCGGGGAGGGAGCCTTGGTCGTGTGTAATCACGGCGGTGCTGGGGGTCTTGGGGCGGTCACTTGCCGTCTGAGAAGAGCTCTGTGGCTCAATGCTGCTGCCGGGTCAGTGGACGCCGGTGAGTTAAAAAACGTGGTATGTCAACCTGTGAGGTGCTTAACCCTTAGCAGGGAGGATGCCTTGGTTATGTGGAATCACGGCGGTGCCGGTGGCTAGGGGTCCTGGGGCGGTCAATTACCATCTGTGAAGAGCTCGACTCTGTCCTAGATAAAAATATGATAAAAGTGTGGCACACTTGAATGCAAACTTGATGAAATCAAAGGTGTAAAACTGAACCTCACATATTACTTCAATCATGACATATTAAATGGCACCACTCATTAGTTCTGGAACAACATAGTCCAAATTCCTCAGGAGTTCAGTGGTCCCCCCTCCAAAAAAAAATAAAGATACAAGGTGACTGGTGAGTGGAATGAGTGCATCCGGAAGGTTGGGTACATATGCCATGTATGTAATGTAATACGTTAGGTCATAAACAGTGCATAATTGTGGCACAAGTTATAGTTCGTTGAATAAACTATAACTATAGTATTTCAATGTTTTTTGAGTATCTAACCGTTATTTCTTGTCTCATTTCAACACCTAACTGTAAAGTCACTAAAAGCTTTGGATTTTCCAGTTAATTTATCGGGTCTTTTAACATACGTTAAGGTCTTAGTCCCTAACCTAACAAGAACATCACTTTAACCTTTATTTTTATTAATAGAATTTCTGCTTGTTTTGATCATATTCCAAATTCTACCTGAGAAAGCAGAGAGTCCATCTGTGTAGTACTCCCGAAGCTATTTTTTTAATCACACTAGGCCTGGCAACAGCTGCACTGTCAAACCAGATCTAAGAAGGGAACAAATAATACTTCATAACACAAAGGCCAAGATCCTTCTTAATCCATATAATAAAGACAATTTGCAAAAGAATGAATTCCGGTGTGACTACTCTTCCGAAAATGCCTGTAATTGTTGACTGGGGTTGATGCCACAATCTACTAGCAGTGTCACTGAACAAATAGCCTAACATCATACTACATTCTACAAACTGACCATATGGCAACACTGGAAAATGAGAACTAGGCTTCCATCTAAATAATCTGATCCACAGTAGCTCTACACAGAAAGCGAAGAGAATGCATTTCTTTATTCCCTATTATTAATTCCATAGACTTGACGAGGCATGCTCTGACTTCATTGAAGACAATACAGCCACCCAAATACAAAGTGTGAGTCCCCATGCTGAAAAGCTGGTGAGTACTCTGGACCCACACATGAGAATCTGCAAAGTGACAGAAGGCAAAGCCATTGTCCAGGGTGTATCAAAACACGTTTCATATCTTCAGTGAGTCAGTGAATTAGTACAAAATGTGAACTCACCTTGTAATACCATGAACACCACCAACACATATGTAGTTTGTATGGACACACATGTCACTGTTCTTAGAAGCTCTTCAAGTGCACTATCTCCAGTAGAAAACAAATCACAGCCATCTTTGGATATTAATTGGCTTTCCACATCAGTACCTGGTTGAAATAAAAACAGCAAGGCATTAGAGGAAGCTGACAAAAAACATCATCCCAACAAGCAAACGTGCATAATAAGTCAAATGAACCTTGATCTCCCAGTAATGACTATGCTGTGCATTCTATTCAGCAAGATAGGTTGTATGGGCTCCCAGTGCACCAGCAGGGCTCTTTAGGCCTCGACAATAGAATAGTGATCTCAGCAAAGAATGCACTCCAGCAGCTTGAGTTAAGACCTAAAACCTGGACTTCTAGGACAGGCCATCCTCGGATCAAACTTTGCAAAAGACAGTCCCATACGCCAGACGAAGAGCTTCTAACTTAAACACTGATCTAACTGTGATCCTACAAACCCCAACCTTTAAGGGAAATCAGGTGGTGTCCAACCAAGAGTCACAATCTATCCTTCACTCTAACAGTCTCTCTGAAACCCTGGATTCTGCAAGAGAGGGTGCAAGAATGGCAGGGCCAAACACCCTTCGCAGGTAGAGTTCTGTGAACCCACTAGCAATGAGACAGGGACTACATTGACGAAAGAGTGAACATGACTCACATTGGCACAGGGAGAATCAGATGCACACCTTAAGTAAAATACAGGACGCTATGATCATGCTCTTACAGGCCATCATCAAATACTTTAAAAAACTAAAAAACAAATACAGTATTAAACTTCATAAAATGAGAAAACCATTTGTTAAAAACACTAAGAACAAGTATTAAAAGGCATCAGTATGATGAGTAAATCATTCAATATTAAAATCGTACCTTTAAGGCACTTAATATGTCATTTAAAACCGCATGGATAACGGTTTCATTTCACAGGTAGTGGAAATAAGCAAAGGCTGTGACATACGATCTGGTTTCTAGTGCTCGTTATATGGGGCGAATAAACCACATTCTTTCTGCAGTGTAAAATGTACAAAAAAGCAAAAAGTGCCTTTTACTGGGAAAGCTAGCAGAAAGTGTATGGTTTGGAGACGAAACAGTGTCAGAAGGAACTTGTGCCTCTCATTTACAATAAAGCAAATAATAACCTGTAAATAAAGTGCAGAACATGCAGGACAAACCCTGAGGAGGTTTTCTAACCCTTCCACTCAAGTCTCTGCCCATGACCTTTGAGCTGTTTGATTAAAAAGTGCTTTAGTTTGAGTGAAGGGAATAGTCGACAAGCTGTCCAGGTTCTGAAAAAATATTGGGCAGCAAGCCTTTCAAAACTCATTTTAATGTACTTAAGCCATAGGATGTCTAGACAATTCTCCAGCTTCAGACAATCCTAAGATTGTTCTACATAGTTGGGCCTCTGGGTTTTTCTAGATTCTGTGCCATAACAAAAGTGGTTGTAGCTTGATATGATCGAAGCCTAACCTCTTCATGGCAGAAAGCTGTTGGGGTAGAGTGCGGAACTGCCAGGAGTCTTCTTATAAACTTATTCTCCACAACTTGTAGAGATTTGCCACTAATGTACCCCCATAAACCTACGACGAATTGTGGCAACAGACAAGCATTTACATTTTAAAATACAAAGTATTTCTCTAGGTGGTTTGTGCCCCAGTCTTTTGGAGTATCTGAAAACTGCATCAATTGCTCTCTGGAATTGCATGGCTCTTACATTCAGGAGAAATTTCCAGTTGAAATCTATGTTGATCGTAATTCCCAAATACGTAAAATGCGTGGTTTTCATAATTTCTACCCCACCAAGTAGAAACCTTTTTGTCTTGGCTTGTTTGGGGCAGCATTTCACTACAAAGGACTCGGTTTGATTTGTTTTTAGTCCTAAACGGCTCATAAAACTATTAAAAGCATCTAGTAAAATCTGAAGACAATTAGCAGTTCGTGCAATGAGAACGGCATCGTCTGCATAAAGTAGCATGGGAATTTCTCTCTTGTTGATCTTTGGCAGGCCCTTCCCAGCCGTTATCAGGTGCTCACCCAGAAAGTTAACATAAATTAAAAAGAGAAAAGGTGCCAGGACGCAGCCCTGTCTGACCCCAGTGATTGATGAAAAGTCCTCAAATAAATCTCCATTCCTACTATACCGTACTCTGGCTGTAGTATGTTCATGTAGCTAACTGAGCAGGGAGATTATTGCGCTGTCAAGGCCTAATTGGAGCATTATGGACCATACCTTTGGGTGGTCTACCATATCAAAGGCGCATGTTAAGTCCATAAAAGCGAGACGGACATATCCTTTTTTGCCTTAGTATATTTTTGAACAATCAAACAAAGATTTAAAGCTTGTTCAACAGTGCCCAGGCCTCGGCGAAAACCAAACTGTAGGTCTAAGAGCCCATGTGACTCTGTAGCCCAGCTTCCTAGCTTGGCCAATAGTACCCTTCCTAGGATCTTAACTGTGCTGTCTAGGAGGGATATTGGGCGATAGAAGTGAGGCTGACTCTTATCTCCCTTTTTAAAAATAGGACCAATGATAGCCTCCTGCCAGGTCTTAACTAGAGGACCTATGATTGCACTTTTTATAACATATGTTATTAAGGGTGCCCAGAACTGGGGGTGAGATTTAAAGAGATCCGATGGTATTCTGTTGGGGCCCGGGGCTTTCCCAGAGGGACTGCTCTTGATAGCTAAGATTACATCAGGCACTTTTATTGAGCTGCTTAATTCCGGGGTGCAAATGAATCACAGTTAACTACCGTATTAGGGCCTGCATTCAGAGCCTGCTCGTTTGGGCCAAAAACTTTAGAAAAGTAGGACACCCAATCTTTGCTTGGTATATAACATTCCATTGTTGGGGGGACCTCACCCAAGGGATTCGAGGAGTTTACTGTCTGCCAAAAAGCTCACTTACAATCCTAAAATCATGCCAAGCCTTTTCCTTTATCTCTTTCTTTTTGAGTTGCTTCTTTATAAATTGTCCTAGCCTGAGTTACCCCTAGCTGATCTCGGTATTTTAGATGGTCAGAAGACCTAAACTACTATGGTGCCACTAATGTGCCATCTAAAGTGGCATAACTATGGGTGGGCAGACGGTTCAGCTCAGCCCAAATGGATAAGAAACTTTGTTGTGCTTCAGTGAACTAAAGTTCCCAGTGCAGCTAAAACTTCACCTAAGGCATAGCTAGCCCCATCGAGCTATCTGTATGCACCGGATTTCCTAGCGCAGGATGTCCCATTGGCAGGGCATCCTGTGCCAGGAAAAACCAACCCCCTGCAAAGGTAAGATGTGTGCAGAGTGTGAGAAGTTGATGAAGGGAATTGGGGACCGAGATGTTGATGGCAGAGAGGTGGGGCATGCCAAGGTCAAGTGAGCAAGGCAAAAGGGAAAATTCTTTGGAGAACTGGGAAAGGTTGGCTGCTGGCAGCAGTCCACCAGTGGCCATCTACAACTTCATAAAGGGTTTCCCACGTTTGTAAAGGGACACTGAAACTGCCCCTCGCTTGAAGAAAACACTGAACTTCACAATTCATAAAGCTCACAATGCTGATTTCATATAAAACAAATTTGCAAATCTAAGGACTTGCAAACCGACAGACGTCACTCGAAAGCAGCGTCTAACAGCCTCCATACAAGACACCAAACAGGGCCAAGGGTCCTTGGAAAAGCGGACTTTGCATTATGAGAAAATTCCATCACTCAGGAGAACCGCGGAGAATTCAATGATACACATTCATTTCTCCCAGTAGGGTACAATAATTTTACTATCCTCGATAAAGGGCACTTCAGGACATTCCTCATTCTCATCTTGGCAAAGAGTAGGACGAGCTGGTGTGGACAGGGCTTTAAGTGGGAAAAAAAACTGGGGGTGCTCTAAGAGGGGCGGGGAAACCCCTTAAAGGGGTGTGGCCTATCCAAGTAGGGGCGTGGTCTACACCAACTCCATTCTGCCTATTGCTGGAAGAATTAGCCCCCCCTCGAAATATTTATTAGCATCCCCTCTCCCACCCCCCGAAATTTGGCTCTAGTTGCGCCTCTGACACCCAACATCCAAATACCAATATTATTATTTTATCTGTTGTCTGATTTCAGTGAGGATACGTATAACAATGCCTCCATTTTAGTACACATGCAAACTATGCTTCCGGTTGCTCTCCGCCGTGCCCTGAAGCTGGGGGAGCACAAACCACCACCTAACACGTTCTCAAGTTCGAGAAAAAAAGGAGCATGCCAATTGGCTCTTATGGGAAATTGTCATATTACATTGCGCGTGAATCAGTCACTGAGCACAACCACTGCACGTTTTAAAAGAAACACAGCCCCATGCTGTCACTGACTTAGTGAGTATACCGATATCAGAGTTCGAACGCTAGGTTAGCCAGGTTAGCCTTCCATCCATCCGAGGTCTGTAAACTGATTATTTATACAATCAAAACACTTGTTATTTGTTGCACTTAAAAGCGCCAGAAATGAAGTATGCATTGCCACTCTAAAAACAAGCTATTAATATGCATCTCTTTCAACCTGTTCATGACGTTGACTAAGTCATTGCCTTTTTCATATTAATGCCAGTCACATTTATACATAAGACGCCAGGCGCGCAACGCCCATTGGGCTCAAAGGGCTTTGCGAGGCCCGAAAATAGAGCCCGATAGAGACCAGTTTCGAGGCCCCCTGAAAATAACTGCCGCTTAAAGCCCTGGGTGAAGAGTTAAACACCCAGCAGCTTGAAAAGGACTGATATTTCTGGCTAATACTTCTTTTTTGTGGGAGATATTCAAAGCACTCCTAGGGGTCTGACCCTGTCCCTCATCTGGACATAGGTAACTTCACCCCTGCAGCCTACAACCCCAGGTTAGGATTGAAGCGCACGCACCCTCAGTCACAGATGGAGCTGGGCTCTCACATGTGGGCTTCCTCTTGTTCCTTACAACCAGAGCCCCACTCTGCAAAGCATCAGCATTGTTTTTCACCTACTTTACTGCCCCAAATCTTTGATAGTGTCTAGCAGTGGGATCCCTCGGCTTACTTTAAAACGTCATCATTTTGGTCGCACACCTGTCGATGGCGCACACTGAAAGGCTGAACTCTGGGCCCAGGGTACGAGCCGGGGGTACACGCGGGTGGACGGCGTCCACCCACATTTTTTACAGGGTGACGCCGTCCAGCCTGACAAGAAGTTGGGCCCCACTGAAAAAGATGCTGAATTCGTCCCGGTGTAATTTCCAAACACCGGGACACTTTCAGCAGTGCCTGCACATTGTTATCTGCTTTCGATCTGCAACAACGTGCAGGCTGGGACGGGGCTTCCTTATTTTAGACACCCGCTGGGCCCATAACAAAGGCCGAATTTGAGGTGTTATCAGGCCTCCTTTTGTTGAGTCTCCTGCCTGGCAGCAGTCAGGAGCCTCACACCTAGAAGCAAATGCAGCAGAGGGGAAACAAAGGCTCACACCTTGTTAGCACTTCACACGTACTTAAGAGACACAGCTTTTCACTTTGTTCAGGCTTTTTAGGAGATATGCATGCACTGTAAGAACGTCAGATGTGTTGATCTTTCCCAGTATTTGTACAAAATAAATAGCATTTATATAAGCGCATACCACCCCTGAGGAGGCGTTGTAATAATTTAAATATCACTATTTTTTCTTTTAAAGCACTATGGGTAGAGGAAGTTCATGCTGAAATAAGGCAACATTGTTTTATGTGTAACTTACAAAAGTGTTAATCTTCTGCCTAAATCAGGATAGTTTCCCTGTATACTCGAAATGTGCTCAAATGTACTCATGATAGACCTGCTAAACATATATGTGAGGGCTTAAGATCTGATGTCACTTCTTGTGATGCCACTTCCTGTGATGTCACGCGCTGTGATGTCACGTGCCGCGATGTCACGTGCCGCGATGTTATGCACCGTGATGCCACTTGCATACTGATTAATTAGGTTAGTTCCCCCACTTCTTTTTTTAGGACTTGTGCCCTGTCTGGGCCACTCAATTGAAGGCGTTCTGACTTGAAAATGGCGTCATTACTCTTGATCCTATCCCCTATGGATAATATTTCCACTACTGCCGTCTCGTTTACGCATCAGTTAGGACGCATTTAAAGTAGGGCTCATTCTGCAACACTTAGTAGCGCTGTACACATTCCAGTGGGGCCACAACAGAGGTATCTATCTGCACTTTACCACGCAACACAACTGAGTGTGTCATGCATGCAGACTCCTAATCTGTGTCCAATCAAATGAGGCAAAGGGTGTGCAGCCAAGTGCTCGACGTCTCGTGCAGGCTCCGCATCATATGCTGCCACACCCAATGCATTAGCAGTAAGTCAGGTAAGTTTATTAGTGACATCATTCATGACGTTGAGATTACCATATGGGATATTGCGGCGGTTGCTTGAAAAGTGTGTTCTGTGGACTAAATTACCTCTCGCTCCATTCCTCCAGTGGAGGCCCCCAGGTGGTGACCATGAAAATAACCAGATCTTGAAGGTAAGTTAGTTACACATCAGGGTGAACAAGGAGAAAGACAAGGGCCTGAAGTTGAATTAAACAGTACATTATAGTGGACAGCCAGAAGAGGCAGGGCTTGAAGGTGAGTAGTACATAAGAGTGGACTATGAGAGGAATCAGGGCTTGAAGGTGAGTTATACAACAGAGTGCACAGTAGAGGAATCAGGGGTTGAGGGTGAGTTACACAACACAGTGCACAGTAGAGGAATCAGGGGTTGAGGGTGAGTTACACAACAGAGTGCACAGTGAGAGGAATCAGGGGTTGAGGGTGAGTTACACAACAGAGTGCACAGTAGAGGAATCAGGGGTTGAGGGTGAGTTACACAACAGAGTGCACAGTAGAGGAATCAGGGTTTGAAGGAGAGTTACACAACAGCGTGGTCAGTGAGAGGAATCAGGGCTTGAGGGTGAGTTACACAATAGAGCCGCAGTGAGAGGAATCAGGGCTTGAGGGTGAGTTACACAACAAAGTGCACAGTAGAGGAATCAGGGCTTGAAGGTGAGTTATACAACAGAGTGCACAGTAGACTAATAAGTGTTACGTTTCATATAGAGGCCCTAATATAGACGCGTTCATATATGCCGTATATGGTCATAATCGTATATGCCCTATTATGGTCATACTCGTATATGCCCTATTATGGTCATAATCGTCTATGCCCTATTATAGTCATGATCTCCTATGCTCTAATATAAGCATGATCTTTAACCTACATTAGTTCCCTACAGTACACAACGAACTCTGAGGGTTGAACGTTATCTAGTCTGTGGTTAGAACACTGCAAGGTCTTTCCCGATAACAGTCCTACAATGTACTCATAAATTATGCATGAGCATTCACCAGCTACATCTCCCGCATAATATGTATGTACAAAGTTCACCCCTGATGTCTTCCTCATGTCTAACAAAGACCAATACAAACCATACTGAGGGAACCGAGACTTCCATGCCGACACACTGACCAGAGACGCTGAGGCTCCTGCATGCAGTCGCTCCAGCTGACAGCGGTCTAACACAGCCCTTACGGGGTGTCCAACTCGAGACCAGGACGGGGTCCCACACTCTCTCTATTCAGGTAATGGGGTTCGACTAAATCCTAGAAGGATTCTTGGCTCTTAGGCTTTTAGACCTACCCACATGCTAGGTACACTTAGATACATCTAGTTAGGCATCGTAGGAGTACGCGCACTTTTGGGTGACATTCTATTACGCATTTTATATTCATGTATGTATTCATGATTATTGCAAAATGGTAGAACTGTACTATCCTTTCACTTTGATCGTACTGCTGATAATATATCTCTGCTATTGTCTGCTGGTTGCTGCAGCACATATATTTTACACTAGAATAACAACTGTTCAATAAATACTTATTGAAACGCCCAGACTGTTCATTCTGTGTAACTCTCTGAGACAAACCAAGTAAGTAAGCACGAGTGACTGAGCGAAAAGTAGTACATTGTTTCAACGATTCTGAGGGATCAGGGTTGTCATGATCTAAGGTTGCCAGAAACTAATCTCTCCCCAATAAGAGGAGATTCTAGTGGCACTGTGAGCTAGCTAATGCAAATCCGGCTAACATATGCGGTGGGGGTGCACAGAGTCAGTCTAACACCAAGCCCACAGTTTATGTTATCCAAACGCATAGGTCCTGCAGGGGTACTATAGGAACTACACGACATGGCGCCGTCAACGTTGGTTGGGTACTTATTTAACAGTAGAATCTGAGTAGTTCAGTCGTGCTATTCTCAGAGAACCTACTCACAAAACCCCAGAGACGTCTGGAGTGGGTGGGCACAAAATCCGCCGCAGCTGAGTAGTACTAAAATACTATTTATTGGCTGTTGGTTATTCAAGCTTGAAAGGACATAGTGTTCCTAAAATTGTGCCTAAAACCTTATCATAGTTTCTTTGAAACATTAGTCTGTGTTCGATACACAATGACTACCGCGGTCTTAGATCCAACACGAATGCCACTGCCCCCGTCACACGAGGACGACGATCCTGAGGATGCAATACAGATTGCACCAAAATTCAGAATGACAGTCACCCTAAGACTATTAGAAAATGGTTTACAAGCTAGGGGTGGCATGGTAGTTTTTGTGATTGAGGCACACGAATCAAACAAAACAGAGGTATTCTATTCATGGGCTACACTCCCAGCAGCAAATGCAATAACAAAGACATTTCACTACTATATAGAAGGAAATGCACCACGGGAATATGGTCTGTTTGAGGACATAGAGATTCCACTCACTTACCAGGAACATCATTACTGGTTTAATGGCGCCCTACCCCACGTACAAGAAAGAGTAAGGTTAGGCCCACTCGGAGGAGAAGGGGCCACATGACCAATATTAGCGGCTTACACACCGCATCCTGACATTGGCACAATGCCACAGCCAGAATTACTCATACAACACAGAGATTTAATTAAAATCTACAGAAACCTGACACAATTCGTCATGAGGACTTTAACAATCCAACCTGCACCAGGTGCAGCAAATAGGACTCCAGCTCAGGGTACAGGAAATAAAATGACTCCTCAAACATTGCACGCGGTAATGGGCAAAATGCCCGCAAAACGCGAACAAATACCATTCTGGATAGCTCAGAAAATAACTCAGCTTGAGGCGGTATTCCCGAATACTACCACCTGTGATAAACACAGAATACTAACAATCTTTTTGCCCATGGGGATCACACCACAAATAGAGGACTGCACCTCTTGGGGTACAGTCTTTGCTGCCATATATACCAGAACACATGGTATCCCGTCATTAGCAGTAGTACCTGACGTATTGAGACAGATACAAAATGAGTACGGAGCAGAGCCTGCCCTTAACTTAGGGATGAAGTTACTAGGTAACTACGAACAGGTATCAGCCAAAATACTAGCTAACAATAAGGGAGAAGCAGCTTCAGTGGCGATCCGCAAACGCCTAAGGGAGTTCAGTCCAGTAGATCAACCACACGAACTACCCAAAATAATTGAAACTGCATATGCAGAACTAGGCAGAGACAGTCTAGGTGGGAAAGCATTAAAACCACAACTGGTGGGCAGTCCTGAAAAGGACACTACAAAGCAGACACCTACTTCTTCTAAAAAGAAGTGGGAAAATAAAAACCAACAAAAGTCTAAAGACAGCAGATCTCAATCCAGAGGTAGGTCTCCTCAACAGGAGCCCTCTGAAAGGAGGTATAACCTCAGGAATAGGGATAATATTAAAAAACCTGACAGGTATCAGGATACTGATACACGTTCCTCTCGTTCCTTTCAGGGTTCATCAAAAAACTCTGAGAGGGAAGGACGGTCAGAACACAGACAAGAGGAGCGTACAAAGTCCAGAGACACGCAACGCGCTGCAGACTACGCACCTAAAAATGAAGATAAACAAAAACAAAAACCTCAGTTCAAAAAGAAGAAGGTAGCAGGTCTTAAGATCAGACATGCCCAGAATTCTGAGGACACAGCTTCTGAACGGGGAATGGGCTCTGACGATGCTAGACAGCACGGCAGAAGTTACAATAGCTCGCCAGAACCTGAAGGAATTTCTGGTGACAGCGGAGTTGAGTGAGTGTATCATGGTGGAAACACCTGATACTCGGGTAAGTGTCCCACATAAGTTACATGAGATAACACTCCGGATGGAGGGGGACAAGCCCAGGAAAGTTAAAGGTCTATTTTGGACAAATCTGTCATCTGGATATGACATCCTATTAGCAGAGCAAGACTGGCCGCCAGCATTCGTCATGGAGTGCCCTAAGGGAGAAAAGGTAATTTTTCCAGCATTTTCCGACCTCATTCCCATACATTTAAAACATGCATATGCGCAGGAGTGGGCGGTTGCCCTAGCTCCAGCATTGTACAAAAATCATGCTGGTTGGGATGAGGATTCAACCCACCGCGTGATCCCGTTAAAAGTTTCACCAAATGCTCAAAGGCAATATCCTATAAAGCAGGAAGCTAAAAAACAAGTCAGGGAGATCCTAGATCAACTTGAATACCAGGGTGTGATAGAAAATTGCACCTCACCAATGAACAATCCTTTGTTCCCCTTATCAAAACCTGACAACACATATCGTCTAGTTTTAGATTACAGACATTTAAACACCTGCACAAAGACATTTGCAGTTCAAAATGCACACAGTGCCGCATTAATGAATAACATTGTGCGGAAAAAATACAAAACTACATTTGATATCTCAAATGGATTTTTCTGCCAAACTATAGCGCCTGAAAGCAGGTATTTGACCGCATTCTCTGCGCTAGGGTCCCAAGGCAATTTTGTCGACTCCCCCAAGGGTATAAGAATAGCCCAGGGTTGTTTTCAGCAAGGGTAACAGAGTTACTCCAAAATTTGGATGAAGAAGCATTGTCCTATGTCAATGATATTTAACTGACGGACGATGACTTACTGAGGCACTTGACCAGGGTGAGCACCATTATTATGGGATTCGCCTCCGAGGGCTATAAATTTAATTTCAAAAAATCAAAAATTGCCCTTCTCAATGTCCTGTTTTTAGGGTATGAGCTGTCAAGTGAAGGAAAAAGCCTAGCAGCTAACTTTTTAGAAAAGTGTGCGCTGCTCCAACCTCCAAAATCATTAAAGAATTTACAATCAATTCTGGGATTCCTAAATTTTGGTCGAACATACATTTTGGATTACGCAGAAAGAGTAAAACCTTTCTACGACTTAATAAAACCTGATTTTTCAGTCAGACAATGGACACAGGAACATACAAACATCCTACGTTCACTACAGGAAGACATGCTAGCTTCAAAACATTTACAGACACGCGTAAACGTACGCAACTTAGTGATCCGAGTAATAGCGGGTCAATGCGGGTACACTTATTTAACTTTCAATGAAGGCGAAACAGTACCAATCGCATACAAATCACACCTGTACACAAACGCACAGATGCGTTTCACTTCAACAGAAAAAATCCTGACAGCAATGCAGACCGCTGTAGCAAGAGAAAGAGCTCTGGCTCAAGGAAAACGCATAATAGTCGTGACCCCAGTACCAGCCTTAGAGGCTGTTACAAAGGATAGCATTCCAAATGCGAAAGCCTTACATCCCAGATGGATACAATGGGCTAATTCTCTTACTGCAACGGATGTTGAATACAGATTTGATCCAAGTTTAAAAACACAAGCATTTCTGCTATACGAACAAGAATATCCTCTACCAAATGAGATTTTGCCTCTAGATCAGTATGAATACATTATTTACACTGACGGATCTGCTCAACCGGCCATAGGGAGTAAGCAAGCTTATAGCGCAGCGTGTGCAATCGTTAAAGGTCGCATGCGCGATGGAAAGTTCCATCCAAGTTGCACTAAAACGCAATCTCTAGGAGACTGCACGGCTCAGTTAGCAAAATTAAAAGCACTAATACTGGCACTTGTAAATACGGAACACAAATTCCCCACACTGATTGTGTGTGATTCCTTTTACTGTGTACAGTTGTACAATGAATATTGACATCATTGGGAACAAAACGGGTTTAAAGGCGCAAAAGGTGGCACAATTAAGCATAAAATGCTATGGAAACAGGTAGTGGAGTTGAGTAACGAACTACCAAGGGCTCACGTGATACATACACTGAGTCATCAGCATGATGGCGTTCACGTTGAAGGGAATTCATTGGCTGATGAAGCCGCGAAGGGGGCTGTACGCACAGCGTCCGTAGCTGCAATCACTCGTTCAAAAACGAGAATAGACTGCGAGATTTTGGTAGCTGTCAATGCTTCACGCAAAGGCAGCACAGCAGTACCTAAAACATTTCCACTCAAGTACTCCTACAAGTTAGATGCACAAAACATTCCATATGCTCAGATGCCTGGAGTGGGGGATAGAGTAATACCAAATATGGATCGTAGGCAAGGCTTAATTCTAGCAGCACACGAGGGTTTGGGTTCTGCGCATACTGGCGTTACAGCGACTATTTCTTTATTGAAACAGTGCTACTGGTGGCCAGGGTTAACAAAGCAGACCAAAGACTATGTCTTAAAGTGCGACATCTGCCAGCAGATGAAAGGCTCCACCGTAGCACGCCCAGCGCAGACACCATTGTTAAAATCAGACAAACCTCTCGCATGTGTGTATTTGGACCACTGCGGACCCCTACAATCGGATGGGGCCAAGAAATATATCATGGTTGCAGTGGATTCCTGCTCTAGATTCCTATGGGTCTGGCCTCAGCGCTCGGCTGACGCTCGAACTGTTATAAAAGATTTGCGAGTCTTTATCGGCACATACACAGTTGGCAAGTTACATTCTGACCGTGGCCCGGCGTTTAGCTCTCGGGCTTACAAAGAGGCCATGGAAGGAATGGACGTAGCATTGCGGTACTCCTCTCCATACCATCCTGAGGGAAATTCGGTTGTGGAGAGGAAAAACCGTGACTTAAAGCAATCTTTAACAGCTAGGGTAGTAGGCATGGGCGGTAGTTGGGTCAGTCACCTTTATGGGGTCCAAAGAGCAATAAACAACCAGCCAAGAAGCTCTCTAGGGGGTGTCACTCCTTACGAGGTCCTATTTGGGACAAGAATGTGGGCACCTGATCTTGATTGTGGAGGCACAGTGGCGGATGAAAAACCATTTGATATCCATGATTGTTTGGCTGTTTTACAGGATCTAAATGAATCCAGGACACAACAAAGCAACGTCCACTTAAAACAGACCCCCACTGAGGAAGTCAAGGCATTAACGGTAAGACCTGTCTGGATCCCAAAAGTTGGGGATCTGGTCAGAGAGAAGATTGCAGACAAGAAAGAATTCGGACCAACCTACAGAACAGCTGTACCGGTCCTAGCAATCCAAGGCACAACAACTGTACTTCTGCCGCCTCTTGCCGGGAAAAAGGAGAAAAGATTGGTCTCAATCGACTTAATCAAACCACACTATGTGGCCGATACTAAACAGTAGGCCTTGTGGACTCCACAGTAGCTGACGCCCTCCTCTCGCTACAATCCAAGAAGTCCAAACAGAAAGACTCATCACGTTTGATGAGCCACCTGCACGGAATGAAGGGCTAAGCAACAATGCTATGGAACTCGTTCCACTTCCACAAGAAGTTCAACTTCAAGATGAAAATCAACTTAACAACCAAGTTGCAATAAGACTGAATACAGACGTCTACGTCAACATGCCTCGTCAAGAGCGAAATCCAATTTCAACAAATCCCGATGCAATTCCAACAATTGATCGAACTGCTTCTGTCTATTTCATGAACTTTGATATGTTTTCACTGGATCCAAGCGAGCCGGAAACGACGCCAGCCAAAAAATCACACAATCAGAAACTCATTGACTTTTTGAACTTTTTTAGAAACACTTACCTGGTGTCACCTTGGATAGAACTATGGTATATCACTGGGATTCTATTTCTTCTTTTCTGGCTAAGTTTAACTATAACTTTTAGTATGCTTATTAATGGACGATATCTCCAGCAAAGCTCTACAGCCCAAAGAGTCAGTTTGATTTTAAAGCCACACCAGTCTTCACATTGTGAACCAAGAGACTTGTCTTCATTGAACATCACAGCAGTTCATATACCGGACGGTATAGTATGGGTCAAGATTGATTTTGATATATTTGGCCACGCTGAACGTTTAAAGCTTAAACATGTATTTAAAATTTCTTTAAGTTATATCATTACCTCCAGTACATTTTCTGATGATTGGGACACTGAAACTGTACATAATATGATGTCTGATTTAGAAAAACTGCAGCATTTCCGAACAATGAAATGTTAGAAGGTACTTCAGACTATGATACATTGTACTGTTACCAACACTATGGTCATCATTTCTTGCACAAATCCATAACACCTAGAAATGTATTTGAATACCACCAGTGGGAACACTGCCCAACACCTCCAAAAGGTAGTTCGCAAACTTTTGCACAGAAATTCACATACTTTTCAGGGTTTAATGCATCTGACCCGAAGTCATTTTATTACAAAGTGGCAACAACATCAGCACAGAAACTTATGTTGACTAACACTAAACAGATTTACCCTGCTTCCTTTATGGCCCAGTTGTCTACACAGGGTTTCAACCTATGGAAAGACACTATAGATTTAAAATCAATCTGGGGTTCTAGGGACTGGCAGGTCCAGGGAACAGAAGCGCTTTTTAGAGCATGCCTCATTCCACAGCAGATGATATTTCTAAATGACACTGTGCAACAGACATCCTGTCTTGGACTGGCCAAGAACAAGGAAATAAACACACCTGGGTTTCCATCACCATCACAGATGGGTGGGGGGCAGAATTCAACTACACATGGGGTGGGATTAGATGACATTCTCCAGTACAACAGGTCAGATCCCAATTGGACAGAATGGCTGATTGGGCCCGTTGACACAAACACATGTCAACAGAGATTCCTAGGTATAACCGAGGGGTTTAGTATCAGTAGGCCAGATACACGCTATGTACAAAGACAACACCCAGGGGTAGTGACATCCTATAGTGTTGGGAAGTTGTGCCCTGATTGGCTAGAGACCTCAACACTCACAGAAGTAAAACATCACTTGACCTTACTCACACCTGATGTGGACCTTAGGGATTTCTTGTCAGGCCCAAGGAAAACACGTCAGAAACGTTTCATATATGCTGGCATTTATGCCTACTATAATGAAAACTGGGAAATATCCCAACAGGAGGCCGCAGAAAGAATACGGGAAATAGACCGTATTAACTTAGAGAAGGCATTAGCTGTAGTGGATAATGGGTTAACAACTTTGACCTCCAGGAATTACTCCTTAGGCAACATTGTATCTTCGGCAATTGACGTATTAGAACAAGACTTGGCCTTGTTACAACACGGGCAATCTCAGTTACGTTCTATTATAATGTTAAGCTGGACGCTGCAATCTTTGCATGCAGGCTATGTGCCCTGGCGTTTTATAAACACCACGTCTCTGCTTTCAGAATACAATCTAACTGATAAACAGACAGAAATGGTACAAAGGGGAGCCAAAAATACAATGCTGCATCTTGAGAAACTGGAAAGGTTACCATTCACTGTAGCCGAATTACCATCAACTGAATGGCTAATTCATGGCCAAATCACTCTGCCGGTCACTACGTTTCAGTTTCAATATTGCCTTGAGCAGAGGCAGGCAGGCAAATATGAAAAAATGGGTAAGGGTTACATTAAGGAAACTTGGGAGTTACCATATAGATATCGATGCCGGAATGGGGATCGAGAAGTGTATCTGAGTGGTACAAACTGCAAAGCATGGCCCTTTAGGGGGTCCAGCATAGCATCCATGTCCGGAGGCGTATCTGATGGAAACGTTAGACAGATGACCATAGTGTTGGTAACAGTACAATGTATCATAGTCTGAAGTACCTTCTAACATTTCATTGTTCGGAAATGCTGCAGTTTTTTCTAAACCAGACATCATATTATGTACAGTTTCAGTGTCCCAATCATCAGAAAATGTACTGGAGGTAATGATATCACTTAAAGAAATTTTAAATACATGTTTAAGCTTTAAAAGTTCAGTCGGGCCAAATATATCAAAATCAATCTTGTCCCATACTCTATCGTCCGGTATAGGAACTGCTGTGATGTTCACTGAAGACAAGTCTCTTGGTGCACGATGTGAAGACTGGTGTGGCTTTAAAATCAAACTGACTCTTTGGGCTGTAGAGCTTTGCTGGAGATATCGTCCATTAATAAGCATACTAAAAGTTATAGTTAAACCTAGCCAGAAAAGAAAAAATAGAATCTCAGTGATATATCATAGTTCTATCCAAGGTGACACCAGGTAAGTCTTTCTAAAAAAGTTCAAAAAGTCAATGAGTTTCTGTTTGTGTGATTTTTTGGCTGGCGTCGTTTCCGGCTCGCTTGGATCCAGTGAAAACGTATCAAAGTTCATGAAATAGCCAGAAGCAGTTCGATCAATTGTTGGAATTGCATCGGGATTTGTTGAAATTGGATTTTGCTCTTGACAAGGCATGTTGACGTAGATGTCTGTATTCGGTCTTATTGCAACTTGGTTGTTAAGTTAATTTTCATCTTGAAGTTGAACTTCTTGTTGAAGTGGAACGAGTTCCATAGCATTGTTGCTTAGCCCTTCATTCCGTGCAGGTGGCTCATCAAACATGATGAGTCTTTCTGTTTGGACTTCTTGGCTTGTAGCGAGAGGAGGGCGTCTGCTACTGTGGAGTCCACGAGGCCTACTGTTTAGTATCAGCCACAGTGTGTGGTTTTATTAAGTCGTTTGAGACTAATCTTTTCTCCTTTTTCCCGGCAAGAGGCGGCAGAAGTACAGTTCTTGTGCATTGGATTGCTAGGACCGGTACAGCTGTTTTGTAGAATGGTCCGAATTCTTTCTTGTCTGCAATCTTCTCTCTGACCAGATCCCCAAATTTTGGGATCCAGACCGGTCTTGCCGTTAATGCCTTGACTTCCTCAGTGGCGGTCTGTTTTAAGTGGACGTTGCTTTGTTGTGTCCTGGATTCATTTAGATCCTGTAAAACAGCCAAACGATCATGGATATCAAATGGTTTTTCATCCGCCACTGTGCCTCCACAATCAAGATCAGGTACCCACATTCTTGTCCCAAATAGGACCTCGTAAGGAGTGACATCCCTAGAGAGCTTCTTGGCTAGTTGTTTATTGCTCTTTGGACCCCATAAAGGTGACTGACCCAACTACCGCCCTTGCCTAATACCCTAGCTGTTAAAGATTGCTTTAAGTCACGGTTTTTCCTCTCCACAACCGAATTTCCCTCAGGATGGTACAGAGAGGAGTACCGCAATGCTACGCCCATTCCTTCCATGGCCTCTTTGTAAGCCCGAGAGCTAAACGACGGCCCACGGTCAGAATGTAACGTGCCAACTGCGCATGTGCCGATAAAGACTCGCAAATCGTTTATAACAGTTTGAGCGTCAGCCGAGTGCTGAGGCCAGACCCATAGGAATCTAGAGCAGGAATCCACTGCAACCATGATATATTTCTTGGCCCCATCCGATTGTAGGAGTCCGCAGTGGTCCAAATACACACATGCGAGAGGTTTGTCTGATTTTAACAAAGGTGTCTGCGCTGGGCGTGCTACGGTGGAGCCTTTCATCTGCTGGCAGATGTCGCACTTTAAGACAGTCTTTGGTCTGCTTTGTTAACCCTGGCCACCAGTAGCACTGTTTCAATAAAGAAATAGTCGCTGTAACGCCAGTATGCGCAGAACCCAAACCCTTGTGTGCTGCTAGTATTAAGCCTTGCCTACGATCCATATTTGGTATTACTCTATCCCCCACTCCAGGAATCTGAGCATATGGAATGTTTTGTGCATCTAACTTGTAGGAGTACTCGAGTGGAATTTTTTTAGGTACTGCTGTGCTGCCTTTGCGTGAAGCATTGACAGCTACCAAAATCTCGCCGTCTATTCTCGTTTTTGAACAAGTGATTGCAGCTACAGACGCTGTGCGTACAGCCCCCTTCGCGGCTTCATCAGCCAGTGAATTCCCTTCAACGTGAACGCCATCACGCTGATGACTCAGTGTATGTATCACGTGAGCCCTTGGTAGTTCGTTTCTCAACTCCACTACCTGTTCCCATAGCATTTTATGCTTAATTGTGCCACCTTTTGCGTCTTTAAACCCGTTTTGTTCCCAATGATGTAAATATTCATTGTACGACTGTACACAGTAAAAGGAATCACACACAATCAGTGTGGGGAATTCGTGTTCCGTATTTACAAGTGCCAGTATCAGTGCTTTTAATTCTGCTAACTGAGCCATGCAGTCTCCTAGAGATTGCGTTTTAGTGCCACTTGGATGGAACTTTCCATCGCGCATGCGACCTTTAACGATTGCACACGCTGCACTGTAAGCTTGCTTACTCCCTATGGCCGGTTGAGCAGATCCGTCAGTGTAAATAATGTATTCATACTGATCTAGAGGCAAAATCTCATTTGGTAGAGGATATTCTTGTTCGTATAGCAGAAATGCTTGTGTTTTTAAACTTGGATCAAATCTGTATTCAACATCCGTTGCAGTAAGAGAATTAGCCCATTGTATCCATCTGGGATGTAAGGCTTTCGCATTTGGAATGCTAGCCTTTGTAACAGCCTCTAAGGCTGGTACTGGGGTCACGACTATTATGCGCTTTCCCTGAGCCAGAGCTCTTTCTCTTGCTACAGCGGTCTGCACTGCTGTCAGGATTTTTTCTGTTGAAGTGAAACGCATCTGTGCGTTTGTGTACAGGTGTGATTTGTATGCGATTGGTACTGTTTCGCCTTCATTGAAAGTTAAATAAGTGTACCCGCATTGACCCGCTATTACTCGGATCACTAAGTTGCGTACGTTTACGCGTGTCTGTAAATGTTTTGAAGCTATCATATCTTCCTGTAGTGAACGTAGGATGTTTGTATGTTCCTGTGTCCATTGTCTGACTGAAAAATCAGGTTTTATTAAGTCGTAGAAAGGTTTTACTCTTTCTGTATAATCCAAAATATATGTTCGACCAAAATTTAGGAATCCCAGAATTGATTGTAAATTTTGATGAACCCTGAAAGGAACGAGAGTAACGTGTATCAGTATCCTGATACCTGTCAGGTTTTTTAATATTATCCCTATTCCTGAGGTTATACCTCCTTTCAGAGGGCTCCTGTTGAGGAGACCTACCTCTGGATTGAGATCTGCTGTCTTTAGACTTTTGTTGGTTTTTATTTTCCCACTTCTTTTTAGAAGAAGTAGGTGTCTGCTTTGTAGTGTCCTTTTCAGGACTGCCCACCAGTTGTGGTTTTAATGCTTTCCCACCTAGACTGTCTCTGCCTAGTTCTGCATATGCAGTTTCAATTATTTTGGGTAGTTCGTGTTCGTGTGGTTGATCTACTGGACTGAACTCCCTTAGGCGTTGGCGGATCGCCACTGAAGCTGCTTCCCCCTTAATGTTAGCTAGTATTTTGGCTGATACCTGTTCGTAGTTACCTAGTAACTTCATCCCTAAGTTAAGGGCAAGCTCTGCTCCGTACTCATTTTGTATCTGTCTCAATACGTCAGGTACTACTGCTAATGACGGGATACCATGTGTTCTGGTATATATGGCAGCAAAGACTGTACCCCAAGAGGTGCAGTCCTCTATTTGTGGTGTGATCCCCATGGGCAAACAGATTGTTAGTATTCTGTGTTTATCACAGGTGGTAGTATTCGGGAATACCGCCTCTAGCGGAGTTATTTTCTGAGCTATCCAGAATGGTATTTGTTTGCGTTTTGCGGGCATTTTGCCCATTACCGCGTGTAATGTTTGAGGAGTAATTTTATTTCCTGTACCCTGAGCTGGAGTACTATTTGCTGCACCTGGTGCAGGTTGGATTGTTAAAGTCCTCATGACAGATTGTGTCAGGTTTCTGTAGATTTTAATTAAATCTATGTGTTGTATGAGTAATTCTGGCTGTGGCATTGTTCCAATGTCAGGATGCGGTGTGTAAGCCGCTAATATTGGCCATGTGGCCCCTTCTCCTCCGAATGGGCCTAACTTTACTCTTTCTCGTACGTGGGGTAGGGAGCCATTAAACCAGTAATGATGTTCCTGGTAAGTGAGTGGAATCTCTATGTCCTCAAACAGACCATATTCCCGTGGTGCATTTCCTTCTATATAGTAGTGAAATGTCTTTGTTATTGCATTTGCTGCTGGGAGTGTAGCCCATGAATAGAATACCTCTGTTTTGTTTGATTCGTGTGGCTCATTGACTTTTTGAACTTTTTTAGAAACACTTACCTGGTGTCACCTTGGATAGAACTATGGTATATTACTGGGATTCTATTTTTTCTTTTCTGGCTAGGTTTAACTATAACTTTTAGTAGGCTTATTAATGGACGATATCGCCAGCAAAGCTCTACAGCCCAAAGAGTCAGTTGGATTTTAAAGCCACACCAGTCTTCACATTGTGAACCAAGAGACTTGTCTTCAGTGAACATCACAGCAGTTCCTATACCGGACGGAATAGTATGGGACAAGATTGATTTTGATATATTTGGCCCGACTGAACTTTTAAAGCTTAAACATGTATTTAAAATTTCTTTAAGTGATATAATTACCTCCAGTACATTTTCTGATGATTGGGACACTGAAACTGTACGTAATATGATGTCTGATTTAGAAAAAACTGCAGCATTTCCGAACAATGAAATGTTAGAAGGTACTTCAGACTATGATACATTGTACTGTTACCAACACTATGGTCATCATTTCTTGCACAAATCCATAACACCTAGAAATGTATTTGAATACCACCAGTGGGAACACTGCCCAACACCTCCAAAAGGTAGTTCGCAAACTTTTGCACAGAAATTCACATACTTTTCAGGGTTTAATACATCTGACCCGAGTAATTTTATTACAAAGTGGCAACAACATCAGCACAGAAAATTATGTTGACTAACACTAAACAGATTTACTCTGCTTCCTTTATGGCCCAGTTGTCTACACAGGGTTTCGACCTATGGAAAGACACTATAGATTTAAAATCAATCTGGGGTGCTAGGGACTGGCAGGTCCAGGGAACAGAAGCGCTTTTTAGAGCATGCCTCATTCCACAGCAGATGATATTTCTAAATGACACTGTGCAACAGACATCCTGTCTTGGACTGGCCAAGAACAAGGAAATGAACACACCTGGGTTTCCAGCACCATCACAGATGGGTGGGGGGCAGAATTCAAGTACACATGGGGTGGGATTAGATGACATTCTCCAGTACAACAGGTCAGATCCCAATTGGACAGAATGGCTGATTTGGCCCATTGACACAAACACATGTCAACAGAGATTCCTAGGTATAACCGAGGGGTTTAGTATCAGTAGGCGAGATACACGCTATGTACAAAGACAACACCCGGGGGTAGTGACATCCTATAGTGTTGGGAAGTTGTGCCTTGATTGGCTAGAGACCTCAACACTCACAGAAGTAAAACATCACTTGACCTTACTCACACCTGATGTGGACCTTAGGGATTTCTTGTCAGGCCCAAGGAAAACACGTCAGAAACGTTTCATATATGCTGGCATTTATGCCTACTATAATGAAAACTGGGAAATATCCCAACAGGAGGCCGCAGAAAGAATACGGGAAATAGACCGTATTAACTTAGAGAAGGCATTAGCTGTAGTGGATAATGGGTTAACAACTTTGACCTCCAGGATTTACTCCTTAGGCAACATTGTATCTTCGGCAATTGACGTATTAGAACAAGACTTGGCCTTGTTACAACACGGGCAATCTCAGTTACGTTCTATTATAATGTTAAGCTGGACGCTGCAATCTTTGCGTGCAGGCTATGTGCCCTGGCGTTTTATAAACACTGCGTCTCTGTTTTCAGAATGCAATCTAACTGATAAACAGACAGAAATGGCACAAAGGGGAGACAAATATACAATGCTGCGTATTGAGAAACTGGAAAGGTTACCATTCACTGTAGCCGAATTACCATCAGCTGAATGGCTAATTCATGGCCAAATCACTCTGCCGGTCACTACGTTTCAGTTTCAATATTGCCTTGAGCAGAAGCAGGCAGGCAAATATGAAAAAATGGATAAGGGTTACATTAAGGAAACTTGGGAGTTACCATATAGATATCGATGCCGGAATGGGGATCGAGAAGTGTATCTGAGTGGTACAAACTGCAAGAACGCTTTAAGCGGTTTTCTCATGTGTCAGGATATTTCTCTGCACGGAGCATGTAGTGGTTCGGTAGCGAACTTATCGTGTCACATGTCAGAGTCCGCAGTGGCCATGATCACGCCGGTTTTCCATCTGCTCTCGAATGGGAGTTACTTGATGCTAAACGATCAAGGTTGCTGTGGGATGCTTCCGGGCATCGCCTATCTGGTCACTGTTAACTCCAGGGTTACTTGCTGTATGCAAGTATTGTTTCCGCCACTGAACACAGTCAGGGAGGCGCCGTTATGGCCTTCGTTGAATGTTTCCTTTATACAATTTGATACTTTGAGCAGACTGAAAGCCATGCTTTTACAGCAACCCATGCCCTTAACCTCCGCTCGAGAAACCTTTGAACTTCAAGTTGCAAGGACCTCGACTGAGATACAGGCGCTTATACGTACGAACTGCCCCTTTCATTTCGCAGAAATGGTGGGTCGTATCTTTAACATGTCTGATACGAGCGGTATTGTACACCTATTTAAGACCATAGGGTCAGGACTATTAAGCACCTTTCAAACAGTCCTCGGAGTAATCCCAAATTTTATACACTCCGTATTGGGAAGCGTCTTTGGAGGTCTCCCGCTTATCCTGTTCCTAATTGCAGGAGTCCTGATTGTAATCTTACTGCTACGCAATGGACGGCCCAAGTTCCGAGGAAATGGCGAACATACTCATGGAGTGGAAATGCCGTGAACGCATGGTGCAGCTTCTGGGTATACCTTGGCTAAGAGAACTGAACGCCTCTTGGTTTCTATCGTTTAGACCAGTCTGGGTGGACTGCAGCTTACCTGTTCTTCGATGCCTGTTTTGCGGAGAAGAATGCACGTTGGATCTCTGTCTAACGTTTCCATCAGATATGCCTCCGGACATGGATGCTATGCTGGACCCCCTAAAGGCCCATGCTCTGCGTTGTCCCCAGCGTCTTTCAATTCTGATGAACGCATTCCTTGAGAATCCACAGGTGCCGTTTGCTCCTGCTGGGTTAGGTGGCTCCTCCACAGGCACTCAGGTAACAACTGCCGCACAAGCTGCCGCAGCACCGACTGTTGGCAGTGCTGAATTCCATCTATGTGCGATTGACGTTCTCTGTGAGGCGTTGGATTTGTCGTCTGCAGTAGCTAACACCGATAATGCTGTATCTCCAAGCCAGGACACTTAATCTTGAATTGGCTCATCGCGTCCTGGGAAAGAATTCGGCTTCTCCACTTCGTTTCATAAATAAACGAACTAAATTTAGAACTTTCCTTAAAATTGACACTCTCACTTGAGAAAGAATGGTTTTCCTCTGCTTGTAGTAGTGCAACTTTTATAAGTGAGACAGAATTGACTTTTTCAATTGGCAACAAAAGAATAGCTGATTTTTAAAGATTTTTTAAACATTTTTTAAGTGTCTCTTTAAAACCATGTTTTAGCTGTTTTTTAAGAAAAAAATTTAAATTGTCCAGATTTTAAGTATGGTCAAGTCGTAAGTGGAGTGGGTGTTACGTTTCATATAGAGGCCCTAATATAGACGCGTTCATATATGCCGTATATGGTCATAATCGTATATGCCCTATTATGGTCATACTCGTATATGCCCTATTATGGTCATAATCGTCTATGCCCTATTATAGTCATGATCTCCTATGCTCTAATATAGGCATGATCTTTCACCTACATTAGTTCCCTACAGTACACAACGAACTCTGAGGGTTGAACGTTATCTACTCTGTGGTTAGAACACTGCAAGGTCTTTCCCGAACACAGGCCTACAATGTACTCATAAATTATGCATGAGCATTCACCAGCTACATCTCCCGCATAGTATGTATGTACAAAGTTCACCCCTAACGTCTTCCTCATGTCTAACAAAGACCAATACAAACCATACTGAGGGACGAGACACTTTAGGGTATAAATACACCACGTCTTGCCATGGTAAGATAGAGGGAACCGAGACTTCCATGCCGACACACTGACCAGAGACGCTGAGGCTCCTGCATGCAGTCGCTCTAGCTGACAGCGGTCTAACACAGCCCTTGCGGGGTGTCCAACTCGAGACCAGGACGGGGTCCCACACTCTCTCTATTCAGGTAATGGGGTTCGACTAAATCCTAGAAGGATTCTTGGCTCTTAGGCTTTTAGACCTACCCACATGCTAGGTACACTTGGGCACATCTAGTTAGGCATCGTAGGAGTACGCGCACTTTTGGGTGACATTCTATTACGCATTTTATATTCATGTATGTATTCATGATTATTGCAATATTGTAGAACTGTACTATCCTTTCACTTTGATCGTACTGCTGATAATATATCTCTGCTATTGTCTGCTGGTTGCTGCAGCACATATATTTTACACTAGAATAACAACTGTTCAATAAATACTTATTGAAACGCCCAGACTGTTTATTCTGTGTAACTCTCTGAGACAAACCGAGTAAGTAAGCACGAGTGACTGAGCGAAAAGTAGTACATTGTTTCCACGATTCTGAGGGATCAGGGTTGTCATGATCTAAGGTTGCCAGAAACTAATCTCTCCCCGATAAGAGGAGATTCTAGTGGCACTGTGAGCTAGCTAATGCAAATCCGGCTAACATATGCGGTGGGGGTGCACAGAGTCAGTCTAATACCAAGCCCACAGTTTATGTTATCCAAACGCGCAGGTCCTGCAGGGGTACTATAGGAACTACACGACATAAGGGCTTGAAGGTGAGTTGCACAACAAAGCGCACAGTAGAGGAATCAGGGCTTGAAGGTGAGTTATACAACAGAGTGCACAGTGAGCGGAATCAGGGCTTGAGGGTGAGTTACACAACAGAGAGCATAGTGAGAGGAATCAGGGCTTGAGGGTGAGTTACACAATAGAGCCGCAGTGAGAGGAATCAGGGCTTGAGGGTGAGTTACACAACAAAGTTCACAGTAGACGAATAAGGGCTTGAAGGTGAGTTGCACAACAAAGTGCACAGTAGAGGAATCAGGGTTTGAAGGAGAGTTACACAACAGAATGCACAGTAAGAGGAATCAGGGCTCGAGGGTGAGTTACACAACAAAGTGCACAGTAGACGAATAAGGGCTTGAAGGTGAGTTGCACAACAAAGCGCACAGTGAGAGGAATCAGGGCTTGAAGGAGAGTTACACAACAGAATGCACAGTAAGAGGAATCAATGCTTGAGGGTGAGTTACGCAACAGAGTGCACAGTGAGAGGAATCAGGGCTTGAGGGTGACTTACACAACAAAGTGCACAGTGAGAGGAATCAGGGCTTGAGGGTGAGTTACACAACAAAGTGCACAGTGAGAGGAATCAGGGCTTGAGGGTGAGTTACACAACAAAGTGCACAGTGAGAGGATTCAGGGCTTGAGGGTAAGTTACACAACAGCGTGGTCAGTGAGAGGAATCAGGGCTTGAGGGTGAGTTACACAATAGAGCCGCAGTGAGAGGAATCAGGGCTTGAGGATGAGTTAAACAATAGAGCTGCAGTGAGTATAATAATCAGGGTTGAGGGTGAGTTACACAACAAAGTGCACAGTAGACGAATAAGGGCTTGAAGGTGAGTTGTACAACAAAGTGCACAGTAGAGGAATTAGGGCTTGAAGGTGAGTTATACAACAGAGGACAGAGTGAGAGGAATCAGGGTTTGAAGGAGAGTTACACAACAGAATGCACAGTAAGAGGAATCAGGGCTTGAGGGTGAGTTACACAACAAAGTGCACAGTAGACGAATAAGGGCTTGAAGGTGAGTTACACAACAGAGTGCACAGTGAGAGGAATCAGGGCTGGAGGGTGAATTACACAACAGAGCACGCAGTAAGAGGATTCAGGGGTTGAGGGTGAGTTACACAACGGAGTGCACAGTAAGAGGAATCAGGGATTGAGGGTGAGTTCCACAACAGACTGAACAGTGAAAGGAATCAGGGCTTGAGGGTGAGTTACACAACAAAGTGCACAGTAAGAGGAATCAGGGCTTGAGGATGAGTTAAACAACAGACTGCACAGTGAGAGGAATCAGGGCTTGAGGGTGAGTTACACAACAGAGTGCACAGTAAGATGATTCAGGGCTTGAAGGTGAGTTACACAATAGAGTGCGCAGTGAGGTGAATCAGGGCTTCAGGGTGAGTTACACAACAGAGTGCACATTAAGATGATTCAGGGGTTGAGGGTGAGTTACACAACAGAGTGCACAGTAAGATGATTCAGGGCTTGAGGTTGAGTTACACAACAGAGAGCGCAGTGAGAGGAATCAGGGCTGGATGGTTAGTTACACAACAGAGTGCACAGTGAGAGGAATCAGGACTTGAAGGAAAGTTACACAACAGAGTGTGAAGTGAGAGGAATCAGGGCTTGGAGGAGAGTAACACAACAGAGTGGTCAGTGAGAGGAATCAGGGTTTGAAGGAGAGTTACACAACAGAGTGCACAGTGAGATGAATCAGGGCTTGAGGATGAGTTACACAACAGAGTGCACAGTGAGATGAATCAGGGCTTGAGGGTGAGTTACACAACAGAGTGCACAGTAAGAGGATTGAGGGCTTGAGGGTGAGTTACACAACAGAGTGCACAGTGAGATGAATCAGGGCTTGAGGGTGAGTTACACAACAGAGTGGACAGTAGAGGAATCAGGGGTTGAGGGTGAGTTACACAACAGAGTGCGCAGTGAGAGAATTCAGGGGTTGAGGGTGAGTTACACAACAGAGTGCACAGTGAGATGAATCAGGGCTTGAGGGTGAGTTACACAACAAAGTGCACAGTGAGAGGAATCAGGGCTTGAGGGTGAGTTACACAACAAAGTGCACAGTGAGAGGAATCAAGGCTTGAGGGTGAGTTACACAACAAAGTGCACAGTGAGAGGATTCAGGGCTTGAGGGTGAGTTACACAACAGCGTGGTCAGTGAGAGGAATCAGGGCTTGAGGGTGAGTTACACAATAGAGCCGCAGTGAGAGGAATCAGGGCTTGAGGATGAGTTAAACAATAGAGCTGCAGTGAGAGGAATCAGGGTTGAGGGTGAGTTACACAACAAAGTGCACAGTAGACGAATAAGGGCTTGAAGGTGAGTTGCACAACAAAGTGCACAGTAGAGGAATTAGGGCTTGAAGGTGAGTTACACAACAGAATGCACAGTAAGAGGAATCAGGGCTTGGAGGAGAGTAACACAACAGAGTGGTCAGTGAGAGGAATCAGGGTTTGAAGGAGAGTTACACAACAGAGTGCACAGTGAGATGAATCAGGGCTTGAGGGTGAGTTACACAACAGAGTGCGCAGTGAGAGGAATCAGGGCTTGAGGATGAGTTACACAACAGAGTGGACATTAGAGGAATCAGGGGTTGAGGGTGAGTTACACAACAGAGTGCACAGTAAGATGATTCAGGGGTTGAGGGTGAGTTACACAACAGAGTGCGCAGTGAGAGGAATCAGGGGTTGAGGGTGAGTTACACAACAGAGTGAACAGTAAGATGATTCAGGGCTTGAGGTTGAGTTACACAACAGAGAGCGCAGTGAGAGGAATCAGGGCTGGATGGTTAGTTACACAACAGAGTGCACAGTGAGAGGAATCAGGACTTGAAGGAAAGTTACACAACAGAGTGTGAAGTGAGAGGAATCAGGGCTTGGAGGAGAGTAACACAACAGAGTGGTCAGTGAGAGGAATCAGGGTTTGAAGGAGAGTTACACAACAGAGTGCACAGTGAGATGAATCAGGGCTTGAGGATGAGTTACACAACAGAGTGCACAGTGAGATGAATCAGGGCTTGAGGGTGAGTTACACAACAGAGTGCACAGTAAGAGGATTCAGGGCTTGAGGGTGAGTTACACAACAGAGTGCACAGTGAGATGAATCAGGGCTTGAGGGTGAGTTACACAACAGAGTGGACAGAGGAGGAATCAGGGGTTGAGGGTGAGTTACACAACAGAGTGCGCAGTGAGAGAATTCAGGGGTTGAGGGTGAGTTACACAACAGAGTGCACAGTGAGATGAATCAGGGCTTGAGGGTGAGTTACACAACAAAGTGCACAGTGAGAGGAATCAGGGCTTGAGGGTGAGTTACACAACAAAGTGCACAGTGAGAGGAATCAAGGCTTGAGGGTGAGTTACACAACAAAGTGCACAGTGAGAGGATTCAGGGCTTGAGGGTGAGTTACACAACAGCGTGGTCAGTGAGAGGAATCAGGGCTTGAGGGTGAGTTACACAATAGAGCCGCAGTGAGAGGAATCAGGGCTTGAGGATGAGTTAAACAATAGAGCTGCAGTGAGAGGAATCAGGGTTGAGGGTGAGTTACACAACAAAGTGCACAGTAGACGAATAAGGGCTTGAAGGTGAGTTGCACAACAAAGTGCACAGTAGAGGAATTAGGGCTTGAAGGTGAGTTACACAACAGAATGCACAGTAAGAGGAATCAGGGCTTGGAGGAGAGTAACACAACAGAGTGGTCAGTGAGAGGAATCAGGGTTTGAAGGAGAGTTACACAACAGAGTGCACAGTGAGATGAATCAGGGCTTGAGGGTGAGTTACACAACAGAGTGCGCAGTGAGAGGAATCAGGGCTTGAGGATGAGTTACACAACAGAGTGGACATTAGAGGAATCAGGGGTTGAGGGTGAGTTACACAACAGAGTGAACAGTAAGATGATTCAGGGGTTGAGGGTGAGTTACACAACAGAGTGCGCAGTGAGAGGAATCAGGGGTTGAGGGTGAGTTACACAACAGAGTGAACAGTAAGATGATTCAGGGCTTGAGGTTGAGTTACACAACACAGAGCGCAGTGAGAGGAATCAGGGCTGGAGGGTGAGTTACACAACAGAGTGCACAGTGAGAGGAATTAGGGCTTGAAGGAGAGTTACACAACAGAGTGCGCAGTGAGAGGAAACAGGGCTTGAAGGAGAGTTACACAACAGAGTGCACAGTAAGAGGAATCAGGGGTTGAGGGTGAGTTACACAACAGAGTGGTCAGTGAGAGGAATCAGGACTGGAGGGTGAGTTATACAACAGAGTGCACAGTAAGAGGAATCAGGGCTTGAGGGTGAGTTACACAACAGAGTGGACAGTAGAGGAATCAGGGGTTGAGGGTGAGTTACACAACAGAGTGCGCAGTGAGAGGATTCAGGGGTTGAGGGTGAGTTACACAACAGAGTGCACAGTGAGATGAATCAGGGCTTGAGGGTGAGTTACACAACAGAGTGCGCAGTGAGAGGAATCAGGGCTGGAGGGTGAGTTACACAACAGAGTGCACAGTAAGATGATTCAGGGCTTGAGGGTGAGTTACACAACATAGTGCGCAGTGAGAGGAATCAGGGCTTGAGGGTGAGTTACACAACAGAGTGCACAGTAAGAGGATTCAGGGCTTGAGGGTGAGTTACACAACAGAGTGCACAGTGAGATGAATCAGGGCTTGAGGGTGAGTTACACAACAGAGTGGACAGTAGAGGAATCAGGGGTTGAGGGTGAGTTACACAACAGAGTGCGCAGTGAGAGGATTCAGGGGTTGAGGGTGAGTTACACAACAGAGTGCACAGTGAGATGAATCAGGGCTTGAGGGTGAGTTACACAACAAAGTGCACAGTGAGAGGAATCAGGGCTTGAGGGTGAGTTACACAACAAAGTGCACAGTGAGAGGAATCAAGGCTTGAGGGTGAGTTACACAACAAAGTGCACAGTGAGAGGATTCAGGGCTTGAGGGTGAGTTACACAACAGCGTGGTCAGTGAGAGGAATCAGGGCTTGAGGGTGAGTTCCACAATAGAGCCGCAGTGAGAGGAATCAGGGCTTGAGGATGAGTTAAACAATAGAGCTGCAGTGAGAGGAATCAGGGTTGAGGGTGAGTTACACAACAAAGTGCACAGTAGACGAATAAGGGCTTGAAGGTGAGTTGCACAACAAAGTGCACAGTAGAGGAATTAGGGCTTGAAGGTGAGTTATACAACAGAGCACAGAGTGAGAGGAATCAGGGTTTGAAGGAGAGTTACACAACAGAATGCACAGTAAGAGGAATCAGGGCTTGGAGGAGAGTAACACAACAGAGTGGTCAGTGAGAGGAATCAGGGTTTGAAGGAGAGTTACACAACAGAGTGCACAGTGAGATGAATGAGGGCTTGAGGGTGAGTTACACAACAGAGCGCGCAGTGAGAGGAATCAGGGGTTGAGGGTGAGTTACACAACAGAGTGAACAGTGAGAGGAATTAGGGCTTGAAGGAGAGTTACACAACAGAGTGCGCAGTGAGAGGAAACAGGGCTTGAAGGAGAGTTACACAACAGAGTGCACAGTAAGAGGAATCAGGGGTTGAGGGTGAGTTACACAACAGAGTGGTCAGTGAGAGGAATCAGGACTGGAGGGTGAGTTATACAACAGAGTGCACAGTAAGAGGAATCAGGGCTTGAGGGTGAGTTACACAACAGAGTGGACAGTAGAGGAATCAGGGTTGAGGGTGAGTTACACAACAGAGTGCGCAGTGAGATGAATCAGGGCTTGAGGGTGAGTTACACAACAGAGTGCACAGTGAGAGGAATCAGGGCTGGAGGGTGAGTTACACAACAGAGTGCACAGTGAGAGGAATTAGGGCTTGAAGGAGAGTTACACAACAGAGTGCGCAGTGAGAGGAAACAGGGCTTGAAGGAGAGTTACACAACAGAGTGCACAGTAAGAGGAATCAGGGGTTGAGGGTGAGTTACACAACAGAGTGGTCAGTGAGAGGAATCAGGACTGGAGGGTGAGTTATACAACAGAGTGCACAGTAAGAGGAATCAGGGCTTGAGGGTGAGTTACACAACAGAGTGGACAGTAGAGGAATCAGGGTTGAGGGTGAGTTACACAACAGAGTGCGCAGTGAGAGGATTCAGGGGTTGAGGGTGAGTTACACAACAGAGTGCACAGTGAGATGAATCAGGGCTTGAGGGTGAGTTACACAACAGAGTGCACAGTGAGAGGAATCAGGGCTGGAGGGTGAGTTACACAACAGAGTGCACAGTAAGATCATTCAGGGCTTGAGGGTGAGTTACACAACAGAGTGCGCAGTGAGAGGAATCAGGGCTTGAGGGTGAGTTACACAACAGAGTGGACAGTAGAGGAATCAGGGGTTGAGGGTGAGTTACACAACAGAGTGCGCAGTGAGAGGATTCAGGGCTTGAGGGTGAGTTACACAACAGCGTGGTCAGTGAGAGGAATCAGGGCTTGAGGGTGAGTTACACAATAGAGCCGCAGTGAGAGGAATCAGGGCTTGAGGATGAGTTAAACAACAAAGTGCACAGTAGACGAATAAGGGCTTGAAGGTGAGTTGCACAACAAAGTGCACAGTAGACGAATAAGGGCTTGAAGGTGAGTTACACAACAAAGTGCACAGTAGAGGAATTAGGGCTTGAAGGTGAGTTATACAACAGAGCACAGAGTGAGAGGAATCAGGGTTTGAAGGAGAGTTACACAACAGAATGCACAGTAAGAGGAATCAGGGCTTGAGGGTGAGTTACACAACAAAGTGCACAGTAGAGGAATCAGGGCTTGAAGGTGAGTTATACAACAGAGCACAGAGTGAGAGGAATCAGGGTTTGAAGGAGAGTTACACAACAGAATGCACAGTAAGAGGAATCAGGGCTTGAGTGTGAGTTACACAACAAAGTGCACAGTAGACGAATATGGGCTTGAAGGTGAGTTGCACAACAAAGCACACAGTGAGAGGAATCAGGGCTTGAAGGTGAGTTATACAACAGAGCACAGAGTGAGAGGAATCAGGGTTTGAAGGAGAGTTACACAACAGAATGAACAGAAAGAGGAATCAGGGCTTGAGGGTGAGTTACACAACAAAGTGCACAGTAGACGAATAAGGGCTTGAAGGTGAGTTACACAACAGAGTGCACAGTGAGAGGAATCAGGGCTTGAGGGTGAGTTCCACAACAGACTGAACAGTGAGAGGAATCAGGGCTTGAGGGTGAGTTACACAACAGAGTGTGCAGTGAGAGGAATCAGGGCTTGAGGGTGAGTTACACAACAGAGTGCGCAGTGAGAGGAATCAGGGCTGGAGGGTGAATTACACAACAGAGCGCGCAGTGAGAGGATTCAGGGGTTGAGGGTGAGTTACACAACGGAGTGCACAGTAAGAGGAATCAGGGCTTGAGGGCGAGTTCCACAACAGACTGAACAGTGAGAGGAATCAGGGTTTGAGGGTGAGTTACACAACAAAGTGCACAGTAAGAGGAATCAGGGCTTGAGGTTGAGTTAAACAACAGACTGCACAGTGAGAGGAATCAGGTCTTGAGGGTGAGTTACACAACAGAGTGCACAGTAAGATGATTCAGGGCTTGAAGGTGAGTTACACAACAGAGTGCGCAGTGAGATGAATCAGGGCTTGAGGGTGAGTTACACAACAGAGTGTGCAGTGAGAGGAATCAGGGCTTGAGGGTGAGTTATACAACAGAGTGCGCAGTGAGAGGAATCAGGGCTTGAGGGTGAGTTACACAACAGAGTGCACAGTAGAGGAATCAGGGCTTGAGGGTGGGTTACACAACAGAGTGCGCAGTGAGAGGAATCAGGGCTTGAGGGTGAGTTATACAACAGAGTGCACAGTAAGATGATTTAGGGCTTGAGGGTGAGTTACACAACAGAGTGAACAGTAAGATGATTCAGGGCTTGAGGTTGAGTTACACAACACAGAGCGCAGTGAGAGGAATCAGGGCTGGAGGGTGAGTTACACAACAGAGTGCACAGTGAGAGGAATTAGGGCTTGAAGGAGAGTTACACAACAGAGTGCGCAGTGAGAGGAAACAGGGCTTGAAGGAGAGTTACACAACAGAGTGCACAGTAAGAGGAATCAGGGGTTGAGGGTGAGTTACACAACAGAGTGGTCAGTGAGAGGAATCAGGACTGGAGGGTGAGTTATACAACAGACTGAACAGTGAGAGGAATCAGGGCTTGAGGGTGAGTTACACAACAGAGTGTGCAGTGAGAGGAATCAGGGCTTGAGGGTGAGTTACACAACAGAGTGCACAGTAAGATGATTCAGGGCTTGAAGGTGAGTTACACAACAGAGTGCGCAGTGAGATGAATCAGGGCTTCAGGGTGAGTTACACAACAGAGTGCACGTTAAGATGATTCAGGGCTTGAGGGTGAGTTACACAACAGCGTGCACAGTAAGATGATTCAGGGCTTGAGGTTGAGTTACACAACAGAGAGCGCAGTGAGAGGAATCAGGGCTGGAGGGTGAGTTACACAACACTGTGCGCAGTGAGAGGAATCAGGGCTGGAGGGTGAGTTATACAACAGAGCGCGCAGCGAGAGGAATCAGGGCTTGAGGGTGAGTTAATCAACAGAGTGCACAGTAGAGGAATCAGGGATGGAGGGTGAGTTACACAACACTGTGCGCAGTGAGAGGAATCAGTGCTGGAGGGTGAGTTACACAACAGAGTGCGCAGTGAGAAGAATCAGGGCTGGAGGGTGAGTTATACAACAAAGTGCACAGTAGACGAATAAGGGCTTGAAGGTGAGTTGCACAACAAAGTGCACAGTAGAGGAATTAGGGCTTGAAGGTGAGTTATACAACAGAGCACAGAGTGAGAGGAATCAGGGTTTGAAGGAGAGTTACACAACAGAATGCACAGTAAGAGGAATCAGGGCTTGAGGGTGAGTTACACAACAAAGTGCACAGTAGAGGAATCAGGGCTTGAAGGTGAGTTATACAACAGAGCACAGAGTGAGAGGAATCAGGGTTTGAAGGAGAGTTACACAACAGAATGCACAGTAAGAGGAATCAGGGCTTGAGTGTGAGTTACACAACAAAGTGCACAGTAGACGAATAAGGGCTTGAAGGTGAGTTGCACAACAAAGCACACAGTGAGAGGAATCAGGGCTTGAAGGTGAGTTATACAACAGAGCACAGAGTGAGAGGAATCAGGGTTTGAAGGAGAGTTACACAACAGAATGCACAGTAAGAGGAATCAGGGCTTGAGGGTGAGTTACACAACAAAGTGCACAGTAGACGAATAAGGGCTTGAAGGTGAGTTACACAACAGAGTGCACAGTGAGAGGAATCAGGGCTTGAGGGTGAGTTCCACAACAGACTGAACAGTGAGAGGAATCAGGGCTTGAGGGTGAGTTACACAACAGAGTGTGCAGTGAGAGGAATCAGGGCTTGAGGGTGAGTTACACAACAGAGTGCGCAGTGAGAGGAATCAGGGCTGGAGGGTGAATTACACAACAGAGCGCGCAGTGAGAGGATTCAGGGGTTGAGGGTGAGTTACACAACGGAGTGCACAGTAAGAGGAATCAGGGCTTGAGGGCGAGTTCCACAACAGACTGAACAGTGAGAGGAATCAGGGTTTGAGGGTGAGTTACACAACAAAGTGCACAGTAAGAGGAATCAGGGCTTGAGGATGAGTTAAACAACAGACTGCACAGTGAGAGGAATCAGGTCTTGAGGGTGAGTTACACAACAGAGTGCACAGTAAGATGATTCAGGGCTTGAAGGTGAGTTACACAACAGAGTGCGCAGTGAGATGAATCAGGGCTTGAGGTTGAGTTACACAACACAGAGCGCAGTGAGAGGAATCAGGGCTGGAGGGTGACTTACACAACAGAGTGCACAGTGAGAGGAATTAGGGCTTGAAGGAGAGTTACACAACAGAGTGCGCAGTGAGAGGAAACAGGGCTTGAAGGAGAGTTACACAACAGAGTGCACAGTAAGAGGAATCGGGTTGAGGGTGAGTTACACAACAGAGTGGTCAGTGAGAGGAATCAGGACTGGAGGGTGAGTTATACAACAGAGTGCACAGTAAGAGGAATCAGGGCTTGAGGGTGAGTTACACAACAGAGTGGACAGTAGAGGAATCAGGGTTGAGGGTGAGTTACACAACAGAGTGCGCAGTGAGAGGATTCAGGGGTTGAGGGTGAGTTACACAACAGAGTGCACAGTGAGATGAATCAGGGCTTGAGAGTGAGTTACACAACAGAGTGCGCAGTGAGAGGAATCAGGGCTGGAGGGTGAGTTACACAACAGAGTGCACAGTAAGATGATTCAGGGCTTGAGGGTGAGTTACACAACAGAGTGCGCAGTGAGAGGAATCAGGGCTTGAGGGTGAGTTCCACAACAGAGTGCACAGTAAGAGGATTCAGGGCTTGAGGGTGAGTTACACAACAGAGTGCACAGTGAGATGAATCAGGGCTTGAGGGTGAGTTACACAACAGAGTGGACAGTAGAGGAATCAGGGGTTGAGGGTGAGTTACACAACAGAGTGCGCAGTGAGAGGATTCAGGGGTTGAGGGTGAGTTACACAACAGAGTACACAGTGAGATGAATCAGGGCTTGAGGGTGAGTTACACAACAAAGTGCACAGTGAGAGGAATCAGGGCTTGAGGGTGAGTTACACAACAAAGTGCACAGTGAGAGGAATCAGGGCTTGAGGGTGAGTTACACAACAAAGTGCACAGTGAGAGGATTCAGGGCTTGAGGGTGAGTTACACAACAGCGTGGTCAGTGAGAGGAATCAGGGCTTGAGGGTGAGTTACACAATAGAGCCGCTGTGAGAGGAATCAGGGCTTGAGGATGAGTTAAACAATAGAGCTGCAGTGAGAGGAATCAGGGTTGAGGGTGAGTTACACAACAAAGTGCACAGTAGACGAATAAGGGCTTGAAGGTGAGTTGCACAACAAAGTGCACAGTAGAGGAATTAGGGCTTGAAGGTGAGTTATACAACAGAGCACAGAGTGAGAGGATTCAGGGTTTGAAGGAGAGTTACACAACAGAATGCACAGTAAGAGGAATCAGGGCTTGAGGGTGAGTTACACAACAAAGTGCACAGTAGAGGAATCAGGGCTTGAAGGTGAGTTATACAACAGAGCACAGAGTGAGAGGAATCAGGGTTTGAAGGAGAGTTACACAACAGAATGCACAGTAAGAGGAATCAGGGCTTGAGTGTGAGTTACACAACAAAGTGCACAGTAGACGAATAAGGGCTTGAAGGTGAGTTGCACAACAAAGCACACAGTGAGAGGAATCAGGGCTTGAAGGTGAGTTATACAACAGAGCACAGAGTGAGAGGAATCAGGGTTTGAAGGAGAGTTACACAACAGAATGCACAGTAAGAGGAATCAGGGCTTGAGGGTGAGTTACACAACAAAGTGCACAGTAGACGAATAAGGGCTTGAAGGTGAGTTACACAACAGAGTGCACAGTGAGAGGAATCAGGGCTTGAGGGTGAGTTCCACAACAGACTGAACAGTGAGAGGAATCAGGGCTTGAGGGTGAGTTACACAACAGAGTGTGCAGTGAGAGGAATCAGGGCTTGAGGGTGAGTTACACAACAGAGTGCGCAGTGAGAGGAATCAGGGCTGGAGGGTGAATTACACAACAGAGCGCGCAGTGAGAGGATTCAGGGGTTGAGGGTGAGTTACACAACGGAGTGCACAGTAAGAGGAATCAGGGCTTGAGGGCGAGTTCCACAACAGACTGAACAGTGAGAGGAATCAGGGTTTGAGGGTGAGTTACACAACAAAGTGCACAGTAAGAGGAATCAGGGCTTGAGGATGAGTTAAACAACAGACTGCACAGTGAGAGGAATCAGGTCTTGAGGGTGAGTTACACAACAGAGTGCACAGTAAGATGATTCAGGGCTTGAAGGTGAGTTACACAGAGTGCGCAGTGAGATGAATCAGGGCTTGAGGTTGAGTTACACAACACAGAGCGCAGTGAGAGGAATCAGGGCTGGAGGGTGACTTACACAACAGAGTGCACAGTGAGAGGAATTAGGGCTTGAAGGAGAGTTACACAACAGAGTGCGCAGTGAGAGGAAACAGGGCTTGAAGGAGAGTTACACAACAGAGTGCACAGTAAGAGGAATCAGGGGTTGAGGGTGAGTTACACAACAGAGTGGTCAGTGAGAGGAATCAGGACTGGAGGGTGAGTTATACAACAGAGTGCACAGTGAGAGGAATCAGGTCTTGAGGGTGAGTTACACAACAGAGTGCACAGTAAGATGATTCAGGGCTTGAAGGTGAGTTACACAACAGAGTGCGCAGTGAGATGAATCAGGGCTTGAGGGTGAGTTACACAACAGAGTGCGCAGTGAGAGGAATCAGGGCTTGAGGGTGAGTTACACAACAGAGTGCACAGTAGAGGAATCAGGGCTTGAGGGTGGGTTACACAACAGAGTGCGCAGTGAGAGGAATCAGGGCTTGAGGGTGAGTTATACAACAGAGTGCACAGTAAGATGATTTAGGGCTTGAGGGTGAGTTACACAACAGAGTGAACAGTAAGATGATTCAGGGCTTGAGGTTGAGTTACACAACACAGAGCGCAGTGAGAGGAATCAGGGCTGGAGGGTGAGTTACACAACAGAGTGCACAGTGAGAGGAATTAGGGCTTGAAGGAGAGTTACACAACAGAGTGCGCAGTGAGAGGAAACAGGGCTTGAAGGAGAGTTACACAACAGAGTGCACAGTAAGAGGAATCAGGGGTTGAGGGTGAGTTACACAACAGAGTGGTCAGTGAGAGGAATCAGGACTGGAGGGTGAGTTATACAACAGACTGAACAGTGAGAGGAATCAGGGCTTGAGGGTGAGTTACACAACAGAGTGTGCAGTGAGAGGAATCAGGGCTTGAGGGTGAGTTACACAACAGAGTGCACAGTAAGATGATTCAGGGCTTGAAGGTGAGTTACACAACAGAGTGCGCAGTGAGATGAATCAGGGCTTCAGGGTGAGTTACACAACAGAGTGCACGTTAAGATGATTCAGGGCTTGAGGGTGAGTTACACAACAGCGTGCACAGTAAGATGATTCAGGGCTTGAGGTTGAGTTACACAACAGAGAGCGCAGTGAGAGGAATCAGGGCTGGAGGGTGGGTTACACAACACTGTGCGCAGTGAGAGGAATCAGGGCTGGAGGGTGAGTTATACAACAGAGCGCGCAGCGAGAGGAATCAGGGCTTGAGGGTGAGTTAATCAACAGAGTGCACAGTAGAGGAATCAGGGATGGAGGGTGAGTTACACAACAGAGTGCACAGTGAGAGGAATCAGGGCTTGAGGGTGAAGTTACACAACAGAGTGCACAGTAAGATGATTCAGGGCTTGAGGGTGAGTTACACAACAGAGTGCGCAGTGAGATGAATCACGGCTTGAGGGTGAAGTTACACAACAGAGTGTGCAGTGAGAGGAATCAGGGCTTGAGGGTGAGTTACACAACAGAGTGCGCAGTGAGAGGAATCAGGGCTTGAGGGTGAGTTACACAACAGAGTGCACAGTAAGATGATTCAGGGCTTGAAGGTGAGTTACACAACAGAGTGCGCAGTGAGAGGAATCAGGGCTTGAGGGTGAGTTACACAACAGAGTGCGCAGTGAGAGGAATCAGGGCTGGAGGGTGAGTTACACAACACTGTGCGCAGTGAGAGGAATCAGTGCTGGAGGGTGAGTTACACAACAGAGTCGCGCAGTGAGAGGAATCAGTGCTGGAGGGTGAGTTACACAACAGAGTGCGCAGTGAGAAGAATCAGGGCTCGAGGGTGAGTTATACAACAGAGTGCACAGTGAGAGGAATCAGGGCTTGAGGATGAGTTAAACAACAGACTGCACAGTGAGAGGAATCAGTGCTTGAGGGTGAGTTACACAACAGAGTGCACAGTAAGATGATTCAGGGCTTGAAGGTGAGTTACACAACAGAGTGTGCAGTGAGATGAATCAGGGCTTCAGGGTGAGTTACACAACAGAGTGCACGTTAAGATGATTCAGGGCTTGAGGGTGAGTTACACAACAGAGTGCACAGTAGAGGAAACAGGGCTTGAGGGTGAGTTACACAACAGAGTGCACAGTAAGATGATTCAGGGGTTGAGGGTGAGTTACACAACAGAGTGCACAGTAAGATGATTCAGGGCTTGAGGTTGAGTTACACAACAGAGAGCGCAGTGAGAGGAATCAGGGCTGGAGGGTGAGGTACACAACACTGTGCGCAGTGAGAGGAATCAGGGCTGGAGGGTGAGTTATACAACAGAGCGCGCAGCGAGAGGAATCAGGGCTTGAGGGTGAGTTAATCAACAGAGTGCACAGTAGAGGAATCAGGGATGGAGGGTGAGTTACACAACAGAGTGCACAGTGAGAGGAATCAGGGCTTGAGGGTGAATTACACAACAGAGTGCACAGTAAGATGATTCAGGGCTTGAGGTTGAGTTACACAGAGAGTGCAGTGAGAGGAATCAGGGCTGGAGGGCGAATTACACAAGAGAGTGTGCAGTGAGAGGAATCAGGGCGGCTGTAGGTTAAGTTACACAAAAGAGTGCGCAGTGAGAGGAATCAGGGCTGGAGGGTGAGTTATACAACAGAGTGCGCAGTGAGAGGAATCAGGGCTGGAGGGTGAATTACACAACAGAGTGCACAGTGAGAGGAATCAGGGCTGGAGGGTGAGTTGCACAACAGAGTGCACAGTGAGAGGAATCAGGGGTTTGGGTGAGTTACACAACAGAGTGCACAGTAGAGGAATCAGGGGTTGAGGGTGAGTTACACAACAGAGTGCACAGTAAGATGATTCAGGGGTTGAGGGTGAGTTACACAACAGAGAGCGCAGTGAGAGGAATCAGGGCTGGATGGTTAGTTACACAACAGAGTGCACAGTGAGAGGAATCAGGACTTGAAGGAGAGTTACACAACAGAGTGTGAAGTGAGAGGAATCAGGGCTTGGAGGAGAGTAACACAACAGAGTGGTCAGTGAGAGGAATCAGGGTTTGAAGGAGAGTTACACAACAGAGTGGTCAGTGAGAGGAATCAGGACTGGAGGGTGAGTTATACAACAGAGTGCACAGTAAGAGCAATCAGGGCTTGAGGGTGAGTTACACAACAGAGTGGACAGTAGAGGAACCAGGGTTGAGGGTGAGTTACACAACAGAGTGCGCAGTGAGAGGAATCAGGGCTTGAGGATGAGTTAAACAACAAAGTGCACAGTAGACGAATAAGGGCTTGAAGGTGAGTTGCACAACAAAGCGCACAGTGAGAGGAATCAGGGCTTGAAGGTGAGTTATACAACAGAGCACAGAGTGAGAGGAATCAGGGTTTGAAGGAGAGTTACACAACAGAATGCACAGTAAGAGGAATCAGGGATGAGGGTGAGTTACACAACAAAGTGCACAGTAGAGGAATCAGGGCTTGAATGTGAGTTATACAACAGAGCACAGAGTGAGAGGAATCAGGGTTTGAAGGAGAGTTACACAACAGAATGCACAGTAAGAGGAATCAGGGCTTGAGTGTGAGTTACACAACAAAGTGCACAGTAGACGAATAAGGGCTTGAAGGTGAGTTGCACAACAAAGCACACAGTGAGAGGAATCAGGGCTTGAAGGTGAGTTATACAACAGAGCACAGAGTGAGAGGAATCAGGGTTTGAAGGAGAGTTACACAACAGAATGCACAGTAAGAGGAATCAGGGCTTGAGGGTGAGTTACCCAACAAAGTGCACAGTAGACGAATAAGGGCTTGAAGGTGAGTTACACAACAGAGTGCACAGTGAGAGGAATCAGGGCTTGAGGGTGAGTTCCACAACAGACTGAACAGTGAGAGGAATCAGGGCTTGAGGGTGAGTTACACAACAGACTGAACAGTGAGAGGAATCAGGGCTTGAGTGTGAGTTACACAACAGAGTGTGCAGTGAGAGGAATCAGGGCTTGAGGGTGAGTTACACAACAGAGTGCGCAGTGAGAGGAATCAGGGCTGGAGGGTGAATTACACAACAGAGCGCGCAGTGAGGAGGATTCAGGGGTTGAGGGTGAGTTACACAACGGAGTGCACAGTAAGAGGAATCAGGGCTTGAGGGCGAGTTCCACAACAGACTGAACAGTGAGAGGAATCAGGGTTTGAGGGTGAGTTACACAACAAAGTGCACAGTAAGAGGAATCAGGACTTGAGGATGAGTTAAACAACAGACTGCACAGTGAGAGGAATCAGGTCTTGAGGGTGAGTTACACAACAGAGTGCACAGTAAGATGATTCAGGGCTTGAAGGTGAGTTACACAACAGAGTGCGCAGTGAGATGAATCAGGGCTTGAGGGTGAGTTACACAACAGAGTGTGCAGTGAGAGGAATCAGGGCTTGAGGGTGAGTTATACAACAGAGTGCGCAGTGAGAGGAATCAGGGCTTGAGGGTGAGTTACACAACAGAGTGCACAGTAGAGGAATCAGGGCTTGAGGGTGGGTTACACAACAGAGTGCGCAGTGAGAGGAATCAGGGCTTGAGGGTGAGTTATACAACAGAGTGCACAGTAAGATGATTTAGGGCTTGAGGGTGAGTTACACAACAGAGTGCGCAGTGAGAGGAATCAGGGCTTGAGGGTGAGTTACACAACAGAGTGCACAGTAGAGGAATCAGGGCTGGAGGGTGAGTTACACAACACTGTGAGCAGTGAGAGGAATCAGTGCTGGAGGGTGAGTTACACAACAGAGTGCGCAGTGAGAAGAATCAGGGCTGGAGGGTGAGTTATACAACAGAGTGCACAGTGAGAGGAATCAGGGCTTGAGGATGAGTTAAACAACAGACTGCACAGTGAGAGGAATCAGGGCTTGAGGGTGAGTTACACAACAGAGTGCACAGTAAGATGATTCAGGGCTTGAAGGTGAGTTACACAACAGAGTGCGCAGTGAGATGAATCAGGGCTTCAGGGTGAGTTACACAACAGAGTGCACGTTAAGATGATTCAGGGCTTGAGGGTGAGTTACACAACAGAGTGCACAGTAGAGGAAACAGGGCTTGAGGGTGAGTTACACAACAGAGTGCACAGTAAGATGATTCAGGGGTTGAGGGTGAGTTACACAACAGAGTGCACAGTAAGATGATTCAGGGCTTGAGGTTGAGTTACACAACAGAGAGCGCAGTGAGAGGAATCAGTGTTGGAGGGTGAGTTACACAACACTATGCGCAGTGAGAGGAATCAGGGCTGGAGGGTGAGTTATACAACAGAGCACGCAGCGAGAGGAATCAGGGCTTGAGGGTGAGTTAATCAACAGAGTGCACAGTAGAGGAATCAGGGATGGAGGGTGAGTTACACAACAGAGTGCACAGTGAGAGGAATCAGGGCTTGAGGGTGAATTACACAACAGAGTGCACAGTAAGATGATTCAGGGCTTGAGGTTGAGTTACACAACAGAGTGTGCAGTGAGAGGAATCAGGGCTTGAGGGTGAGTTACACAACAGAGTGCACAGTAGAGGAATCAGGGCTTGAGGGTGGGTTACACAACAGAGTGCGCAGTGAGAGGAATCAGGGCTTGAGGGTGAGTTATACAACAGAGTGCACAGTAAGATGATTTAGGGCTTGAGGGTGAGTTACACAACAGAGTGCGCAGTGAGAGGAATCAGGGCTTGAGGGTGAGTTACACAACAGAGTGCACAGTAGAGGAATCAGGGCTGGAGGGTGAGTTACACAACACTGTGCGCAGTGAGAGGAATCAGTGCTGGAGGGTGAGTTACACAACAGAGTGCGCAGTGAGAAGAATCAGGGCTGGAGGGTGAGTTACACAACAGAGTGCACAGTGAGAGGAATCAGGGCTGGTGGGTGAGTTACACAACAGAGCGCGCAGTGAGAAGAATCAGGGCTTGAGGGTGAGTTATACAACAGAGTGCACAGTAGAGGAATCAGGGATGGAGGGTGAGTTGCACAACAGAGTGCACAGTGAGAGGAACCAGGGCTTTAGGGTGAGTTACACAACAGAGTGCGCAGTGAGATGAATCAGGGCTTTAGGGTGAGTTACACTACAAAGTGCGCAGTGAGATGAATCAGGGCTTGAGGGTGAGTTACACAACAGAGAGCACAGTAGAGAAATCAGGGCTTGAGGGTGATTTACACAACAGAGTGCACAGTAGAGGAATCAGGGGTTGAGGGTGAGTTACACAACAGAGTGCACAGTGAGAGGAATCAGGGCTTGAGGGTGAGTTACACAACAGAGTGCGCAGTGAGAGGAATCAGGGCTTCAGGGTGAGTTACACAACAGAGTGCACTGCAGAGGAATCAGGAGTTGAGGGTGAGTTACACAACAGAGTGCACAGTGAGAGGAATCAGGGCTTGAGGGTGAGTTATACAACAGAGTGCACAGTAGAGGAATCAGGGCTGGAGGGTGAGTTACACAACAGAGTGGACAGTGAGAGGAACCAGGGCTTTAGGGTGAGTTACACAACAGAGTGCGCAGTGAGATGAATCAGGGCTTTAGGGTGAGTTACACTACAAAGTGCGCAGTGAGATGAATCAGGGCTTGAGTGTGAGTTACACAACAGAGAGCACAGTAGAGGAATGAGGGGTTGAGGGTGAGTTACACAACAGAGTGCGCAGTGAGAGGAATCAGGGCTTGAGGGTGAGTTACACAACAGAGTGCACAGCAGAGGAATCAGGAGTTGAGGGTGAGTTACACAACAGAGTGCACGGTAAGATGATTAAGGGGTTGAGGGTTAGTTACACAACAGAGTGCACAGTGAGATGAATCAGGGCTTGAGGGTGAGTTACACAACAGAGTGCGCAGTGAGAGGAATCAGGGCTGGAGGGTGAGTTACACAACAGAGTGAGCAGTGAGAGGAATCAGGGCTTGAGGGTGAGTTATACAACAGAGTGCACAGTAGAGGAATCAGGGCTGGAGGGTGCGTTACACAACAGAGTGCACAGTGAGAGGAATCAGGGTTTGAGGGTGAGTTACACAACGGAGTGCACAGTAAGAGGAATCAGGGCTTCAGGGCGAGTTCCACAACAGACTGAACAGTGAGAGGAATCAGGGTTTGAGGGTGAGTTACACAACAGAGTGGACAGTAGAGGAATCAGGGGTTGAGGGTGAGTTACACAACAGAGTGCGCAGTGAGAGGATTCAGGGATTGAGGGTGAGTTACACAACAGAGTGCACAGTGAGATGAATCAGGGCTTGAGGGTGAGTGACACAACAAAGTGCACAGTGAGAGGAATCAGGGCTTGAGGGTGAGTTACACAACAAAGTGCACAGTGAGAGGAATCAAGGCTTGAGGGTGAGTTACACAACAAAGTGCACAGTGAGAGGATTCAGGGATTGAGGGTGAGTTACACAACAGCGTGGTCAGTGAGAGGAATCAGGGCTTGAGGGTGAGTTACACAATAGAGCCGCAGTGAGAGGAATCAGGGCTTGAGGATGAGTTAAACAATAGAGCTGCAGTGAGAGGAATCAGGGTTGAGGGTGAGTTACACAACAAAGTGCACAGTAGACGAATAAGGGCTTGAAGGTGAGTTGCACAACAAAGTGCACAGTAGAGGAATTAGGGCTTGAAGGTGAGTTATACAACAGAGCACAGAGTGAGAGGAATCAGGGTTTGAAGGAGAGTTACACAACAGAATGCACAGTAAGAGGAATCAGGGCTTGGAGGAGAGTAACACAACAGAGTGGTCAGTGAGAGGAATCAGGGTTTGAAGGAGAGTTACACAACAGAGTGCACAGTGAGATGAATGAGGGCTTGAGGGTGAGTTACACAACACAGAGCGCAGTGAGAGGAATCAGGGCTGGAGGGTGAGTTACACAACAGAGTGCACAGTGAGAGGAATTAGGGCTTGAAGGAGAGTTACACAACAGAGTGCGCAGTGAGAGGAAACAGGGCTTGAAGGAGAGTTACACAACAGAGTGCACAGTAAGAGGAATCAGGGGTTGAGGGTGAGTTACACAACAGAGTGGTCAGTGAGAGGAATCAGGACTGGAGGGTGAGTTACACAACAGAGTGGACAGTAGAGGAATCAGGGTTGAGGGTGAGTTACACAACAGAGTGCGCAGTGAGAGGATTCAGGGGTTGAGGGTGAGTTACACAACAGAGTGGTCAGTGAGAGGAATCAGGACTGGAGGGTGAGTTACACAATAGAGCCGCTGTGAGAGGAATCAGGGCTTGAGGATGAGTTAAACAATAGAGCTGCAGTGAGAGGAATCAGGGTTGAGGGTGAGTTACACAACAAAGTGCACAGTAGACGAATAAGGGCTTGAAGGTGAGTTGCACAACAAAGTGCACAGTAGAGGAATTAGGGCTTGAAGGTGAGTTATACAACAGAGCACAGAGTGAGAGGAATCAGGGTTTGAAGGAGAGTTACACAACAGAATGCACAGTAAGAGGAATCAGGGCTTGAGGTGAGTTACACAACAAAGTGCACAGTAGAGGAATCAGGGCTTGAAGGTGAGTTATACAACAGAGCACAGAGTGAGAGGAATCAGGGTTTGAAGGAGAGTTACACAACAGAATGCACAGTAAGAGGAATCAGGGCTTGAGTGGGAGTTACACAACAAAGTGCACAGTAGAGGAGTCAGGAGCTTGAGGGTGAGTTACACAACAGAGTGCACAGTAAGAGGAATCAGGGCTTGAGGGTGAGTTACACAACAGAGTGCACAGTGAGAGGAATCAGGGCTTGAGGGTGAGTTCCACAACAGACTGAACAGTGAGAGGAATCAGGGCTTGAGGGTGAGTTACACAACAGAGTGTGCAGTGAGAGGAATCAGGGCTTGAGGGTGAGTTACACAACAGAGTGCGCAGTGAGAGGAATAAGGGCTGGAGGGTGAATTACACAACAGAGCGCGCAGTGAGAGGATTCATGGGTTGAGGGTGAGTTACACAACAGAGTGCACAGTAAGAGGAATCAGGGCTTTAGGGCGAGTTCCACAACAGACTGAACAGTGAGAGGAATCAGGGTTTGAGGGTGAGTTACACAACAAAGTGCACAGTGAGAGGAATCAGGGCTTGAGGGTGAGTTACACAACAGAGTGCGCAGTGAGAGGAATCAGGGCTTGAGGGTGAGTTACACAACAGAGTGCACAGTAAGATGATTCAGGGCTTGAAGGTGAGTTACACAACAGAGTGCGCAGTGAGATGAATCAGGGCTTCAGGGTGAGTTACACAACAGAGTGCACAGTAGAGGAAACAGGGCTTGAGGGTGAGTTACACAACAGAGTGCACAGTAAGATGATTCAGGGGTTGAGGGTGAGTTACACAACAGCGTGCACAGTAAGATGATTCAGGGCTTGAGGTTGAGTTACACAACAGAGAGCGCAGTGAGAGGAATCAGGGCTGGAGGGTGAGTTACACAACACTGTGCGCAGTGAGAGGAATCAGGGCTGGAGGGTGAGTTATACAACAGAGCGTGCAGCGAGAGGAATCAGGGCTTGAGGGTGAGTTAATCAACAGAGTGCACAGTAGAGGAATCAGGGATGGAGGGTGAGTTACACAACACTGTGCGCAGTGAGAGGAATCAGTGCTGGAGGGTGAGTTACATAACAGAGTGCGCAGTGAGAAGAATCAGGGCTGGAGGGTGAGTTATACAACAGAGTGCACAGTGAGAGGAATCAGGGCTTGAGGATGAGTTAAACAACAGACTGCACAGTGAGAGGAATCAGTGCTTGAGGGTGAGTTACACAACAGAGTGCACAGTAAGATGATTCAGGGCTTGAAGGTGAGTTACACAACAGAGTGTGCAGTGAGATGAATCAGGGCTTCAGGGTGAGTTACACAACAGAGTGCACGTTAAGATGATTCAGGGCTTGAGGGTGAGTTACACAACAGAGTGCACAGTAGAGGAAACAGGGCTTGAGGGTGAGTTACACAACAGAGTGCACACAGCAAGATGATTCAGGGGTTGAGGGTGAGTTACACAACAGAGTGCACAGTAAGATGATTCAGGGCTTGAGGTTGAGTTACACAACAGAGAGCGCAGTGAGAGGAATCAGGGCTGGAGGGTGAGGTACACAACACTGTGCGCAGTGAGAGGAATCAGGGCTGGAGGGTGAGTTATACAACAGAGCGCACAGCGAGAGGAGTCAGGGCTTGAGGGTGAGTTAATCAACAGAGTGCACAGTAGAGGAATCAGGGATGGAGGGTGAGTTACACAACAGAGTGCACAGTGAGAGGAATCAGGGCTTGAGGGTGAAGTACACAACAGAGTGCACAGTAAGATGATTCAGGGCTTGAGGTTGAGTTACACAGAGAGTGCAGTGAGAGGAATCAGGGCTGGAGGGCGAATTACACAAGAGAGTGCGCAGTGAGAGGAATCAGGGCGGCTGTAGGTTAAGTTACACAAAGAGTGCGCAGTGAGAGGAATCAGGGCTGGAGGGTGAGTTATACAACAGAGTGCGCAGTGAGAGGAATCAGGGCTGGAGGGTGAATTACACAACAGAGTGCACAGTGAGAGGAATCAGGGCTGGAGGGTGAGTTACACAACAGAGTGCACAGTGAGAGGAATCAGGGGTTTGGGTGAGTTACACAACAGAGTGCACAGTAAAGGAATCAGGGGTTGAGGGTGAGTTACACAACAGAGTGCACAGTAAGATGATTCAGGGGTTGAGGGTGAGTTACACAACAGAGAGCGCAGTGAGAGGAATCAGGGCTGGATGGTTAGTTACACAACAGAGTGCACAGTGAGAGGAATCAGGACTTGAAGGAGAGTTACACAACAGAGTGTGAAGTGAGAGGAATCAGGGCTTGGAGGAGAGTAACACAACAGAGTGGTCAGTGAGAGGAATCAGGGTTTGAAGGAGAGTTACACAACAGAGTGGTCAGTGAGAGGAATCAGGACTGGAGGGTGAGTTATACAACAGAGTGCACAGTAAGAGGAATCAGGGCTTGAGGGTGAGTTACACAACAGAGTGGACAGTAGAGGAACCAGGGTTGAGGGTGAGTTACACAACAGAGTGCGCAGTGAGAGGAATCAGGGCTTGAGGCTGAGTTAAACAACAAAGTGCACAGTAGACGAATAAGGGCTTGAAGGTGAGTTGCACAACAAAGTGCACAGTAGAGGAATTAGGGCTTGAAGGTGAGTTATACAACAGAGCACAGAGTGAGAGGAATCAGGGTTTGAAGGAGAGTTACACAACAGAATGCACAGTAAGAGGAATCAGGGCTTGAGGGTGAGTTACACAACAAAGTGCACAGTAGAGGAATCAGGGCTTGAAGGTGAGTTATACAACAGAGCACAGAGTGAGAGGAATCAGGGTTTGAAGGAGAGTTACACAACAGAATGCACAGTAAGAGGAATCAGGGCTTGAGTGTGAGTTACACAACAAAGTGCACAGTAGACGAATAAGGGCTTGAAGGTGAGTTGCACAACAAAGCACACAGTGAGAGGAATCAGGGCTTGAAGGTGAGTTATACAACAGAGCACAGAGTGAGAGGAATCAGGGTTTGAAGGAGAGTTACACAACAGAATGCACAGTAAGAGGAATCAGGGCTTGAGGGTGAGTTACACAACAAAGTGCACAGTAGACGAATAAGGGCTTGAAGGTGAGTTACACAACAGAGTGCACAGCGAGAGGAATCAGGGCTTGAGGGTGAGTTCCACAACAGACTGAACAGTGAGAGGAATCAGGGCTTGAGGGTGAGTTACACAACAGATTGAACAGTGAGAGGAATCAGGGCTTGAGGGTGAGTTACACAACAGAGTGTGCAGTGAGAGGAATCAGGGCTTGAGGGTGAGTTACACAACAGAGTGCGCAGTGAGAGGAATCAGGGCTGGAGGGTGAATTACACAACAGAGCGCGCAGTGAGAGGATTCAGGGGTTGAGGGTGAGTTACACAACGGAGTGCACAGTAAGAGGAATCAGGGCTTGAGGGCGAGTTCCACAACAGACTGAACAGTGAGAGGAATCAGGGTTTGAGGGTGAGTTACACAACAAAGTGCACAGTAAGAGGAATCAGGACTTGAGGATGAGTTAAACAACAGACTGCACAGTGAGAGGAATCAGGTCTTGAGGGTGAGTTACACAACAGTGTGTGCAGTGAGAGGAATCAGGACTTGAGGATGAGTTAAACAACAGACTGCACAGTGAGAGGAATCAGGGCTTGAGGGTGAGTTATACAACAGAGTGCGCAGTGAGAGGAATCAGGGCTTGAGGGTGAGTTACACAACAGAGTGCACAGTAGAGGAATCAGGGCTTGAGGGTGGGTTACACAACAGAGTGCGCAGTGAGAGGAATCAGGGCTTGAGGGTGAGTTATACAACAGAGTGCACAGTAAGATGATTTAGGGCTTGAGGGTGAGTTACACAACAGAGTGCGCAGTGAGAGGAATCAGGGCTTGAGGGTGAGTTACACAACAGAGTGCACAGTAGAGGAATCAGGGCTGGAGGGTGAGGTACACAACACTGTGCGCAGTGAGAGGAATCAGGGCTGGAGGGTGAGTTATACAACAGAGCGCACAGCGAGAGGAGTCAGGGCTTGAGGGTGAGTTAATCAACAGAGTGCACAGTAGAGGAATCAGGGATGGAGGGTGAGTTACACAACAGAGTGCACAGTGAGAGGAATCAGGGCTTGAGGGTGAAGTACACAACAGAGTGCACAGTAAGATGATTCAGGGCTTGAGGTTGAGTTACACAGAGAGTGCAGTTAGAGGAATCAGGGCTGGAGGGCGAATTACACAAGAGAGTGCGCAGTGAGAGGAATCAGGGCGGCTGTAGGTTAAGTTACACAAAAGAGTGCGCAGTGAGAGGAATCAGGGCTGGAGGGTGAGTTATACAACAGAGTGCGCAGTGAGAGGAATCAGGGCTGGAGGGTGAATTACACAACAGAGTGCACAGTGAGAGGAATCAGGGCTGGAGGGTGAGTTACACAACAGAGTGCACAGTGAGAGGAATCAGGGGTTTGGGTGAGTTACACAACAGAGTGCACAGTAGAGGAATCAGGGGTTGAGGGTGAGTTACACAACAGAGTGCACAGTAAGATGATTCAGGGCTTGAGGGTGAGTTACACAACAGAGTGCACAGTAGAGGAAACAGGGCTTGAGGGTGAGTTACACAACAGAGTGCACAGTAAGATGATTCAGGGCTTGAGGGTGAGTTACACAACAGAGAGCGCAGTGAGAGGAATCAGGGCTGGATGGTTAGTTACACAACAGAGTGCACAGTGAGAGGAATCAGGACTTGAAGGAGAGTTACACAACAGAGTGTGAAGTGAGAGGAATCAGGGCTTGGAGGAGAGTAACACAACAGAGTGGTCAGTGAGAGGAATCAGGGTTTGAAGGAGAGTTACACAACAGAGTGGTCAGTGAGAGGAATCAGGACTGGAGGGTGAGTTATACAACAGAGTGCACAGTAAGAGGAATCAGGGCTTGAGGGTGAGTTACACAACAGAGTGGACAGTAGAGGAACCAGGGTTGAGGGTGAGTTACACAACAGAGTGCGCAGTGAGAGGGAATCAGGGCTTGAGGATGAGTTAAACAACAAAGTGCACAGTAGACGAATAAGGGCTTGAAGGTGAGTTGCACAACAAAGTGCACAGTAGAGGAATTAGGGCTTGAAGGTGAGTTATACAACAGAGCACAGAGTGAGAGGAATCAGGGTTTGAAGGAGAGTTACACAACAGAATGCACAGTAAGAGGAATCAGGGCTTGAGGGTGAGTTACACAACAAAGTGCACAGTAGAGGAATCAGGGCTTGAAGGTGAGTTATACAACAGAGCACAGAGTGAGAGGAATCAGGGTTTGAAGGAGAGTTACACAACAGAATGCACAGTAAGAGGAATCAGGGCTTGAGTGTGAGTTACACAACAAAGTGCACAGTAGACGAATAAGGGCTTGAAGGTGAGTTGCACAACAAAGCACACAGTGAGAGGAATCAGGGCTTGAAGGTGAGTTATACAACAGAGCACAGAGTGAGAGGAATCAGGGTTTGAAGGAGAGTTACACAACAGAATGCACAGTAAGAGGAATCAGGGCTTGAGGGTGAGTTACACAACAAAGTGCACAGTAGACGAATAAGGGCTTGAAGGTGAGTTACACAACAGAGTGCACAGCGAGAGGAATCAGGGCTTGAGGGTGAGTTCCACAACAGACTGAACAGTGAGAGGAATCAGGGCTTGAGGGTGAGTTACACAACAGATTGAACAGTGAGAGGAATCAGGGCTTGAGGGTGAGTTACACAACAGAGTGTGCAGTGAGAGGAATCAGGGCTTGAGGGTGAGTTACACAACAGAGTGCGCAGTGAGAGGAATCAGGGCTGGAGGGTGAATTACACAACAGAGCGCGCAGTGAGAGGATTCAGGGGTTGAGGGTGAGTTACACAACGGAGTGCACAGTAAGAGGAATCAGGGCTTGAGGGCGAGTTCCACAACAGACTGAACAGTGAGAGGAATCAGGGTTTGAGGGTGAGTTACACAACAAAGTGCACAGTAAGAGGAATCAGGACTTGAGGATGAGTTAAACAACAGACTGCACAGTGAGAGGAATCAGGTCTTGAGGGTGAGTTACACAACAGTGTGTGCAGTGAGAGGAATCAGGACTTGAGGATGAGTTAAACAACAGACTGCACAGTGAGAGGAATCAGGGCTTGAGGGTGAGTTATACAACAGAGTGCGCAGTGAGAGGAATCAGGGCTTGAGGGTGAGTTACACAACAGAGTGCACAGTAGAGGAATCAGGGCTTGAGGGTGGGTTACACAACAGAGTGCGCAGTGAGAGGAATCAGGGCTTGAGGGTGAGTTATACAACAGAGTGCACAGTAAGATGATTTAGGGCTTGAGGGTGAGTTACACAACAGAGTGCGCAGTGAGAGGAATCAGGGCTTGAGGGTGAGTTACACAACAGAGTGCACAGTAGAGGAATCAGGGCTGGAGGGTGAGTTACACAACACTGTGCGCAGTGAGAGGAATCAGTGCTGGAGGGTGAGTTACACAACAGAGTGCGCAGTGAGAAGAATCAGGGCTGGAGGGTGAGTTATACAACAGAGTGCACAGTGAGAGGAATCAGGGCTTGAGGATGAGTTAAACAACAGACTGCAGAGTGAGAGGAATCAGGGCTTGAGGGTGAGTTACACAACAGAGTACACAGTAAGATGATTCAGGGCTTGAAGGTGAGTTACACAACAGAGTGCGCAGTGAGATGAATCAGGGCTTCAGGGTGAGTTACACAACAGAGTGCACGTTAAGATGATTCAGGGCTTGAGGGTGAGTTACACAACAGAGTGCACAGTAGAGGAAACAGGGCTTGAGGGTGAGTTACACAACAGAGTGCACAGTAAGATGATTCAGGGGTTGAGGGTGAGTTACACAACAGAGTGCACAGTAAGATGATTCAGGGCTTGAGGTTGAGTTACACAACAGAGAGCGCAGTGAGAGGAATCAGTGTTGGAGGGTGAGTTACACAACACTGTGCGCAGTGAGAGGAATCAGGGCTGGAGGGTGAGTTATACAACAGAGCACGCAGCGAGAGGAATCAGGGCTTGAGGGTGAGTTAATCAACAGAGTGCACAGTAGAGGAATCAGGGATGGAGGGTGAGTTACACAACAGAGTGCACAGTGAGAGGAATCAGGGCTTGAGGGTGAATTACACAACAGAGTGCACAGTAAGATGATTCAGGGCTTGAGGTTGAGTTACACAACAGAGTGCGCAGTGAGAGGAATCAGGGCTTGAGGGTGAGTTACACAACAGAGTGCACAGTAGAGGAATCAGGGCTTGAGGGTGGGTTACACAACAGAGTGCGCAGTGAGAGGAATCAGGGCTGGAGGGTGAATTACACAACAGAGTGCACAGTGAGAGGAATCAGGGCTGGAGGGTGAGTTACACAACAGAGTGCGCAGTGAGAGGAATCAGGGCTTGAGGGTGAATTACACAACAGAGCGCGCAGTGAGAGGATTCAGGGGTTGAGGGTGAGTTACACAACGGAGTGCACAGTAAGAGGAATCAGGGCTTGAGGGCGAGTTCCACAACAGACTGAACAGTGAGAGGAATCAGGGCTTGAGGGTGAGTTACACAACACAGTGCACAGTGAGAGGAATCCGGGCTTGAGGGTGAGTTACACAACAGAGTGCGCAGTGAGAGGAATCAGGGCTTGAGGGTGAGTTACACAACAGAGTGCACAGTAAGATGATTCAGGGCTTGAAGGTGAGTTACACAACAGAGTGCGCAGTGAGATGAATCAGGGCTTCAGGGTGAGTTACACAACAGAGTGCACGTTAAGATGATTCAGGGCTTGAGGGTGAGTTACACAACAGAGTGCACAGTAGAGGAAACAGGGCTTGAGGGTGAGTTACACAACAGAGTGCACAGTAAGATGATTCAGGGGTTGAGGGTGAGTTACACAACAGCGTGCACAGTAAGATGATTCAGGGCTTGAGGTTGAGTTACACAACAGAGAGCGCAGTGAGAGGAATCAGGGCTGGAGGGTGAGTTACACAACACTGTGCACAGTGAGAGGAATCAGGGCTGGAGGGTGAGTTATACAACAGAGCGCGCAGTGAGAGGAATCAGGGCTTGAGGGTGAGTTAATCAACAGAGTGCACAGTAGAGGAATCAGGGATGGAGGGTGAGTTACACAACACTGTGCGCAGTGAGAGGAATCAGTGCTGGAGGGTGAGTTACATAACAGAGTGCGCAGTGAGAAGAATCAGGGCTGGAGGGTGAGTTATACAACAGAGTGCACAGTGAGAGGAATCAGGGCTTGAGGATGAGTTAAACAACAGACTGCACAGTGAGAGGAATCAGTGCTTGAGGGTGAGTTACACAACAGAGTGCACAGTAAGATGATTCAGGGCTTGAAGGTGAGTTACACAACAGAGTGTGCAGTGAGATGAATCAGGGCTTCAGGGTGAGTTACACAACAGAGTGCACGTTAAGATGATTCAGGGCTTGAGGGTGAGTTACACAACAGAGTGCACAGTAGAGGAAACAGGGCTTGAGGGTGAGTTACACAACAGAGTGCACAGTAAGATGATTCAGGGGTTGAGGGTGAGTTACACAACAGAGTGCACAGTAAGATGATTCAGGGCTTGAGGTTGAGTTACACAACAGAGAGCGCAGTGAGAGGAATCAGGGCTGGAGGGTGAGGTACACAACCATGTGCGCAGTGAGAGGAATCATGGCTGGAGGGTGAGTTATACAACAGAGCGCGCAGCGAGAGGAGTCAGGGCTTGAGGGTGAGTTAATCAACAGAGTGCACAGTAGAGGAATCAGGGATGGAGGGTGAGTTACACAACAGAGTGCACAGTGAGAGGAATCAGGGCTTGAGGGTGAATTACACAACAGAGTGCACAGTAAGATGATTCAGGGCTTGAGGTTGAGTTACACAGAGAGTGCAGTGAGAGGAATCAGGGCTGGAGGGCGAATTACACAAGAGAGTGCGCAGTGAGAGGAATCAGGGCTGGAGGGTGAGTTATACAACAGAGTGCGCAGTGAGAGGAATCAGGGCTGGAGGGTGAATTACACAACAGAGTGCACAGTGAGAGGAATCAGGGCTGGAGGGTGAGTTACACAACAGAGTGCACAGTGAGAGGAATCAGGGGTTTGGGTGAGTTACACAACAGAGTGCACAGTAGAGGAATCAGGGGTTGAGGGTGAGTTACACAACAGAGTGCACAGTAAGATGATTCAGGGGTTGAGGGTGAGTTACACAACAGAGAGCGCAGTGAGAGGAATCAGGGCTGGATGGTTAGTTACACAACAGAGTGCACAGTGAGAGGAATCAGGACTTGAAGGAGAGTTACACAACAGAGTGTGAAGTGAGAGGAATCAGGGCTTGGAGGAGAGTAACACAACAGAGTGGTCAGTGAGAGGAATCAGGGTTTGAAGGAGAGTTACACAACAGAGTGGTCAGTGAGAGTAATCAGGACTGGAGGGTGAGTTATACAACAGAGTGCACAGTAAGAGGAATCAGGGCTTGAGGGTGAGTTACACAACAGAGTGGACAGTAGAGGAACCAGGGTTGAGGGTGAGTTACACAACAGAGTGCGCAGTGAGAGGAATCAGGGCTTGAGGATGAGTTAAACAACAAAGTGCACAGTAGACGAATAAGGGCTTGAAGGTGAGTTGCACAACAAAGTGCACAGTAGAGGAATTAGGGCTTGAAGGTGAGTTATACAACAGAGCACAGAGTGAGAGGAATCAGGGTTTGAAGGAGAGTTACACAACAGAATGCACAGTAAGAGGAATCAGGGCTTGAGGGTGAGTTACACAACAAAGTGCACAGTAGAGGAATCAGGGCTTGAAGGTGAGTTATACAACAGAGCACAGAGTGAGAGGAATCAGGGTTTGAAGGAGAGTTACACAACAGAATGCACAGTAAGAGGAATCAGGGCTTGAGTGTGAGTTACACAACAAAGTGCACAGTAGACGAATAAGGGCTTGAAGGTGAGTTGCACAACAAAGCACACAGTGAGAGGAATCAGGGCTTGAAGGTGAGTTATACAACAGAGCACAGAGTGAGAGGAATCAGGGTTTGAAGGAGAGTTACACAACAGAATGCACAGTAAGAGGAATCAGGGCTTGAGGGTGAGTTACACAACAAAGTGCACAGTAGACGAATAAGGGCTTGAAGGTGAGTTACACAACAGAGTGCACAGTGAGAGGAATCAGGGCTTGAGGGTGAGTTCCACAACAGACTGAACAGTGAGAGGAATCAGGGCTTGAGGGTGAGTTACACAACAGACTGAACAGTGAGAGGAATCAGGGCTTGAGGGTGAGTTACACAACAGAGTGTGCAGTGAGAGGAATCAGGGCTTGAGGGTGAGTTACACAACAGAGTGCGCAGTGAGAGGAATCAGGGCTGGAGGGTGAATTACACAACAGAGCGCGCAGTGAGAGGATTCAGGGGTTGAGGGTGAGTTACACAACGGAGTGCACAGTAAGAGGAATCAGGGCTTGAGGGCGAGTTCCACAACAGACTGAACAGTGAGAGGAATCAGGGTTTGAGGGTGAGTTACACAACAAAGTGCACAGTAAGAGGAATCAGGACTTGAGGATGAGTTAAACAACAGACTGCACAGTGAGAGGAATCAGGTCTTGAGGGTGAGTTACACAACAGAGTGCACAGTAAGATGATTCAGGGCTTGAAGGTGAGTTACACAACAGAGTGCGCAGTGAGATGAATCAGGGCTTGAGGGTGAGTTACACAACAGAGTGTGCAGTGAGAGGAATCAGGGCTTGAGGGTGAGTTATACAACAGAGTGCGCAGTGAGAGGAATCAGGGCTTGAGGGTGAGTTACACAACAGAGTGCACAGTAGAGGAATCAGGGCTTGAGGGTGGGTTACACAACAGAGTGCGCAGTGAGAGGAATCAGGGCTTGAGGGTGAGTTATACAACAGAGTGCACAGTAAGATGATTTAGGGCTTGAGGGTGAGTTACACAACAGAGTGCGCAGTGAGAGGAATCAGGGCTTGAGGGTGAGTTACACAACAGAGTGCACAGTAGAGGAATCAGGGCTGGAGGGTGAGTTACACAACACTGTGCGCAGTGAGAGGAATCAGTGCTGGAGGGTGAGTTACACAACAGAGTGCGCAGTGAGAAGAATCAGGGCTGGAGGGTGAGTTATACAACAGAGTGCACAGTGAGAGGAATCAGGGCTTGAGGATGAGTTAAACAACAGACTGCACAGTGAGAGGAATCAGGGCTTGAGGGTGAGTTAAACAACAAAGTGCACAGTAAGATGATTCAGGGCTTGAAGGTGAGTTACACAACAGAGTGCGCAGTGAGATGAATCAGGGCTTCAGGGTGAGTTACACAACAGAGTGCACGTTAAGATGATTCAGGGCTTGAGGGTGAGTTACACAACAGAGTGCACAGTAGAGGAAACAGGGCTTGAGGGTGAGTTACACAACAGAGTGCACAGTAAGATGATTCAGGGGTTGAGGGTGAGTTACACAACAGAGTGCACAGTAAGATGATTCAGGGCTTGAGGTTGAGTTACACAACAGAGTGCGCAGTGAGAGGAATCAGGGCTTGAGGGTGAATTACACAACAGAGCGCGCAGCGAGAGGAATCAGGGCTTGAGGGTGAGTTAATCAACAGAGTGCACAGTAGAGGAATCAGGGATGGAGGGTGAGTTACACAACAGAGTGCACAGTGAGAGGAATCAGGGCTTGAGGGTGAATTACACAACAGAGTGCACAGTAAGATGATTCAGGGCTTGTGGTTGAGTTACACAACAGAGTGCGCAGTGAGAGGAATCAGGGCTTGAGGGTGAGTTACACAACAGAGTGCACAGTAGAGGAATCAGGGCTTGAGGGTGGGTTACACAACAGAGTGCGCAGTGAGAGGAATCAGGGCTTGAGGGTGAGTTATACAACAGAGTGCACAGTAAGATGATTTAGGGCTTGAGGGTGAGTTACACAACAGAGTGCGCAGTGAGAGGAATCAGGGCTTGAGGGTGAATTACACAACAGAGCGCGCAGTGAGAGGATTCAGGGGTTGAGGGTGAGTTACACAACAGAGTGCACAGTAAGAGGAATCAGGGCTTGAGGGCGAGTTCCACAACAGACTGAACAGTGAGAGGAATCAGGGCTTGAGGGTGAGTTACACAACAAAGTGCACAGTGAGAGGAATCAGGGCTTGAGGGTGAGTTACACAACAGAGTGCGCAGTGAGAGGAATCAGGGCTTGAGGGTGAGTTACACAACAGAGTGCACAGTAAGATGATTCAGGGCTTGAAGGTGAGTTACACAACAGAGTGCGCAGTGAGATGAATCAGGGCTTCAGGGTGAGTTACACAACAGAGTGCACGTTAAGATGATTCAGGGCTTGAGGGTGAGTTACACAACAGAGTGCACAGTAGAGGAAACAGGGCTTGAGGGTGAGTTACACAACAGAGTGCACAGTAAGATGATTCAGGGGTTGAGGGTGAGTTACACAACAGCGTGCACAGTAAGATGATTCAGGGCTTGAGGTTGAGTTACACAACAGAGAGCGCAGTGAGAGGAATCAGGGCTGGAGGGTGAGTTACACAACACTGTGCGCAGTGAGAGGAATCAGGGCTGGAGGGTGAGTTATACAACAGAGCGCGCAGCGAGAGGAATCAGGGCTTGAGGGTGAGTTAATCAACAGAGTGCACAGTAGAGGAATCAGGGATGGAGGGTGAGTTACACAACACTGTGCGCAGTGAGAGGAATCAGTGCTGGAGGGTGAGTTACACAACAGAGTGCGCAGTGAGAAGAATCAGGGCTGGAGGGTGAGTTATACAACAGAGTGCACAGTGAGAGGAATCAGGGCTTGAGGATGAGTTAAACAACAGACTGCACAGTGAGAGGAATCAGTGCTTGAGGGTGAGTTACACAACAGAGTGCACAGTAAGATGATTCAGGGCTTGAGGGTGAGTTACACAACAGAGTGCACAGTAGAGGAAACAGGGCTTGAGGGTGAGTTACACAACAGAGTGCACAGTAAGATGATTCAGGGGTTGAGGGTGAGTTACACAACAGAGTGCACAGTAAGATGATTCAGGGCTTGAGGTTGAGTTACACAACAGAGAGAGCAGTGAGAGGAATCAGGGCTGGAGGGTGAGGTACACAACACTGTGCGCAGTGAGAGGAATCAGGGCTGGAGGGTGAGTTATACAACAGAGTGCACAGTAGAGGAATGAGGGATGGAGGGTGAGTTACACAACAGAGTGCACAGTGAGAGGAATCAGGGCTTGAGGGTGAATTACACAACAGAGTGCACAGTAAGATGATTCAGGGCTTGAGGTTGAGTTACACAGAGAGTGCAGTGAGAGGAATCAGGGCTGGAGGGCGAATTACACAAGAGAGTGCGCAGTGAGAGGAATCAGGGCGGCTGTAGGTTAAGTTACACAAAAGAGTGCGCAGTGAGAGGAATCAGGGCTGGAGGGTGAGTTATACAACAGAGTGCGCAGTGAGAGGAATCAGGGCTGGAGGGTGAATTACACAACAGAGTGCACAGTGAGAGGAATCAGGGCTGGAGGGTGAGTTACACAACAGAGTGCACAGTGAGAGGAATCAGGGGTTTGGGTGAGTTACACAACAGAGTGCACAGTAGAGGAATCAGGGGTTGAGGGTGAGTTACACAACAGAGTGCACAGTAAGATGATTCAGGGGTTGAGGGTGAGTTACACAACAGAGAGCGCAGTGAGAGGAATCAGGGCTGGATGGTTAGTTACACAACAGAGTGCACAGTGAGAGGAATCAGGACTTGAAGGAGAGTTACACAACAGAGTGGTCAGTGAGAGGAATCAGGACTGGAGGGTGAGTTATACAACAGAGTGCACAGTAAGAGGAATCAGGGCTTGAGGGTGAGTTACACAACAGAGTGGACAGTAGAGGAACCAGGGTTGAGGGTGAGTTACACAACAGAGTGCGCAGTGAGAGGAATCAGGGCTTGAGGATGAGTTAAACAACAAAGTGCACAGTAGACGAATAAGGGCTTGAAGGTGAGTTGCACAACAAAGTGCACAGTAGAGGAATTAGGGCTTGAAGGTGAGTTATACAACAGAGCACAAAGTGAGAGGAATCAGGGTTTGAAGGAGAGTTACACAACAGAATGCACAGTAAGAGGAATCAGGGCTGGAGGGTGAGTTACACAACAAAGTGCACAGTAGAGGAATCAGGGCTTGAAGGTGAGTTATACAACAGAGCACAGAGTGAGAGGAATCAGGGTTTGAAGGAGAGTTACACAACAGAATGCACAGTAAGAGGAATCAGGGCTTGAGTGTGAGTTACACAACAAAGTGCACAGTAGACGAATAAGGGCTTGAAGGTGAGTTGCACAACAAAGCACACAGTGAGAGGAATCAGGGCTTGAAGGTGAGTTATACAACAGAGCACAGAGTGAGAGGAATCAGGGTTTGAAGGAGAGTTACACAACAGAATGCACAGTAAGAGGAATCAGGGCTTGAGGGTGAGTTACACAACAAAGTGCACAGTAGACGAATAAGGGCTTGAAGGTGAGTTACACAACAGAGTGCACAGTGAGAGGAATCAGGGCTTGAGGGTGAGTTCCACAACAGACTGAACAGTGAGAGGAATCAGGGCTTGAGGGTGAGTTACACAACAGACTGAACAGTGAGAGGAATCAGGGCTTGAGGGTGAGTTACACAACAGAGTGTGCAGTGAGAGGAATCAGGGCTTGAGGGTGAGTTACACAACAGAGTGCGCAGTGAGAGGAATCAGGGCTGGAGGGTGAGTTACACAACAGAGTGCGCAGTGAGAGGAATCAGGGCTGGAGGGTGAATTACACAACAGAGCGCGCAGTGAGAGGATTCAGGGGTTGAGGGTGAGTTACACAATGAAGTGCACAGTAAGAGGAATCAGGGCTTGAGGGCGAGTTCCACAACAGACTGAACAGTGAGAGGAATCAGGGTTTGAGGGTGAGTTACACAACAAAGTGCACAGTAAGAGGAATCAGGACTTGAGGATGAGTTAAACAACAGACTGCACAGTGAGAGGAATCAGGTCTTGAGGGTGAGTTACACAACAGAGTGCACAGTAAGATGATTCAGGGCTTGAAGGTGAGTTACACAACAGAGTGCGCAGTGAGATGAATCAGGGCTTGAGGGTGAGTTACACAACAGAGTGTGCAGTGAGAGGAATCAGAGCTTGAGGGTGAGTTATACAACAGAGTGCGCAGTGAGAGGAATCAGGGCTTGAGGGTGAGTTACACAACAGAGTGCACAGTAGAGGAATCAGGGCTTGAGGGTGGGTTACACAACAGAGTGCGCAGTGAGAGGAATCAGGGCTTGAGGGTGAGTTATACAACAGAGTGCACAGTAAGATGATTTAGGGCTTGAGGGTGAGTTACACAACAGAGTGCGCAGTGAGAGGAATCAGGGCTTGAGGGTGAGTTACACAACAGAGTGCACGTTAAGATGATTCAGGGCTTGAGGGTGAGTTACACAACAGAGTGCACAGTAGAGGAATCAGGGCTTGAGGGTGAGTTACACAACAGAGTGCACAGTAAGATGATTCAGGGCTTGAAGGTGAGTTACACAACAGAGTGCGCAGTAAGATGATTCAGGGCTTGAGGTTGAGTTACACAACAGAGAGCGCAGTGAGAGAATCAGTGTTGGAGGGTGAGTTACACAACACTGTGCGCAGTGAGAGGAATCAGGGCTGGAGGGTGAGTTATACAACAGAGCACGCAGCGAGAGGAATCAGGGCTTGAGGGTGAGTTAATCAACAGAGTGCACAGTAGAGGAATCAGGGATGGAGGGTGAGTTACACAACAGAGTGCACAGTGAGAGGAATCAGGGCTTGAGGGTGAATTACACAACAGAGTGCACAGTAAGATGATTCAGGGCTTGAGGTTGAGTTACACAACAGAGTGCGCAGTGAGAGGAATCAGGGCTTGAGGGTGAGTTACACAACAGAGTGCACAGTAGAGGAATCAGGGCTTGAGGGTGAGTTACACAACAGAGTGCGCAGTGAGAGGAATCAGGGCTTGAGGGTGAGTTACACAACAGAGTGCACAGTAGAGGAATCAGGGCTGGAGGGTGAGTTACACAACACTGTGCGCAGTGAGAGGAATCAGTGCTGGAGGGTGAGTTACACAACAGAGTGCGCAGTGAGAAGAATCAGGGCTGGAGGGTGAGTTACACAACAGAGTGCACAGTGAGAGGAATCAGGGCTGGTGGGTGAGTTACACAACAGAGTGCGCAGTGAGAGGAATCAGGGCTTGAGGGTGAGTTACACAACAGAGTGCACAGTAAGAGGAATCAGGGCTTGAGGGTGAGTTACACAACAGAGTGCACAGTGAGAGGAATCAGGGCTTGAGGGTGAGTTACACAACAGAGTGCACAGTAAGATGATTCAGGGCTTGAGGGTGAGTTACACAACAGAGTGCACAGTGAGAGGAATCAGGGCTGGAGGGTGAGTTGCACAACAGAGTGCACAGTGAGAGGAATCAGGGTTTGAGGTGAGTTACACAACAGAGTGCACAGTAGAGGAATCAGGGGCTTGAGGGTGAGTTACACAACAGAGTGCACAGTAAGATGATTCAGGGGTTGAGGGTGAGTTACACAACAGAGAGCGCAGTGAGAGGAATCAGGGCTGGATGGTTAGTTACACAACAGAGTGCACAGTGAGAGGAATCAGGACTTGAAGGAGAGTTACACAACAGAGTGTGAAGTGAGAGGAATCAGGGCTTGGAGGAGAGTAACACAACAGAGTGGTCAGTGAGAGGAATCAGGGTTTGAAGGAGAGTTACACAACAGAGTGGTCAGTGAGAGGAATCAGGACTGGAGGGTGAGTTATACAACAGAGTGCACAGTAAGAGGAATCAGGGCTTGAGGGTGAGTTACACAACAGAGTGGACAGTAGAGGAACCAGGGTTGAGGGTGAGTTACACAACAGAGTGCGCAGTGAGAGGAATCAGGGCTTGAGGATGAGTTAAACAACAAAGTGCACAGTAGACGAATAAGGGCTTGAAGGTGAGTTGCACAACAAAGTGCACAGTAGAGGAATTAGGGCTTGAAGGTGAGTTATACAACAGAGCACAGAGTGAGAGGAATCAGGGTTTGAAGGAGAGTTACACAACAGAATGCACAGTAAGAGGAATCAGGGCTTGAGGGTGAGTTACACAACAAAGTGCACAGTAGAGGAATCAGGGCTTGAAGGTGAGTTATACAACAGAGCACAGAGTGAGAGGAATCAGGGTTTGAAGGAGAGTTACACAACAGAATGCACAGTAAGAGGAATCAGGGCTTGAGTGTGAGTTACACAACAAAGTGCACAGTAGACGAATAAGGGCTTGAAGGTGAGTTGCACAACAAAGCACACAGTGAGAGGAATCAGGGCTTGAAGGTGAGTTATACAACAGAGCACAGAGTGAGAGGAATCAGGGTTTGAAGGAGAGTTACACAACAGAATGCACAGTAAGAGGAATCAGGGCTTGAGGGTGAGTTACACAACAAAGTGCACAGTAGACGAATAAGGGCTTGAAGGTGAGTTACACAACAGAGTGCACAGTGAGAGGAATCAGGGCTTGA